>JAUTXW010002476.1:117500-444217 GCA_030620095.1 Kuschelorhynchus macadamiae
CTTTAAAAATATGACGCAAATACCTTTCGGCCCCAATAAAGTTCTTACCGCAATCGGAGTATATATTTTGACATAAACCACATCTAGCAATAAAGCGTCGTAGAGCCGTCAAAAAGGTTTCTGAAGACATATCCGAGACTAACTCTAAGTGCACAGCTTTAACAGCGCAACATATAAACAGACAAACGTATGATTTAGTAGTTTTAGCCCCACGATATCCGCTCGTGTAAATAATAAAAGGACTGCAAAAATCCACACCTACATTTTGAAAGGCTTTTACCCTTGGAAATACGATATTTAGGCAAATTTCCCATAGGTGGTTGGTATGATCTAGAATAAGATTTCCAACAAATTTGTAATTTATGTAATTTATGTAACACTTTTCTAATTACCCTTCTTGCGGAGAGAACCCAAAAATTTTGGAAAAGTAAAAAATTAGTGGTTTGTATACCACAAAGTATTTCAAGAATTAGCAACGAGGTTAATTTTGAAGCACCAGGTAAAAGTAAATTAAACTTTCTGTCATAGGGCAACTCTGAGTTTTGATAAAGGTTTGTTATTTTTAAGCAAAATTATCTCATTTTTAAAGTGTAATGATTTAAATGTATTTTAAAAAAAAACATTAATGCATCATTAAGTTCACGAATAGTTAAATATGATAAATGTGTCACTTTAGAATTTTTAAATTTAGTGATGCTAGATAAGAAGTAGGCAACTATTCTTTTTATTTTTGACAAAGATGTTTATTTTTCATCGAGATCGAGGCTTTCATAACTATATTTCTTTTTTCTTCAAGTCCCTCAGATAAATTACTTGCATTTTTAAATCAAAATGCCAGGTGTCTTCAGGAGTTAAAAGGAATTGAGGTCTCTGCCACCATAGGGAAAAAATCTATGATTTCCGAAGGAAACATACCACGCGACCCACAATCTGCAGGATTGCCTTTAGAGGGTATACAATACCAAAACTGGGGCGCTATTTTCTCTTGTATGTACGACACACTCACAAATGTTTTCCATAGGTGAGGAGAATTTCTAATCCATTTGAAAGCAACGGTACTATCGCTAAATGCATAAATGTTATGAAAATTGATCTCAGTAAAAGCAAGCAACACAAAATGCATTAATTTGGCCAACAGGACCGCCGCACAAAGTTCTAGACGGCGAATGTTAATTCTTTTAAGGGTTCGTCCCTTTGATTTGACACAGACAAAAAAAGTTTTAAGATTATTCTTCTCAGAAACTGTTCTCAAAAATATTACAGAACAATAAGCCTTTTCTGAAGCGTCGCAAAAGCCACAGTTGATTGAAGAGATGATTTTGGTAGCTTTATGAATGGTTACCTGTCTAGGTATTTTATAACTTCGTAAAAGATCAAATTCGATTTTAAATTTTTTCCAGATAGAAATAATTTCTGAAAGAGGACTCTCATCCCAACTTAATCCTAAAACCCATAAGTTTTTAATAAACAATTTAGCAAGTAAAATTATAAGTATTAAAAAACCTAAAGGATCAAATATTCTGGCTAAATCGGATAAAACAGAACATTTTGTACATGTATTATGCAAGCTTTGAAAGACGTAAAAAAGTTATCAGAAGTTGGGCACCACTTCAAGCCTAATATTTTTAGAGTGGTAATATCATCATTATCGAATAACATGGCATTATTTTCAATATATGTGTATCAGGCAGATCACTAAGTAAATCTGCACAGTTACTAGCTCATTTTCGAGTTTCAAGTTTCTTCAGTAACTCGATTATTTGGTTTTTCATTTCTAATATTTCAATGAAGTCGTTATGGCTACATACAATGTCGTCCACAAGGACCGACTCATGAAGGATTTTGGAAGCGAAAGGTAGATCAGAATTATCCTGTGACAATTGTAAAAGAGTCCTGATGGCAAGATATGGAGAACAAGATACTCCAAAGGTAACAGTATTTAATTCATAATATTTTATAGGGTCTTCTTTAGAAAAACGCCACAAAATTCGCTGATACTTTCTATGTTCCGGGTTAAGTAATATCATTCTGTACATTTGACATTTATCACAGGTAAAGACCTAACTATGTAGTCTAAAATTAAGTAATATTTTGACCATATCTCTTTGCAATTTGGGGCCAGTGTAAAGAGCGTTATTTAAAGATATTTTGTTTGGAGCATGACTAGAAGCATCAAACACCACCCGCAAGGGTGTACTTGAGGATTCCTTTTTTATCACTGCATGATGAGAAATATAAAAATAATTATGAATTTCAGACAACAAAGGAGTGGAAACTTGTTCCATGTGTTTATTATCCAAATAATCTTATTACATTTGAATATGTGATAAAAGTTGATATTTTGTAAAAGACGTTTTTCTAAAGCAAGAAAACTGCGCAGTGCAATAGAGCGGGTATCACCAAAATCTAGTGACAACATTTTAAAGGGCAAAGATACAATACCTTGAGTCAGATTTAAAGGTAGTTTGTAAATAATATTTTTCACAATATTCATCCTCGGGAGATATAGCTTTTATTTTTGGAACTTCTTCAACCTTCCAAAACTGTTGAATACTTTGGTTCAAATTGCAGAAAGAGTTTATGAAAAATGTGTTTACCTTTTGGGAGTCACATATATAAGTAGTAGGGACCGTAAGATTTTCCATAACAGCCAAACCAAACACTGTATTAATAAAAACTGGACTTTGGAAATCCTTACATAATCGGCCATCTGCCAAAAGTAAGGGTGAAATTATTACCTAAAAGCAAATCAATATGATCGCTTTTGTTAAACGCAGGGTCAGCAAGCTGCAAGTTAGCAACATTATTTATATTTGCAGTAGTAAAAGAAAAGGTAGGCAAGTGATCGTACATTTTATCAAGTAATTATTAAATAATCCGAATTAAAAGTAAAATTCGAATTAATCAGGGAGCTTATAAAAATTTGAACTGCAAACTTTGCAGTAGTACACATCTCTCCCAAACCTTGCAAAGACATTCTCAACTAATATTTTCTAGACCCAGACTATTTTCACATTTTTGAGTAATATAGGAGGACTGTGCATCACTGTCAAGTACAGCTCTAACTGTATGCCAGTTATTAAAGTTGTCTTTTATTTTTAGTAGAACGGTACAAAAGAGAACTTCGTGGCTACCCGTGGCTATACCAACAGTAGACGTTTTTGAAAGCAAAGTAAAATATTCAGAGTTACTCTGATTATTGTTACGATTTTCATCATGCAAAGCAAACGTAGTTGAATTATGTTTATTATTGGATTCAAAATGTAGCAAGGTATGGTATTCTTCATGGCAAGTCTTACATCTTTTAGCCTAACAACATTTGGATGTAATATGATAAGTAGCTAGACAATTGACACACGCCTTTTGTTTTTTAATTAAATCGAAACGTTCCAAAGGTGACTTTTCAAAGAATGCAGCACACCTATAGATTATATGTTTACCTTTGCATAAAAAACAAGAATTTACATCTTGTTGTGTAGTATTAGAAAAAAGATTTTTATTTTTTAATCTGAGTAGCCCCTCATATTTATCACGAAATGTGCGTTTAGGAGTTTGAGGTGATTGTGGAGGTTTTGATTTATTAAAATCTTTTTTAGAGACAGACTCTAGCGCCAGACATTGTTTTGTTGTAAAATTTATAATATCATTAAATTTGGGAATATTATGCGAAGCATAACACTGTTCAAAATATTTTCGGGTCTTAGAATCTAACCTATCTAAAAACATGTATCCCAAAATAAAATCCCAAGAATCGACATCAAAACCCATAGACCGCAAAGAGTTTATATTTTTCATAAAAGTATCTAATAAATCTCGAAGTGCCTTTGCATTTTCATATTTTAGATCAGGACTATCTTCTGTTATCTTCCAATAAGTAGATGCTTGTAAAAGTTTATTCGTATAGCGATTAACTACGTGGTATAAGCATTCCAGTAATTTTCATTTAAAATAGGAATGTCGGAGATTAGGTCTAAAGCAGGCCCTGTTAGTGAAGATACCAAATAATTAAATTTTTCAATATTTGAAAGAGTTTTCTTTTTATGTATTAAGGCATCAAAAATCTGAACAAAAGTAAGAAAATTTTTAAATTCACCTGAGAAAATTGGTAAATTAATTTTCGGTAGAGGAATATTACGTCCATTAGAATTTTTATTTTGAACTACCGACTGCTGGGGGAACCGTTTACAATATAACCGGATACTCAGTACAATTTTACATAAGAATTCCATTAAAAATAATGAAGTTATTAAGTCATATAATAGTTGTTTTTTTTAAATAGAATATTTTTAATGTGATGTAAAACAAAAGCGATTCATAGATTTGAACAACAGACTAATTTAAAAATTGCAATTAGCAAAACCCAAGGCAAAACATACACTTCAAACATATTTGTGTCACTGGCAAGAAATTAGACAAACATAAAATATAAGAAAGTGTCTAGCACATAGTTTAATGGATGATATTATAATAAAAAAAAAAATAAGTGCACCATCCATCGGTTGAGTTGCTATGCATTAGCTTGCTGCTGTTTTCCGACAGAATATCAGTGCAAAAACAATTAGTCAAATTAAACAAGGTTTCGAGTGTTAATATCTCTTTGATAATGTGAACTGATAATTTGTTATAATAACAAACTCATAGGTATGTTTTGCACCTTGTTAAACATAAGCTTATACATTATACTAGCTTAACCTATTTAAGTCCAATACTATAGTAAATTTCTTTCTAAAAAAAAAACAAAATAATCAGAATTAATACTTACACAGACATATATCTTCTACAATAAAATTGGTTGAGTTTGAATTTGAACCAACGAAAGAGCTTATTGAAGAATTTGTAATTGTGCTTCAGTTATTGTTCTTCCTTATATTGACTAAGTATGTGAAAGGTAAATAAAAATAGGTACTGTATCAAATACTTGACACCATTTCTTGTATCATTCCCTTCTTTTTAGTATCATATTCTGCAAAACGCTGTAAAAATATTGCTATAATCAATAAATATGCCTTACACCATATACTGTGTAATATGATATAACTAATTATTTCCCTTCTCTAATAATTATGACATCATATAATTGAAACTACAGTTCTTTAAATGAAAAACAAAGATTATTTTGTTTCGCCCTCAACAGTGAAAATATATAATACCTGTTAAGGAATACTTTTGTTTACAAGTTATACATAGACCTCGACATAGACACTGAAATATAATTTAAGCAAGTACATTCTATTTGCTTAAAAATATACAAATTCACATGTCTACCTGCAACCGTCTCAGGTTGAAAATATATAATACCTGTTAAGGAATACTTTTGTTTACAAAGTTATACATAGACTTCGACATAGACACTGAAATATAATTTAAGCAAGTACATTCTATTTGCTTAAAAATATACAAATTCATGCCTACCTGCAACAGTTTCAGGTATCACCATTATAATAATGTAAATCAACTGCCTTTATTGCTTCTTTAGTCTTTCCATCAATAGAAAATGTTCGTCTTATATTGGTTCCTAAAACCAATGTTGTGTTTTCGCAAGCGATCAATCAGCTGTTCGACTTCCATA
The DNA here is from genome assembly GCA_030620095.1 of Kuschelorhynchus macadamiae. Classification (NCBI taxonomy): domain Eukaryota; kingdom Metazoa; phylum Arthropoda; class Insecta; order Coleoptera; family Curculionidae; genus Kuschelorhynchus; species Kuschelorhynchus macadamiae. The sequence continues at coordinate 123,070 of JAUTXW010002476.1, forward strand.
TACTGTGTATTTGTGAACTAAAAAAGTTAGGTTAGGTTACGAGAGACCAAAATTAAATAAAATATTGCCATATTCTTGAAATAGGGAGGCTATTCCCCAGTAACAACGAGCATTTACAACCTAGAGTAATATTTATGTTTTTACTCTAAGTTTAAAACGCTTTGTTCTCTCGAACGCATTTCGCCTATATTATTATATTATTTTTTCCGTTTCAAGGGCGGATAGATGTATGTTTATGTGGTTACATAACAGCTGAGGTGTTGCCTTAGAATAGATATTAACATAGGTAAAATTATTCTTCTCAAAATATAATATGTAATATAGAATATTGCACCATATAGCAAATAATTTAATTAATATTTAAACAGTATATTCAATGATCAAATCTGAATAGAATTCACTGAATTAAAAATAATGGTTCGTTAATAACTAAAATATACAGGTTTACGTAATAAGATAATATTTTTTAAACAGATTAGCTTACCTGGTTCAATTGGTAGGATTTTTTATAAGTTCCACATTCGCTGCCTATTTGGAAGTTCCATGTTTTCATGATTTTCTTGAATATTTTGGCATCTGTTGATTACTTACGGTACAAGGTATATGCTAATATACCTATCATGGCTTAGCTTTCAAGTAACCAAAGCTATTTTTTATCTTACAAAATTAAACTCCAAGGCAAATTAAATTTAGATATTATCAAAAACTCAAGAATGACAGATGTCAGCTTTACGAAGTAGATTTGATTTTTAACGAACCAGGATCGGAAAATCCGATTGTCATGCTGAACAGTTCTCCGAACGGAGAAAATTATCGCTAACTAACGAAATGATAAGTGCAAAATCTCACCCCAGATCGCAAACCTATTCAAGTCATCTTAAAGCTTCCAACAGTCCAATGCATGACATTGTATATATTTACATCATCAGAAAACATTTTAAATTTTGAATACGCTGTCAATATCATTCACAAAAAGTTTAAATACTAAGCTTAAGTTGTGTGCCCCCTGTGGCAAACCAGAAACTATGGTTTATGGGTCTATACATAAAGCCAACAATGTTGAAACTAAGTATTCTTCCAACCAAGTAAATCGCAAACCAAGCAAACCCTGAAAACTTAATTTAGCTACAAGAAAATTGTGATTGACCTTGTCCAATGCCTTGGGGAAATCGGTATGAATCGAGACCACCTTATACCCTTCCTCCAAAACACCCAGTAGGTCAGAATAATACCCCGCCAGGTTGGTAATTATGGGTTTTTTATGTGCGAAGCCATATTGTTGTTCATTAACAATTTTTTCACACTGTATTTTATCATATGGTAATGGTAAACAAAAACTAACATTTTAAATATCTAGAGTTTTAATCTTGACATCCCAAAAGTTAATATATCGCAGGTCCCGAACAAAACTGTAGTAACTCAAAATGGTTTCAAATTTGATTTTTTGCTGGAAATACAAAAAAAAATAAGCTATTTATCTCCCAACAAAACCGTATTAAGAATTGTTACATATTTGCTAGGGGCAAACCGCTGACCTAAATTACTTATTATTCAAGTGAGTTATTTAGTATATGTCACCCAAAGAAACTTTAACATACAAGTCAAAGACAAATAGAATAATGTTTAATTGTCTTTCGGTTTATGTCATAATAGCTTATGAGTTTATTACCAAATATAATTCAATTGTTGCATACAATATGCACCTTTAATATCAATAATAGCAAATTATTTGCTATTTTGACAAACTTTACCAAAATCTTGCTAGTTTAATATTTGACTTATAGTAGCTAATTGTAATTATATATATTATTGTTGTACTTTTGCCTCGGCTTTTGATTTTTAGTTTATACATTTAAACTATAAAAGTATTTTTCTAGGATATTAGTGATAGTGATAATCTATCCAAGAATTCACAAGATGTTATTAATCAGTTGCATTTTTGCCGGTGAGATCCTGAACTCTACTTTCTGAACAGTTGTGCACTTTTATAGCAACAATTCTTATCATTTTTCTTGCAGCTAAAAACCTAAGTTATATAGTTGCAGTCTCGGTATTTTCCCGATATAATAATAATGATAATAATAATTATAATAATGATAATAATAATTATAATAATGATAATAATAATTATAATAATGATAATAATAATTATAATAATGATAATAATAATTATAATAATGATAATAATAATTATAATAATGATAATAATAATTATAATAATAATAATAGTCTATCAAGCACTAGTGGAGAACGAACTTGAGGATCTATAATGGCTATCAATCTCTTACCACCGATGCGATACACATCAATAGGGGAATTTACCAAGGAGACTCGTTAAGTCCACTTTGGTTCTGCTTAGCGATCAACGTTGCTCAATAATACAAGACAATGGCTTCAACATCAAAGCCAATAGAGATGATTCCCAAACCATTTCCCACCTTCTGTATATGGATGACATTAAGCTATATGGTGGAAACCATAACCAACTAAAAAAGCTTACTGACGTGACATACACCTTCTTGAAAGACATCCATATGGAATTTGGAATGAATAATTCTAAAGCCGTAAACATCGAAAAAGGCAAAGTTATTAATGGTGATGTAGTCCTACCCAATGGAGAAATAGTTCTAGCGATGAGCCAAGGAGAGACCTACAAATATCTAGGATTCTAACAAGCTAGACTGCTCCAGGATAAGCAAGGAAAGAACAAGATGAAAGATCAGTACGTTCAAAGACTGCGAGCTCTTCTGAAGACAGAACTGAACGCCGGAAATCTCATTACAGCAATTAACACCTATGCCGTGCCCCTGCTGACCTATAGTTTCGGAATCTTGAAATGGACAAACACGGAGCTAGACCGACCAGAGCGAACTACCCGCTTAATGATGACCAAGTACAAGTCACACCACCCAAGGTCATCAACTCTTCGAATGACCTTACCATGAACAGAAGGTGGAAGATCCCTTGTTAACTTGACCAATTCGCACTCGCGACAGGTGCAAAAATTGAGAAATTTCTTCACCAACAAGGCACAAACATCAAGCCTCCACCGTATAGTGACCTTAAGTGACAACTCGTACTCTCCTCTCAATCTCGCAAGTGACAACATCATCCTAAAGTCAATTTCAGACCCCGACAAAACAAGAACAGTGGGCTCAAATGGCCCCTACAAGCTTGCCAATAAATATGGGCCCCTGAACACCTTTATGACTTATTATAAATACCAACCAAGTGCAGTGCTTGAAAATAATGCCTTCAAATAGTACTGCGACCGGGCAATTATCACCGACAGACGGAAGACGAATAATCGGCCTGATGTGGTACTGTTAAATAAGGATACAAAGACAGCTTATTTGGTAGATGTCGCTGTACCCAACAATAACGTGTTGGATAAATATCAAGAGAAAAAGGCCAAATATGTGGCCGTCGAGATACAGCAGATGTGGCAACTGAATAAGGTTCATGTGATACCAATCATCGTATCATCAACTGGAGTAGTTCCAAAAATACTAGAACAGAGTCTGAAAATCACAGGACTGCATAATCACACCTTAATTGATATTTAGAAGGCAGTCCTGCTCAGTACTTTCCACATAGTGAGAAAATTCTTACAGGACAACATATAGAACTAATACAAACCAGACCACTACTTTCGATGCATGCATCTGGGATCAGCTTGGAACCCAACATTTGTTGAGAAATTGATTGTCAATTTCGATAACAATAATAATAACAATAAGCAGAACAGAAACCATGCATGAATACTCTTACAGGTGCGTGTTAGATAAAGACCGGCAAGTACACATCATCTTCAAGTGGGTGTTGTCCTCAGTATTGTCAGATCGATCGTAATTACAAATATGTTCCGAATTGTCAATTACCGAGGTCTTTTTTTTTCTTTTTTTTTAATCACTAGATTTAGTATTTACAAGTCACAATCGTTTTTCATGAAAGTACCCTTCTGAAAACAGCCGATTTTAATTTGTACATCCAAAGAAAAATAGTATATTGCATGCTAATAACCCATGTCTGGCAACAACGCAATACTTACGAAATACTTGGCCGAAATTCCCATAGTAATGCCTACTTATTTCGAAAAATTCCTAGTAGTGCCCACTAATTCTTTACCAATGCCCAGTATTGCCCACTAATTCCTAGTAATTCCTACTAATGTATTGCCCTCTAATTCCTTTGCAATTCCCAGTATTTCCCAGAATTTGTACACCGTAATACCTCAGTGGTTTACTCCTCGCATATTTGCCTCAATGTTATCTATATTTAATTATAAGCCTCATTTTAAACCTTTAACTCTCATTAATACCGCAATATTTTGGGTTCCTATCGTTTTGCTTGCGTATTTTGTATTTAAAATTGAAAATATTTTATATATATATATATATATATATATATATATATATATATATATATATATATATATATATATATATATATATATATATATATGTCTATAAATATATATCGATTTTCTTTTTTCGGAAAAAGGTAAGTACCACCATGCTTTTTTAAACATTATCAGAAGAATACCAAAAAAAAATAAAACTGTAAAAACTGTGAAATTTAATGTGAAATGTATCTGTTTTAAACTCGGTTGAGAATGTAATAAATAATAACTTGATTATTTTACTCATATCCGAATAACTAGCATATAACTGCTGTAAAATATTTTTTTGCTTCTCCTGTATAATTTAATTTGTTTGACTCACTGCATATTTGTCAGAATGGGTTATATACAAATATTTGTGTTTGTTAACTTTATTTTCATCAAAATGTATTTCGTCCATTTTATCTAAAAAGGTTTGCGCTGAAACACTATCACCATCAAGGATTATTTAGTCCTGTAACAGATACCTTAATTAAATCTTTAATAGTATTATCAACAATGCTGAATGAACTGGTACTAATTTTCCACCTCCGCCGGTTTTAAATATTTCACGTCTTTCTTCATCGATTTTTTTTCTTGAAATCTCTTTAACATTTCCATATTTATCTCTCACGTATTGTATGGTTTTTAGGTACTAAATATTTGATTTAATTCTTGTTTAATTATTTTGCATGCTTCTAATTCTATTCTAATCCGATTTCTTGAAAAGAAAAATTTAGGTATCTTTTATTTTCAACCATTTCAATACAACAATAGAAAAACCTAAATACATCATAATTTTTATTTCCTTTTTCTCTGCTAACAACACAAAATACAAAATAGTTCTCGGCCTAAGTTTAATGCTAAATTATGTCTCGGCTTCTCTGATCTTCGTAAACAGTAAAAATCCAAAGTCCAAATACTTCTTTTTGTATTTCAAACTTCAGTTACTATGACTTATAAAACCGTATATTTTCCAGTCTTCAGTTTAAGCGCTTGGGGTTAAATTTTAGATCAACATTTCAGTTTAAAACTTGAGTTTAACAATCCAGTCAAACTCAAGTTTTACTTGGACCCATACTAAGAGGAACTTGCGAAAAAAAACGACGATCCAAAATTACTGAAATATAAGGAACTTTTTCATTAAGTCTACCAAAATCGATGTAAAACCGGTAGCTGTCGTCCTTCCTGACTAAACACACTGGGCTTGGCCGCCACGACCTCTTCAAAAGTTCTACAACACCAAGTTTTAGCATTCCATCCACTTCGTTGTCCATAATGCTCTGCTTATAAGGAGAAAATGGGTAACACTGTTGCTTGATAGGCCTAGTACCGGGCTCAAATTCTATAACATTCTCAGCTACATTTACAATAACCGAGATCGGAATGAGATTTTGATGAATGCATCCAGAGCAGCTTTCTCGTCTGATGACAGTGTACTACAAAACAAATGTATAAAGAACCTGAATAACAGGCAAAGTGACAAATATCCTGTCTTAAATATGGTCTTCCAAAAATCAATACCCAAAATAAGTTGAGGCGATATTTCAGGGATAACTAAAATATCAAACTAAATCATGTGAATTGTATCCAGCAAGGTATACTAAAACAAGAATATTAGCTACTGTGCATCTATTTTCCTGTAAGTTTTTAACCCAAATTCTACAAAATTTTATAACCGGATTGACCAAACAATTGTGCGAGAACCTCCCGACTCTAATAAACCTCAGGTAACGGACTGATTTTTTTCCAAATATGGGCATTCATCACCATCGGCGTTAGAAATAATGAAAATAATCAGTTTAGAAAATTGTAGTTGGTCCATATAACATTAGGTGTGGGAGATATCATACCTATCGTCTCTCCCGGGAACCATTTCCCGTAACTGAACATTTAGAGCAAGTTCTAATAGTAACGTCAATATTCCGCAGAGGTAGCAGTGAACTTAGTAACATGGTTAAGGACACTGGCAATTTAATGACCTGTTGTTTTGCAATTCCAGGCAAGTAATAACTTCCGACAACAGGGGCACTATTTGTGTAAGGGGGGCGGGAGCGGTTGTTGAAGTTGAAGAATCAGATGCATATACGCAACTGGATTGTAACAAGGTTTTTTTATAGAGTGGAATATAATGGTCTGCTCAAAATCATACATTTACAGCAGACTTAAAAAGTTCTCTTTGTAATATCTTCTTGTTCTGGTTCGAACTACATGCTTAAGAAAATAATCAGCGTGCACTCCTTACTGTGTAACACTTTATTCTGCTCTTTTCTAAATCTAACTACAATGGTATAAAACTACTTAGACTAACCTAATTAATAAAATAAATAATAATTTGATGATTCTATAAACTATTACTCCATATTTACAACAATCGAAAAGCTGTGTTGGACATTGTTGCAATAAGTTATTGCCTTAATTATAGTTCAATGATATGGCCTACTTTTGCAACTTGGATTCCATCACACCTTCCCCGAAAAGCAAAAAAAAAAAATATATACATATAGATTTTTTTCTTTGTGGAATTAACTAAAATAATGTTTTATTCTATTTTTATGTATTTCTACATTCTTATTTTTAATTTTTACCACTACATTTGGATCATTATCCTCCAAAACTGGATATGGACCATTAAATAAAGCTTCTAATTTATTATTTCTACCGTTATTTTCTACTAAAACCATATCTCCTACATTATAAGTTTGACTTTTACAATTGTTTTTGTCATACTCAATTTTGCGTTTATTTTTTGATGTCATTAAATTATTTCTCGCGTCATTCCACGCTGTTTGCAACCGAAATTTGAGTTCCTTAGGATAATCATAAAAATTATATACTGGATCGACTTGATTAACGATGTTAGATGGAATATTACCGGATTTTCCAAATACGAGTTCATAAGGTGTGTACTGCGTTGACGTGTGTACACTGTTATTGTATGAAAAACACCAATAAGGAACCCAAGAGCTCCAGTTAATAGTTCCTTTCGACAGTTGCATGCGTAGATATGCACCCAAATGCTTATGGGTATTTTCAAGGGCTCCTAAAGTTTGATGGTGAAATGCTGTAGAATTTAATTGTTTAATTTTAAGCAGCTTACAAGATTCTTTAAATATATTAGATAAAAATTCGGTTCCCTTGTCTGTTACGCAAGAAACAGGAATACCGTAACGCAAAATAAAATTTTCTACAAATGACTTTGCAACAGTCAATGCCTCTTTATTGGGAAGCGGATATGCTTCCACGAATTTTGTTAGCTCACATTGAAGTGTGAGTATATATTGATTATTTTCAATATCAACTGGTAATGGACCGACTAAGTCTAGGTATACTTTTTGAAATGCTGAAGTAGCCGTTGATGATATTGTCATAGGTTGTTTATTTGGTTTTGAATGCTTGTACCTTTGACATTCGTCACACCTTTTGACAAAATCCTCAACGTCATTCTTCATGGTTACCCAAAAGTAATATCTTTTTATATTGTTATACATTCGGTTTATCCCTGAATGTCCTCCCGTTGGTAATGTATGAAAGTCATTAAGAATTAACTGACGTAATTCCTTATTTTCTATCCTTTGTTTATCTTTTATAATACTGAGTTTAAGATTTGTCTTGAAAATTTCGTTTTTACATTTAATCATGCGCATGTCATTTAAAAACTGATTAGACTCATTATTTTTTATAATAATTAATTCCGGAATATCGTGTTTTTTACATAATTTCTCCAGATGCCTCAACGACTCACCTAAGTTCGACGTTGATCGGTATTTCTGGGATATGTACACTATCTTAGAATTGACGTCATACATTAAATTTTCATATTCAGTTTTTAATTTATTATTAAGCTTTATTTTCGTAAATTCATTTTCACGTACCGGCCGTAGTTCTATTATTTGAGTTTTAGGGTATTTTAATATTTCCACTGCAACAGGGTGATCAATCCTGTTTTCCATGGAAGTATTATCACTTGTCATATTGGGTTTTGTTTTGTTATTTTTTGTCTCCGAACGAGTGATTGCGTTTAAACTGGCACTCACTTTATTATTCATTTCTTTTAATTCGTTCGACTCTATACACACACGTGACAAAGCATCCGCTGTAACATTTTCAGCACCTTTCACATAGTGGATTGAAAAATCGTATTCCTCGAGCGTTAGCCTAAATTTTGTGAGCCTACTAGAAGGATTTGTCATGCCAAATAAGTATATTAAGGGACGATGGTCCGATAATATTATAAATTTTTTACCAAATAAATATGGTCTAAAATGTTTACATGACCAAACGATTGCTAATAATTCCTTCTCTATTGTACAATAGTTTATTTCTGCTTTATTTAGAGTTCTAGAAGCGAATGCAATAGGCCTGTCATCTGAGTTCGACAATACAGACCCCAACGCGTACCCACTTGCATCGGTTCTAAGAATAAATTGATTATCTTTTGAAAAATTTGGATACTGTAACAAGGGCGGACTAATAAGAGACTGTTTTAAAGTTTCAAATGAGTTTTGACATTCTTCAGACCATTTAAAAACTATTCCTTTCCTAGCTAGTTTATTTAAAGGGTGAGCAATTTCTGCAAAATTTTTAATAAATTTCCTGTAATAATTTGCAAATGCAACGAAGCGTTTGGCTTCGTCACAATTTTTAGGAACTGGATATTGAGAAATAACCCTTGTTTTTTCAGGATCAGGTGATATACCTTCAGATGAAATTAAATGACCCAAATATAAAATTTCCTTTTTTAAGAACTCACATTTACTAGGATTTAATTTAAGGTTTACTTGTCTAAGGCGTTGTAGAATTTTAGTTAAATTTTGATTATGATTCTGTAAGGAATGTCCAAAAACTATCAAATCGTCTAAATAAACAAAACATGCCTCGTAATTTAAACCCGCCATTGCTACAGTCATCAACCTTGAGAACGCACTAGGACTTATTTTCATACCCATTGGTAATCGTTTCATTTGAAATTGTCCTCTGTCCGTTGTAAAGGCTGTACAGGGCCTACTCTCAGGATCAAGTTCTAATTGGTAATATCCTTGTGCTAAATCAAGGTGCGAGAAATAAATCGCACCAGATAGGGAATCTAGAATTTCCGTAATATTCGATAGCGGAAATACATCATTTTGTAGGCGTTGATTACATAACCTAAAATCTATTATCAATCTGTGACGTTTAACGCCATTTTTGTCCGGTTTTTTGGGAACTAATAAAAGAGGTGAAGACCACTCTGAGTGTGCTTCCTCTATAATACCCTTTTTTAGCATATCGTCCACCTGGTTATTAATTTCCTCTTTTTGAGCATGAGGTAACCTGTAAGGTTTAACGTAAACTGGAGTTGCGTCCTCCTTTAACCTTATTTTTTGCTTATATAAATTAGTAACTGTTAATGAATCATTTTCTAAGTGAAAAACATCCGCATATTTAGCGCATATTTTTTGTATAGAATTTCTCTCTTCTACGTTAAGGGCTTCTGTATTTATAAGATCTAAAATTGTATCAACTCTGTCAACGGAGATTTTATTTTTTGTAAAAGAATAAACATCATATTTTGATAGATATTCAACTTTAGGCTCAAAATTTCGCAATCTTATTTCTCTTTCATTCACATTCAATAGCCTTACAGCCACTTTACCATCTTTCGGTCTTGCAATACTATTTGCGATCAACACTCCCTCACATAATTCATCATTTAAAATGACACATTCATCTGTGAGACTGGTACAGCAATGTGTAATTATTTCACATCGGGGTGGAATAACAGTATATAAATTATTTTTGGACTCCAAAGGTACTGTTATTTGCTTATTTTGATTAAGCCAAAAAGAAAATAAAAACTTTTCATAATCGATAATTGCACCATACTTAAGGAAAAAATCTGAACCTAGAACTCCATGTATACTAGAATCGAAACTTTTAATAATTGTAAAATCATGAGAAATATATTCATTGTTCATAGTGAATAAAATATTTGCAGATCCAGCTGAATATGTTGAGCCTGCAATTCCTTTAATTTTAATTTTATTAGTTGTATTTATAATACTACTATCTTTCAAATAATTCTCAAAAAAACAAGAAATACTTGCACCAGTGTCACATAAAAATATCATTTCTTCCCTTTCATACCCGACACGCACATAATTTAAAGCATTCATATTAAAACTAGCTGTATCATTATTTTTTAAATTATTAGAAACGAAAAAACTTATTTCCTTGAGATTCCTCGCTGTTTTTATTTATGTTACTACTTTCCACATTATCAACAAAATATACACTATTATTTGAAAACTGCTGACGCCTACCTCCTCGACGAAAATTTGACCTACTAAAGCTGGAACACTCGGCCTTGGTACTGCGAATTATTTTGCTGTCTGCTAAAATTGTAATTATTAAAGTTTTGCCTACTCGGGTTACGAGATTGATTATAATTATGAATTTGTCTAAAATTTGTAAAATTACCTCTAGACCGATTTCCTCGATATTGGTGACGCCCACGCATATGAAATAAGTTATTAGAATAAGTTGGGGTTAAATTTAAATTTTCTTCTTTAGCGCCAGTTATCGCGTCCTTTAAATTATTGTAATTTCTAGCTTTTATTATTGTTCTTAAATCTGAATTTTTTAACCCATTCGCGAAAGCATTTATCGCCAATTTTTCATTCACCGGTTGTAAAATTTTTGCCGAATTTTGATCACCGTCCGCTTGCGCTAAGGTTAAATTTAATAAAAGTTGCTCGATAGTTTTCGCATAATCATCTATACTTTTAGTATCTTGTCTAACGTTATGCAACTGATTAGCTAAAGCTGGTGCAGATTGTTTTGTAAGAAGTTGGTTTTTTATATCTGTGACCAAAGCACCAACATTAGTATACGTCGTTTGTAATCTTAATTTCGCGTTTTGTGTTAATTTGGCCTTTAAAACATATTTGATTAGCAATACTTTCCCGTTGTCGTCAAGCAAGTCGTTATATAATTCAATAGCATCAATCAACATTTTCGTAGTTTCTTCGGTACCATCCATAGATGGCAACAAAGAAGCTGCGGTTCGCAAATCAAATTTTTCACTCATTGTTGAACTAGGATGAATGCCCAAAACCAAATCAGTCTCTGCGAGCTGTAATTTTTTTTTATCTTTTATGGCAATTAACCGACCTGATAAAATAGATCTAGCTTTATCTATGTTTTCTCTTATTTCTAATACATATTTTTGAAAATGTTCTAATTTATCGGTGTCATGCACCTGTTTACTATACTGATCTCTAAGCTGAAAAAATTTATTTTCTAATGTTTCTACGTTGCTACTTAATTTATTTATCCTATCCAAAGATTCTCTACGCTCTAATGACTCCTTTTTTATATTTATGATAAATAATGAAATAATGTTATTCAATTTATCCAAATCGCTTAAATCTACTACACTCATTAAATAAAATAATTATCAATAAATTTAAGGCAATAAATAATATCCAATAAAATTGTATAGTGCTAAAACTATGACTTACTAATTATGTTAATACTTAAGTATGTTCATTGTCCATAGTCGCCTAAGATAAGTCCATACTGTCCATATTCACCAATACTAGGGGCTTTATCAATCCCAACGTTGCGCACTAGCGACCTTTTGCCACACTAGCACGTGCCCTCGTTGCTGACCACCGGATTGGTTCGGCCAGTGTCTTCTTTTTTTCTCGACTTTATAAGTCTTGGCTTCTTCTAATTTCTAGACGTATTTTTCTTTCCAATTCCTTTTTACTGCGACGGCAACACCATAAAACAATTAAGGTAACTGCTATCATTATAGCTACAACTCCGCAAACTTGCCAAAGAGAATAGTTACTGTTGCTACCCTCTGCAGTCGTACCACCACTGTTGCCTGCCTGGGCAATTATAACTTCTTCTTTTGACTGTGTTTTTCCCATGTTTTTCTTTTCTTCTAAAGCACCATAACGATATTTTTGCACTGTTAACTTAAGCACATAGGCTGCAGGATCGCCATGTAATATCTTCTTGTTCTGGTTCGAACTACATGCTTAAGAAAATAATCAGCGTGCACTCCTTACTGTGTAACACTTTATTCTGCTCTTTTCTAAATCTAACTACAATGGTATAAAACTACTTAGACTAACCTAATTAATAAAATAAATAATAATTTGATGATTCTATAAACTATTACTCCATATTTACAACAATCGAAAAGCTGTGTTGGACATTGTTGCAATAAGTTATTGCCTTAATTATAGTTCAATGATATGGCCTACTTTTGCAACTTGGATTCCATCACATCTTTGTTACGACGAGCAATGCACATAGGGACAGTGGACCGGCTGACCTTAGAAAACAGAAAGCGGAAGGCGGAGTTTAATCAGTTCCCACTACCGTCATTGCGACTCATTTCGATGCGAACGTATTTAGAATATTTTCTTGGCGACTGCTTTAGTTAAATTATTTCAATATTTCCGTACATCGCCCGGCAAAGTTGGAATAGCATAGCTAAAAATTACTTACCCAATTGACTTTTTTTTTAGTTTATAAACCGGTAAGCATTTTGTTTTTCGAATGGAAAAAGGCGTGAAAACTATTTCTTGTTAAAAAAAAAAACATTTTTTCCCTATAATATGTGACCTTACGGAGGAAAACAGTTCACTAGAACGCAACTATTTTAAAAAGCAGAAATATAGTATAAACAGGTTTTTCCAAACAAACACATGCTTGTTAATGACTGCAAATACTATAATAGATAGTCGAAGCGTTGTAAATAAACTAGCATAATAATACACTGCCTACTAGTTTCAAAGAAATGTTTAATTTATATTTTCTGTATTAGAGTTGTGAAAAAAATAAAATTAAAATGTTTAAATTGTGCATTTCATTCTATTTAAAAAATTTTAATTTTTTAGGAATAGTGAAATGTGACCCAATTTAGTTCGGTACATAGTCACAGTATATATGTATTACATGTACTTTTCAAACATTTTTATTGGGCGCCATTTCGTTCCATCATATTGGATTCCTACCAATATTCTACCAGTTTCTTTCTGCCTATGCCTCACTTGACTTTTGGGAATAATTTTAAAATAAATTCAATAAGTAGTTTATACATTAATACATATCGCCTTTTTGTTAAGTCATCTTGAATTCGTACCAGTTTAACACATTTAATATTTCTGCATAATTTAAAGTCTATTGAATAAGGTTTTTTACGTTGATTTTTCAAAAAAAAATAATTTGGCCGCCATTTTGTTGTACCATATGAAATTCGTATAACAACTTTACCAGTTTAACTACATCACACTTAATTCTTGCACAAAAATTTAAATAACTTTAATATGTACAGGGTGTCCGGTTTTGGTTGCAAAAGCAGGGTATCTCGCTTATTTTTAAAGATAGAACCTTGCGGTTTTTACGAACCTGAGCTAATTTTTTGTGAAACTCATGAAGCCGTAAACAAAATTTTCATAGCCTTCTTCGTTTATGAGATACAGGGCGAAATAGAAAATTTTGCAATTTGAGACCCCCCTCGTATCTCGGTTATTCTTTAACTTAACGCAAAGGGAAAAATTGCTGCTTATGCGGTTTTTTACGCTGGATCCAGTGGCGTAGGCATATTTTTCATTTGAGTTGTTATTTTTTAGATATGACCCAAAGTTGTGTTTTTTTAAATGGGACACCCTGTATATTTGTCCAGAAATTGATTTGTCCTTTTAAAAGCTTCTCAAAAATATATAATAGTATGGGTCTATTTTAATAAACAACAACAAAAATCCTAATGTGTATAATTATCATCCCAAATTTTGCAGTAGCCCATGCAAAACAATGCTGCCTTGTATTTAAAGTCGTTAACAATATCTACATCCTAACAATAAATCATAATAAATATGTAATTAAATCTATTTATCAAAATATGTATTGATAATTTCGCACCAAAAAAATACTACCTACCTAGATTTATGTAACACAAGAACAAAACAGTAATAAATTATTATGTAACAAGCCTTTCAGCAAAAATCAACTGTCGTATAAGAACTACAGTAACCAAGGAAATCAAAAGAAATGTTCAAACTGATTTCCATTTTGTTCTATGCATGCTTCGCACAATTTTCGTATTCGTTTTAGGGAATTAAGCAAAATAACGGGATGACTTTGTAAATAGCGAAAATTTTATGTTATTGCATTTCCTAAATCTTGGACATTATCATAGTGGTCTTTGTAAATTCTATTTTCCAGATATCCCCATAGAAAGAAATCTAAAATCGACAAATCTGGAGACCTAGGGGGCCATCTTATAGGTCCATTTGTTCCGATCCATTGATTGGTAAAATTATTGTCCAGAAATAATCTCGTCATTCCAGAATTGTGTGCAGGAGCACCGTCCTGTTGAAAATAAATTTCGTTAATTTGCGCTAGAGGAACATCGTCAAGTAATTCAGGTATAGCTGCCTCTAAAATTTCTATATAGCGATTGGCTGTTAGATTTCCCTCAAATATATAAAATGTTATATGTGTTCCTAATATGAAGCAGGACACATTTAGACCAAACCTGCCCTGCTGTCTTCTGGGAAATATTTGGTGTTGATTTTCCTTGGACCAGAATCTACTATTGTGCCTATTGCCTATATACCAGAATTACTGAAATGTGCTTCCTCTGACCATATAACCTTCCTTTCAAAATCTCTAACCATATCGCATCTTTCTCGAAACCAATTGCAGAAGACTACCCGACGTTCTGCATCCCCTGGTTGTAAGTGCTGCACGAGCCTAAATTTGTATGGGTGGTATTTGTGCTTTTTTCCCTATGCTCTTTTCATTGGCCCTACAAGAGTTTGTAGGGTAAGCTTCTGCATTAGCCAAAACCGTAATTTCCTCAGGCTCCCGATTTTCTTTATTATATGTTTTCGTACGAGGTTTGATAAATGATCCGTGATTAAGTAAATTCTTTTTTATCCGATAAAAAGTGGATATATTAGGTTGCCTCCTTTCCGGATATCTAAATAAAAATTAAGCAATAGTATCTCAACATACCTAAAAATTAACTATTTACCTGTTAAAATACATCTCAGAAGCCGCTTCAACATTTTCATTACTTAATATAAAACAAGCTAACATATCGTAATTTTCATAATGTTCGAAAGTTTTCTTCCATAATAATACAAATATATTTTTACACAATAAATAAATACATAAAACTAGCGCTATATTTTATATACGCATACAAAATTGGGAAATGTTATTTGCTTCCAAGAAAACAAAAGAAAACGGCATCGTTTTGCATGGCCTACTGCAAAATTTGGGATGATAATTATAAAAATTAGGATTTTTGTTGTTGTTTATTAAAATAGACCCATACTATTATATATTTTTGAGAAGTTTTTAAAAGAACAAATCAATTTTTTGGACAAATATACAGGGTGTCCCATTTTAAAAAACACAACTTTGGGTCATATCTAAAAAATAACAACTCAAATGAAAAATATGACTGGATCCAGCGTAAAAAACTGCATAAGCAGCAATTTTCCCCTTTGCGTTAAGTTAAAGGCTAACCGAGATACGAGGGGGGTCCCAAAATGCAAAAATTTCTATTTCGCCCTGTATCTCATAAACGAAGAAGGCTATGAAAATTTTATTTACGGCTTCATGAGTTTCACAAAAAATTAGCTCAGGTTCGTGAAAACCGCAAGTTTCTATCTTTAAAAATAAGCGAGATACCCCTTTTTTGCAACCAAATCCGGACACCCTGTACTATTTTCAGGCTGATTTTTTAAATATTTGGTTGGTGGTTGTAAAGTTTTAATATTTTCAGCAGATGCTCACGGAATGGTATGGAATTCCCCATAGAATTTTTTCTATTTTTAATTAAACCTATGAACACTTTATACCGTTTGAAAGATAAACAATCAGAGTATGACTGTCGTGTAATAGTTTTTTGATATAGGGTCATTTTTCGGAGAAAATAAATGGGAAAATTCCTTAATTTTAGGGAACATGTACTCGAGTAGATAAGGACTGTAAAAAAGAAAATTGAAAAAAAAGTCTATTGAATAAGATTTTCAAACAATTTAATTTGGTCGCCATTTTGTTGTACCATATTAAATTCGTACCACAACTTTATTAGTTTATCTCTACACCACACTCAATTCTTGCACAAGCTGATTTTTTAAATATTTTATTAGGCCGTTATTTTGTTATGCAATCTTGGATTCGTATCAAAGTGTTACCAGTTCATTTCTATTGATTGATTTTTGTGCAAAAATTGAGATAAATTGGAAAATTAGTTTTTTTAGTAATAATTTTTACCAAAATATAACCAGGTCATCCCCATATGACCTCTAATTTTTGACTAAATTTGAAGTCAATCTGGTAAGTAGTTTTTAAGCTGTGCCGCGAACTGACAGACAGACCGACGGAATTGCTAAAACATATTTTTGGCATCTAGGGACTCTAAAACGTGAAGATATGTAAAACCTGAGAGGGTGATTTGTTCATGATTACAAACATTTTATTTGGCCGCCATTTTATTCCGCCATATTGAATTAGTAACAAAGTTTCACTAGGTGCTCTCTATACTACAATTAGTTATGGCATACAATTTGAAAGTAATCCATTAAGCAGTATTTTCAGGCTGAATTTTTAAATATTTTATTAAGCCGCCATTTTGTTCCGCCATCTTGGAGTCGTACCAAAATGTTACCAATTGATTCCAACATAATACTTAATGTTTGTGCAAAATATGAGACAAATTGAATAGATAGTTTTTTAATAACATTTTACTTGGCCGCCATTTTATTTCGCCGTATTGGATTTTTACCAAAATATTATCAGGTCATCCCCATACGAAACTTAATTTTTGAACAAAATTTGAAGTCAATCAGCTAAGTAGTTTTTTAACTATGCCGCGAACAGGCAGACAGACAGAACAGAAACGTGAAGATCTGAAAAATCTCGTAGGGTGGTTTTTTTGACCATTACAATACTTCCCTTTTACGAAGGAAGCAAAAATTAAGACATTGCTCCGACGTGAAGAAAAATCCGATTCTTACTAATTCTCTGAGATTTTTCAGATCTTTAGGCAGGATCTAGGCATACTTACCCGATTGACTTTACATTTTGATTAAAAATTAAATATTGCGGAACAAAATTTACGTCAAATTTAGTATAAAAACCGAATGTTACATAAGAATGAACTGGTAACATTTTGGTAAGAATCCAAGATGGCAAAACAAAATGGCGGTCTAATACATTATTTAAAAAAACAGCCTGAGATACTACTTATTAGAATAATTCTAAATTTTGTACAAAAATTAAGTGTGATCATATAGATATACTGGTAAAATTGTGGTACGAATTCAAGATGGAGGAAGAAAATGACGGTTAAATAAAATATTTAAAAAGTAAGCTTAAAAAAACCTGTTACTCAATTGACTGTGATATAGCGATACACTTGTAAAATGTTGTTACGAATTCAACATAACGGAACAAAATGGCAGCCATTAAAAATGTATGTATTGGATATATATACAGGGTTATGATAAATTAAGGAATAAATTCATTATCTTGGAAATTAAAAAGGTAATAGAAAAACGCTCGAACCCGTCGATTTATTTTTGCGCATATTTAGAAATTATATTAAACTATACAGGGTTACTCACAAAAGTTGTACAACTGTCATCTTTGATTTTTTCAATACAACGCCTTATTTTTTTCTGCTGATTTGAATTCTCTATGAAATTCTAGACATTTTTGGTTATAACCTATACTGAAAATCAACAGTTATCGAAATATGTTTATCTAAATAAAACATAAAACACATATCAGGAAATTAAATAAGAAAACTACTTTATTCTACTAGACATTTTTGGTATAACATAACCTATACTGAAAATCAACAGTTATCGAAATATGTTTATCTAAATAAAACATAAAACACATATCAGGAAAATAAATAAGAAAACTACTTTAATAAATTGTGAAAATGTCCACCATTTACAGCTCTACAATGCCCAAGACGATGGAAAAACTCTTGTTGCACATTAGTAACTGTATCACATTGAATATTTCTTATAACAGTTCGAATACGATCCTTAAGAATTTCAATAGTATGTGGCTTATTTTTATACACTTCGTTTTTCACATACCCCCAAAGAAAAAAGTCTAACGGGCTTAAGTCCGGCGATCTTGCGGCCACTCTATTGTCCCACGTCGCCCAATCCATCGTCTCGGAAAGGTTTCATTTAAGTATCTCCTGACATCAGCTGCAAAATGAGGTGGTGCCCCATCCTGTTGATACCATAACAGTTCACTGGAAAGATCCGGATCGTTTACATTAGGATGTAGGGTTGCTAATGCTGGTATAAGAATCTCTTCCAAAAATTGAAGCTACATTTGCCCCGTTAGTGAGGAATCAAAGAAATATGACACTTTGACGATACTGTGTATGACTTTCCCTGTACCAGTTAGGATTTTCTTGTGCCCAGTGTCTAAAATTTTGTTTATTTACTTCTCCATTGAGACAAAATGTTGCCTCATCTGTGAAACAAATTCTTTTGACAAATAATGGATCATGATTACACATGTTGGTCATAATTTCGCAAAATTCGTTTCTGCGATCTGAATCATCATTTATTAATTCTTGAACGAATTTCACTTTATAGGGATAAAAATTTTCTTTTTTCAAAAATTTGGAAACTGTTGTTTGATATATATCATTATCATAGGCTGCGTCAGTAGTTGAGGAATGTGGATTATCTTGAAAAGTTAAGAGAACGTCTAGTTTCTTTTCATCTGAGATCCTAGGGCGACCTTTTCCAAAGCGGTCCGTAACACTACCAGTATCCGTCCATTTCCTTTCTATTTTGCTCACTGCAGACTGAGTAATAGGTTGCCTATGAGGATCTGTTGTTAAACAGCTGACAAACTTCTTTTTGTGTCCTAGTCTTATCAACAGTACCAAGCATTATAAGAATTTCAATTCTTTCTTTCTCTGTTAAACGCATAGTCAATATTTGAAATCAAAATGGCAGATCATAAATAAATTATATGACTTGTCAACACAGTGACAGTGACAAAGTCATTTTTCTTTGGGATTACGCGACAGACATAGATAGGGTATACAAATGTCCGATAGATTATTAAATACACAGGTTTTATTTACATAAGAATATTTCGATAACTGTTGATTTTCAGTATAGGTTATGTTATACCAAAAATGTCTAGAATTTCATAGAGAATTCAAATCAGCAGAAAAAAATAAGGCGTTGTATTGAAAAAATCAAAAATGACAGTTGTACAACTTTTGTGAGTGATCCTGTATAGTTTAAAATAAAATGCGTACAAATAAATCTAAATCGACGGGTTCGAGCGTTTTTCTATTACCTTTTTTATGTATATATATATATATATATATATATATATATATATATATATATATATATATATATATATATATATATATATATATATATATATATATATATATATATATATATATATATATATATATATATATATATATATAATATATATATATATATATATATATATATATATATATATGTATGTATGTATGTTACTAATGACTATGTGCAGAACTAAATTGGGTTCCTAATAAAAGAAAAGGTTCATTACCAGGGAATTTTCAGATAAAAGAAATTTACCGACTTTCATTACTCTGTATTTCATATTTATAACAAAAATTAATAGTGGAGTTTATGGTACGCATTTTGAGACATTAGCTCAGGGTGGCTA
The DNA here is from genome assembly GCA_030620095.1 of Kuschelorhynchus macadamiae. Lineage (NCBI taxonomy): Eukaryota > Metazoa > Arthropoda > Insecta > Coleoptera > Curculionidae > Kuschelorhynchus > Kuschelorhynchus macadamiae. The sequence continues at coordinate 143,189 of JAUTXW010002476.1, forward strand.
GCCAGGGGACGCGGATCAACCGCCGCTTCACCTATATTTTCCAATCAATTTACTTAAAAATAAAAATATTTTTAAAATATTAAGCATTTTAAAATCTACATTTTTATTATAAAAATGTATGTATGTTTTATATAAATTCACATTATTTACTTAATAATACCATTATTTTCTATCAAAACTAGTGCGTTATATACTCAAAAAATAATAATGACTTAAAAACGTGAACGCGCTGAACACCTTTTCATAAGCGCGACCCGTTGAGGAATCACAATCAGCAGTAACAAATTCCTCATCAGACTCCCCCCGCACGCTGGCTTTCGCGCTTAGATTTGTTTACGGCAGTTGCTATGGCAACGCAATGGTGAATATCCGTAAAGCCAAATGGGAGCGGCGCGGCATAAAACTGCTGCTGCAGGCGCTTGTTCGCTTGTTATAGAATTAATGTAAGTTAGTGTCTTCGGATCATCGAAGGCGGAAGCAGTTTTGCATCGATCGAATCGAATCGAAATTGGCTTTAAGATATAGGTACATAACTATTTTTATAGGAAATGTACTAATACTGATAGGTATACAACATCCGGCTCATTTCATTGCCGTCAACACAAAATGGCAGCATTTTTTAACTCACAGATTAGTCAGTTTTCTATTAAGTCAAGAACGTTTTAACAATTAAATGAATCGGATTAAAAATATAGTTAAAAGTAATGGATATAATGATAATTTTGTACATAAATTAGTTAATAGACCTAAGCATAAGAAAATGTTAAAAGATGCCACTACTCTTTAAGCACCTGAGGCTCCCAATAAGTTCACAGTAATCCCATATGATATCATATATAGGATATACAAGAATTCTAGAAAAAGTATTTAAAAACGTAGGTTTTAGAGTACCCTACAAAACGCAGAACAGTTTGAAAAATCTCCTTGGAAACCCAAAAGACAAAGTCTACTTGAAGGAGACGAGTGGCATCTATAAAAGCTGTAATAACTGTGATCTAAAATATGTTGGCAAACTAAACGCTCCATAAACATTCGTTTTAAAGAACACATGGCACATTTAAGATACGGAAGAACAGAAAAGTCAAGCGTTGCCCAACATGCTTTGGAAAACAATCACCAAATAGGAATAAATAATCTTAAGTTGATTAAAAATGTATCAAATAATAGATTACTGGATGCATTTGAATGTATAAAAATAGTTAAATGTGGTAAGAAAGCACTAAATAAAGACAGAGGGCCTATTCCCTATAGTCCCCTATATTGTTTACTTGACAACGGTGCAGTCGGGTGCAACCAAGTGTGACCACATTTGCCTATAAATAGTCTCGGTTAGGGTAAGTTACTTTAGTTTATATCATCTGTTGAAGATGCTAACTTGGTTAGCGAAACACGCGTCCAGAACGTAACAAGTTGTGGTGTAGTGTGGTTAGAACTCTTGTATTTTGATCTATCCAAGTATGATTTCGAAATCGGCCAAAAAGTCACGAAATAATAGCGAGATTTTACCATTGATAGTTCAAGCGCAAGCGACGCATATTTGCTAGAATTTTTGCGTTGTGCTTGTAAAGTTTTAATATTTCCTCGCAATGGTGGGGAATTCGCCATAGAATTCTTTTTATTTTTAATTAAACCTATAAACACTTCATACCATTTGAAGGATAAACAGAGTATGACTGCAATAGTTATTTTACAGAAAAAATGCATGGTAAAATCGTGACAGAAATGAATCCTTTCCACCGAGGTTTGTATACTATTTTATTTAGAATAATACCTTTTAAATGCAAATGACGCTTTTGTGACAAATATAACTATGTGAGGAATTAACAAAGTAAGATTCTGTATAACCATAAGCTTCACCACCATCAACAAATAAAAAAAATTATATTTTGGCAGTGGTTACTATGGTACTAAATAAGCCTAGCATACAAACTTAAATTAATTGCATTTTTCATAGTGTCATAAAAAAAGTGTTTTCGAAGACAATGAGGGATTCAGAAGAAATCATTTGCGTGGATGGAAAGTGAATTACCCGGGGTTGAAAGTGATCACTTTCCACCCAGGTAAATGTCACTTTTCATCGGGATAAATGCCAAAGTCAGAAATATGTTTCTTTCAAACTTTTAAAATGTCAGAAATGTCAACATTACATATGTGGTTGTAAATAAACCTTTTATTTCTCATTTCCTCACCTAAACACAATGTTACATTTTAAAAAGTTTTGATAATTTTGGCCTGCATAAAGACATATTTAATGTTTTTGTCGAAAACAGCTTTACACATTAAAATATTTCAACAAATATTTTTGAAATAGTTTTAATTGGCAGAAAATTATCAAAATTGAGAAAGGAAGTCAGTATTAAAAGGTATTAGATAGGTAATTAGAAGATAGTTATAAATGGCAAACATATTACTACTTGGTAATATTTAATGTAAGTTGTTTTATTTAGGATATTTTTTTTTATATTTATATTTCTACTAAAAAATACTAAGAATTTTATTGAATCGGTTTGGAAATGGTATTGAAATACTCAAACTGGCTCAGGCTAATAGACTCGCCCTCAAATATGATTTATTTTATAGTATACTCCTTAATACAGCAGTTGTCACGCCAATGACATTTTTATAAGTAGGCTATATTTATTTTTTAATATGAAGAAAAATATCATGCAAATTCTCAGGTTTTTCTTAAATGTATGTCTTAAAAAAACGAAGAACCTAGCTGATAACTATCATAAATTTATTTATATATGTATTCAAATGTTATTTTTACATTTTAGTTTACTTTATAAAAGCGTAGTTTTCAAATGTTTAATATGTTAATGATTTCCCATTTTCTAGTCTTGGAAATCTTTTAATCAGTTCGTCCGCTATGTTGTCATCATTCTGAATTTTTAAATGTTAACTGAAAATTCATAATTTGTGACTCTTCAATGCCTCCAAATACCCAATTTCACTCGAATTTATATAAACGACAAAGTTCGCGTATCGTGTGAGCGGTTTGATTGTTAAATGCTGACTAAAAGTGCGTAATTTTTACTAATTCACCCACCATTTAACTTGGACTTTTTAAATTTTTAAACTTTCATTACTAGTTCATATTTTGCACTCTTAAAAACCACCACTGATTTTCTGTTGAATTGGCACAAAAAGAAAATTCATCCGCTATGTTCCCGACTCCATTTTGCATTTTGAAATATAAACTGAAAAGTAATAATTGCGCTCTTCAGTTTTCCCACTTACCGAATCTACAGCCTATGATAAAATTCGCTCGGCATGTTGGTGACAGACATCATTTTGATTGCCTTAATGTTGACTAAAAATTTATAATTTGTACTCTTAAACACTCACAACAACACATATACAAACTTTCAGGAAAATCCTTATAAATAACAAAATTCTTCTATTTTCAAATGTTGTCCAAATGTTCAAAAATAATAATTTGCACTTTACATACCTAAAGATTTTCTAAGTGACTCAAAAAGTCCAAGTAGGAAAAATATATTAGATTGGAACCAGGGAAACAACTAAAAAACAAACAGACCGAGAAGTGAAGCTAATAAAAGCATGGTAATATTATCATATAGGGCTAAATTTATTTAAACATATTCACATTTTAACGTAACAACGGAATTCTCCTTAATAAGTTAAGTTCAATTCTCACGCCTCTTACAAAACCGATTAAACGGATGTTACACTGAGCTAGGTACAGACTCCGGTCCTGTCCGAGTTAGCGCTTCCCTCGAGACTAGAAATATTAAAAACGCACGTGGTTGTAAAATTTTAATATTTCAACCAGATGCTCCATAGAATTTTTTTCTATTTTTAATTAAAGCTATGAAAACTTTATACCATAAACAATCAGAGTATGACTGTTATGTAATAGTTTTTTGATATAGGGTCATTTTTCAGAGAAAATAAATCGTAAAATTCTTTAATTTTAGGGAACATGTTCTCGAGTAGGTAACGAAAATGAAAATGAAATTTGAAAAAAAATTACACGAGTAGCATAGAAAAAAATGTAATCTTTCAATAGTTTCTTAATGCACAACCATACATTTAACTTTATTCAAAATAAATGAAAAGAGCTTAGCGCTAAAAATGAGTTAATTTCGACCGAGTGAATGCCATCTTATTGCTTACACAAAATTTCAAATTAATTCAATAAATAGTTTTTTAGGCTGATTTTCTAAACATTTTGTTACCAATTCATTCCTATGTAACACTTGATTTTTGTGCAAAATTTGAGGTAACTTAGATAATTAGTTTTTTAGTAATAATTTTTTTAACATTTCACTAGGTCGCCATTTGGTTCCGCCATATCGGATTTTCACCAAAATATACCATATTACCCTCAATTTTTAGGCCAAAATTTTGGCACGTGGGCAAAACGTGAAGATATGTAAATCCTGCGAGGGTGATTTTTTTACGATAAAAAAAATTTGGCCGCCATTTTGTCCTGCAAACTTGAATTCGTACCACAATTTTACCAGTTCATCTCTATACCACAATTAATTCTTGCAAAAAATTTAAAATCAATTTAAGTAGTTTTTCCAGGCTGAATTTTTGAATATTTTATTAAACCGCCATTTTGTTTGGCCGTCTTGCATTCCTAACAAAATTTTATCAGTTGATCCCTGGGTAATATTTGAATTTTGTGCAAAATTTGAAATAAATTGGATAAATAGTTTATCAGTAGTATTTTTTTAATATTTCACTAGGCCATCATTTTGTTCCGCCATATTGGATTTTTACCAAAATGTTACCAGGTCATCCCCATGTGACCATTAATTTTTAAAAGGTCATTCAAATTAGGAGATAATTCTAATTAAAAAGAAAAAATATCACAACTTATATGTGTTGATAAAATATGAGAAACCATAAATCCAAAAGGCTGCAAGACAACATGTCAGGGTGGACAATAGCGGTCTGATCAACTCCAACAGCACAAACCTTTTTTTTAGAGATACTAAAAAAACCAAGGAAATTAAACTTACATTGGAAAGAAACAGATTTCCAAGATAAATTTAGATTTACTCCCCAAGTTCGAGTTGAAACTCTGAAACCCTTGCTAAAATAGAACAACTCAAGGATCGGGAGAAAGCTGTATAATAAATAATTGCCGTTCATTTCATTCATACGTTTGGTAACAGTGACAAATGACAGCCTAGAGGCATCGACACGCCCACAAAATTGCAAATGTTAACAACATAATTGGCAAAACGGAAATAATTAATTATATCTAAAATAATTAATATAACCTAACCTCTTACTTTTGCATTTCAATGCTTATATAGATGACTGCTAGTCTAGTCTAAATTTATTTGACATTAAGTTTGATGCTACAAATATAATAGTCACTCAAAAATAAATCCTATGGAAATAAAAGCTGGCTGAATTCTGATTAAAAAATCATAAATTGAATACAGAATGCAATTAATATTAAAATGTTCTCTCATAAATAATAATCAATTAAATTATAGAAAATATACTTAATGTTAAAATAAATGAAGCTATCTGTGCTTCAAATATCTACTGGACTACATCAGTTTAAATTCTTCCATTTAATGCCTTAAATTTTATTTGATGTACAACAGATTATTAATGATTTATACATATTTTTACCACAGAAAACTCTAATAAAGAAAATTAATTTATCGGTGTTACAGTCGTGGATAGACCAGTAACAATGAAATCAATACCAATTAGTAGTAAAGTAATGTCCTCCGAAACACTTTAAATATTCCTAAAAAAATTATAATTATACGAAAAACCTGATTGATATCACATGTCACATATGAAGGAGAAATAGACCAAATTATATAAAAACTTCGCAAAGGAATGACCAACCAGAGAGGACAGGACCCAAAACCTCTTTAGTAAATGGTTTAGTACTAAAATAACACAGAAGATCGATAAGAGTTCTATATAGCGTAATGTCTAAAAACACCAGGGGTGCGATTTTGCACTTACCATTTCGTTAGTTAACGAATCGCTAAATCACGTGATTTAGCGAAAAAACTGACAAAGGTTGGAAGTAGCATCCATTTCTTAAATGGAAAATTGCATGTATTTTTTGACGTCAAGTAGGCCAGTTTTTCATTACGATTTGACAATTACTGTTAACCTTAAAATTATTTTGTTGACGTTGAGCAAAACACGACACATTTGTTTGGCCTAATTAATTAAGTATACTTTATTATTATGGAAATAATTAAAAAGTGATGAGGAGTTTAAAATCTGAAGCTACTAAGGTCTGCCTGGAGATCCTTAATACTTGTGTTTATTATACTTCTAAAATGGAAGATATAGCAGCATTGTTGGCATCAATTAGTGATGGTGAATAATATTGTACCTAATACCTACTAATATTCTAATAAAACAGAAGTTAACAAATAAGTGATGATTTCAAGAGACCTAAATTTGACTTTAATTAATCGCTACATGTGAGTGCAGTGAAAAAAGTGAACATTTTAGTGGATATTATATTGTGCTTTTCCAGAACAGATTTTAATGTTATTATACCTTATTATAAAGGCGTAATATAATATTTTTGCACTTGTATTTCCAGATATTTTAGAGACATTAGAGAATATGATATTCTTAAAGACACTGTCAGGTATTTCGAGGTAGGAAATAACTATTTTAAGATACATAACACCTTTTTAAATAAATAGGACACTAAGCAAACATTTGTTAAAGAATCAACATTAAACTAAAATCTAATAATTTTAAAAGACAATTGTTGAATACTTTAGTAAGCCATATTTTGAGATAGAGCTTAAGTTTTTTTTCTTTTCTTTATTGTCTACAAATTCAATGTACTGTAGTGATAAATGCATACACATCTTTATTAGAGTGGACTAGTTTTAGACGTACTAGTCAAAATGTTATATTTATTCTGAATTAAATATTTTTTGAAAATGAAACTTCCAACTTTAATTTCTAATACATTTGTTTTCTATATTTATCTAATGAATTGGTAATAAAAATATGTTTTTTATTTTTCCAAATGTATTGTTTATTTTAAGACGATTTTTAATAAAATGGTAATATGGTCTTAATAAAATACACACTTATTCTGTGTTAAAATTATTAAAATACATAATAGGATTTATTAAATCATTAGAAAAATAAACAAATAGAAGTTAATACTTTTACCATTTAATTATAAAGTTTAAAATAAATAAAACTCCTTATTGAAGAAGGGCAACCACCAGCATTTAGATCAGTTTAAAAGAGTAAAAAATGAAAAATTAACCCTTTAACATTTTTGCAGAACTTTGCATTTTAGGGTGCTTGGGCCCCATGTTTTCTCACTTCTGTCAGTCTGTCTGTACGCAGCATAGCTTAAAAACTACTTATCCAGTTGAATTTAAGTTTTCAACGGAATGAAAACATTTTGGTATATAGAATATGGCGAAACAAAATGGCGGCCTAATGAAATAAAATTGCATAAAACTCAAGGGAGAAACAGAGACAGACTGGTAAAATTTTAGTCCGAATCTTGTATGACAAAAGTAAATGACGGCCTAATAAATTATTTGAATATGCAGACAATCTGTACGAGGGAAATTGATTGCCATCTAAAGTAGTCCCTCTCTAATATTTTTATTATTTCTCGTACTAAAAAATATTACACACAGTGTAATTTTTTACATGGAATGCTCTGTATAAAGAAGCCCTTTTAAGAAATACTCTATTTGTAACTGTTACGAAATTTATATATTCAAAAATAATATGGCCATTTGCAGAAAGGTATTAATTTTAGTTTTTTAAATATCATAGGTGGGTATATCAGAAAATTTGGCATGAAGTTTTTTGGAAAGATATTTTTTAGCTTTTCTTAGGTGTAAAAAATAGACAGGGTATTCATTTAATAAAAATAGATATTTTGTCACTCTCTATATATTTCAAGCCATATGATTGGGAAGAAGAAAATTTACTTGGCATTTTTTTCATTGCATTAAAAATAATAAAATTACTGCACAGTTGATCCTATACCTAATAGAGTAATTTTATCGTCTAAAAACTACAAATTGACGTTTGGAGAGTTTACATAACTACCAAAAGAAACAGTTGGAACTGAAAAATAAATATTTCTACGTTCATACCTTAACTTTTGGAAATTTGTTTAAAGATTCATATATAATACCACCCATAACTAATTTCATAATGGTATCAATCTCTAACTTTCTATATCCCTGTAAATCTTATCTATAAAACGCCTAAATATAATTATTTTTTAGATTTAAGTATAGTCATAAATCTTTAAGATATAAATGAAATAATTTTCCATTTTGATTATTATGAAATTGACTGGAACTTCTTTAATTTTTTTTTAAAGTGTTGCAATATTTTATAGTGAAAATTAATTCTATATTTGTCACTAAATAAAAAAATATTACAATTGGACATGTTTTTATTGTTCAAGTTGTTACAAGCTGAAATTAGTTTCCATTGCTGCTGATTTCTGGTGATATGTAAGTACACACAATATTCTTTTACAAAGGGTCCAAAGGACTCACACTATGACTTGAAATACCTAAAAAGAAGAAAAAATATTGTAAAAAAATTGCTTTTCGAAAAATCAGCTGTAAATATGCTATTAAAAAAACTTCCTTATTGATAAAATAGGTATATTTCCAATTTTCGTTAAAAATTAAAAGCAATACTTAAGAAGCATATTCCCCTTAAGAAAATATGAAGAATATCCATATAAATATGGCTTTTTAAACTTGTGTAAACAGCATGTATAGTACCTCAACCCAATTTTTTTTATTCAATATAACCATAACCCCTACATTAATTAATTAATTTTAGGTACTGATGTCCAAATTTGTAGACAAAATTCAAGTTTACTAATTTTCAACCAGAATTTATATATTGAGTTGTGATTTTCGATAATGCCTAGCACTATATGTTGGATTTATCGCTTCGAAAATGCAAAAGGCCACAAGAAATCTGTTACACAGAGTATTATCTAAGCCCTTGTCATTTTCACAAAATGTTTATACACACACAATGACTATTACAAAACGAAATATTATATTGTTCCTTTTTACCCAGGATAATTCACACCCGAATACCAAAAAACTTTTTTTATATAAAGGGTGTTTTCACCAAAATGTAAATTTTTCTGGATGTGTTGTTTTTCTCAGCTCTCATATGCATCAAACAATTGTTTCTTACCCCATTCTATTGTGAACTTTTTACTTTAAACTAACTTTCATGATCCATCAGATCAAAAGGTCATTTGAGAGTTTAAAAATTAATGAAACTTATTAAATAATGGTAAAAAGTCTGTTATTATTTAAATTTACATAGATATTAATGAATTCTAATGATGAGTTTGAAGTTAGTTCAAAGTAAAAAATATGCAAAACAGTTTTTTATAAGTATAATGTTTTTATTTATATTTTGACATCTAGATACAGCTTTAACTATAGAAAATAAAAACACAATAATTGTAGAATTTTTTCACTATTATCTTCTAAGAATACAAAATATTACTGAATAGAAGAAATTACATAACCTATATTTTTTTTAGCTGGCCCCATTTAATGCAACATCAAATTAGTCTGAAGTTAGCAATTATATCAGGTTTGGTACCTTTATCTATAAAGATTATCCAAAAAATTGATAAAAGCCATTTCATAAGAGGCAAAGATATTAGTCCTCTCTCTCTCTGAACTCATTTATTTATAATCGGTATGAAAAGACTAATTTAATTAGATAATAATATTCAAGGTGTCACATTTAAAAAATCCATGTTATGTAGTTTTTTCTATTTTTCAATAATTTTTAGAAATATTTGATATTCTTAGACCATAATACAGGAATAATCCTACAAATTTTAAAATGAAAGTTTTTTTTTAATTTTCTATAATTAAAGATGTATCTAGGTGTTAAAATATAAATGAAAGCCCTGTACAACAGTCGCATTTATAAATTTAGAGACATTACCTTTATTCATAACTGAGGTAAGAAATAATAGTATAAGTGATTGAAGGAAGTTGAGAAAAAAAAAACATGTTTAAAAAAAATTTACAATTTCGTTGAAAACACCCTGTACAAAAAAACTAAAGAATTAAAAAAAAACAAGGAAAACTTTTTTTTACACGTGTTTCACAAAACACTCTGTAAAACAACTTATTGAAGATCTCTGCATCATCCTCTAGGCTATAAACTTAGTGCTAGGGGAGTCCCTAGACTCCTGTTACTGAATTGGGGGAAGGGGGGAGGGGGACGCTTGCCTCCCCTGGAAAATGTAAATATTGTATATTACATATATAAATTACATTTATATACCAAATGGACTATGCATGACCTTTTTTGGTTTTTTTTTCATCAGTTATGGTTCTGCGGGCGCCCATGCAATATACCAAAAAAAAGACATCGCCTTCCCTATGCCCCCCTTAGTTACGCGCCTGCTAGACAGTGTCGAAAACCGTAACTAAATATGTTAATTTTTGTTGAACAAAAATTGAGATCTGAATATTGTCCAAAAATTTCCATCTTTAAGTTCGTCATTTATACGTCACAATCCACAATGCCACTAGGTATTCTAAAAATTATACTGAACAAAGCCTATAAGAAAGGGTGAATTGCGAGGTAGCTATTAGGACTACACATAAATCTTATAAAACTAGCTTGAGGGAAATTCCCTACATTTTATATATGTTGTAGTTCTTGACTTTCTGAACAATAGATACCATGATCACCTCCAAATCTTACAAAATAGAGACAGAATTGAATTGATTTTGTTCTTTAATAAAACAAAATAGTCCATAATAAAAAAACAGCAGCTGCACCTTATACAACATTTTTGGGACATCCTGTATAAATATTTAATATATCCTTACAAAATGTACTTTTAGCAACCTAGTTTCTTCCAGTGCCTAACAAGGTATCCCAGAATTACATAATAATGGATTTGAAATAACCTCTTCTGGTCAAAAATTTAACTTAACTTACAAAAAATAAGGTTTCTTCATGATATAGGTATAATGTATATGGTGTATAATTTTTTCTCTAAAACTAAGTTTGGTTCACTTTTGTTCCTTTATGTATATATATGTAGTTTTTTTTTTTATTTTTAACACATCTGATATTTTATACAGATTTTATGTACAGGATGTTTGGTTATTTTTTAAACAGTACCCTAGAGACTTTATTATGAGTTATCAAAAAACTTTAAATATAAAAGTGTTTAGGTTTGGTCAATTTACAAGAAAAACAAACAAAAGATAATCGGAAATCGACTGCGTTATTTTAAAAGGCACACCCTGTATAATAGATACACCTCAAATGGTCTCTTCTTGCTGATTATTAATAATGGACTAGGTTTAAGACCTTTATCTCTAAAGATAATCAAGAAATTTTAGAAAAACCCTATCATAAGAAGCAATGTATTCCAACTGACTCCACTATATTGGGAGCTTTCTCCATCTCTCTCTTACACATTGCCTCTTGTGGCAGAGTTTTTCTAAAATTTCTCTATTATCTTTAGAGATAAAGTTTAAACCTAGTATATTTATAATCGGCAAGAATGATTAATGAATGATGATTTTGTTCAAACCCAATAACATTTGTATTTAAAGTTTTCTGATAACTCATAGCATAAGGCCTCTAGGGTACGTACCATTTAAAATATAATCAAGCACCCTGTACAATTTTACATAGGAATAAACAAATAAATTCCATTAAACATAATGAACTTATTAAGTCATATAATAGTTATTTTTTTAAATAGAATATTTTTATTGTGATGTGAAACTTCAAAAGCGATTCATAGATTTGAACAAAAGATTAATTTAAAAATACACATTAAAAATTGCAATTAGCAAAACCCAAAGAAAAACAAACACTTCAAACATATTTGTATCACACTGTAAGAAATTAGAAAAACATATAAAACATAATGAGGTGTCTAGCACAAAGTTTAATGGATGACATAATAAAAAAATAAGTGCACTATTCATCAGTTGAGTTGTTATGCATTATCTTGCTGCTGTTTTCCGACAGAATATCAGTGCAAAAACAATTAGTCAAATTAAACAAGGTTTCAAGTGTTAAATTCTGTTTGATACTGTAAACTGAAAATTTGCAGCAGACTTTGCTAAACATAAGCTTATGAATTATACTAGCCTAATCTGTTTAAGTCTAATATTATAGTAAGTTTCTTTATAAAAAAAAAATAATCACAATTAATACTTACACAGGTATATATATTCTACAATCAAAATGGTCGAGTTCAAATTTGAATCAACAAAATAGCTTATCGAGGAATCTGTAATTGTGCTTCGGTGATTGTTCTTCCTTATATTGACTAAGTATGTGAAAGGTAAATGAAAATACTGTATCAAATACTTGACATCATTTCTTGTATCATTCCCTTCTTTTTAGGGTCATATTCTGCAAAAAAGTAAAAATATTGCTATAATCAATAAATGTGCCATACACCACATACTGTGTAATATAATATAACTAATTATTTCCCTACTCTAATAATTATAACATTATATAATTCCAACTATAGCTCTTTTAAAGGAAAACAAAGATTACTTCATTTCGCCCTCAACAGTGAAAATATATAATACCAAAGAAAATAATAGCTTCCACTATAAATTTTCTTTGATAATACCTGTTAAGGAATACTTTTGTTTAAAAGTTATACATAGACCTCGACATAGACAATAAAATATAATTTTAGCAAGTACATTCTATTTGCCTAAAAATATACAAATTCATGCCTACCTGTAACAGTATTATGATAATCTAGATTCAACTGCCCTTATTGCTTCTTTAGTCTTTCCATCAATAGAAAATATTATTCTTAAATTGGTTCCTAAATAATACACCATTATTAAACCACTGTTATGTTTCCGCAAGTGATCCATCAGCTGTTCGACTTGTTTACTGTGTATCTGTCAACTAAAAAAGTTAGGTTAGGTTACGAGAGACCAAGATAAATAAAATACTGCCTATTCTTAAAATAGGGAAGGCCATTCCCCAGTAACAACGGGCAATTACAACCTAGAGTAAGATTTTTATTCTTACTCTAAGTTTAAAACGCTTTGTTCTCCCGAGGAACGCATTTCGCCTATATTATTATATTATTTTTCTGTGGAAGGCGCGCCCCGTTTCAAAGGCGGATAAATGTATGTTTATGTGGTTGCATAACAGCCGCGGTGCTGGATTAGAATAGATGGAATACATATTAACATAGGTCCCTTTTCTTTTAAAAATAAAATACGTAATATAGAATTTTGCACCATATAGCAAATAATGTAATTAATATTTAAACAAAATATTCACAACTTTGTTAAATATTTCTTCAAAAGAAGTACATTTTGAGGATAGCGTTTTATGTTTTCCCATACTTCTAACAAAATGATCAAGAAAGAAGAATTCACTGAATTAAAAATAATGATTCATTAATAATTAAAATATACAGGTTTCGTAATAATATGACATAGATAATATTTTTTAAACAGATTCCCTTACCTTGTTTAATTTGAAGGATTTATGAGTTTCGTATCTTCACTGCCTATTTGGTGGTTCCATGTTTACATGATTTTCTTGAATATTTTGGCATCTGTTGAATATTTACGGTACAAGTAATCAAAACTACTTTTTATCTTAAGAAATGAAACTCCAAGGCAGTAAATTTAGATATTATCAAAAACTCAAGAACTGACAGATTCGGAAAATGGCGGCTTTAGTAGTAGGTAATCCGATTGTCATGCCGAACAGCTCTCCGAACGGAGAAAATTTTCGTTAACTAACGAAATGATAAGTGCAAAATCGCACCCCAGGTTCTTTCAAATAGTGAACTTGGATAATCTTACATCAAATATTCCAAATTTCTCACAGTATTCGACTGTTCTCCTAAGTATGCATCCTTATATAAGCTTGACTAAGTATAAATAAACTCAAATATTTTCGACAGCACAGTATCGTTTTAAATTATTTTAAAAGGAAAAATAATTTGAAAATACGGCACTTTTTATGAAGGATAGCTCCCAGAAAAACAGTGGCATTGCAAGAGAATCCTTTTTCTTTAATGACTTACAATATGATTATTAAAATAAAAGTTATTGTTGAGTTAGTCCTTAAACTGTTAAATTATTTTTGTAATCAGAAAATTGTTGTTAAAGCAGAACGTTTGGTTATATATGATGTCATACAGTACTTACCTGTACGTCCTGGCATCCTTGCAAAATAGTTGCAAATAAAATAGTTCTCGAATCTCAAGGGTATCAATAAGTCCCAACGGGACGTGATACTGATTCTCACCATTTTGCAGATAGAGTCTATAATTTGTTATAATAATCAGACCATCAACAGAACTTCCAGAATGTAAGATCATCTCACCCATTAACAATCCAAATGGTGTTGAGTTGTGAGTATTTGAAGAATGCAATGCATACATGTGAATGGAGTGGATGTGGCATATAGAGTTTGGTTGATCAACACTGTCCATTCTGACTAGAACCAAATGCATTATTACAATGTATATAAATAGCTCTATTAGGTATTTCGACTTTTTAAACAGTTTACAACAAATGAAATAAATATATAATTTTATTAAATTTTATTTCGCGTTCATTTAAGAAGGTTGAATATGTGAAGCTACGTTCTTATTGCGTGGCCTAGAAGACGTGTGACAGTAATTCCTGTGTAAAATCAAAAAACTATAGTGCACCTGCAGAAGAAAAATATATTGTAATATTACATTTATTTAACTCTTGTCATTCCTTCCAACTATGAAACTAGGCCAAATGAACTAAGCAGCTGCAGCAAATAAAATGCACTATTACTAATTGCCATAAAAAAATCAGTGTTAAAATCCCCGCATAATATTATATACTTATCTGGTAAATAAATATTGACAAGCAATTAATTTATTGTGTACAGAAAAACATCAGTCTTCATTAGGAGATCTATATATAGTAAGTAACTAACACATTTTATTCTTTATGACAACTTCTAATACACAAAATTCAAAAATTCATTAATTCAATTTCAATGGGGTCCATCTTGGTCTCGACTTGCATGGCATTTAAGCCCCGTGAAAAAATGGCAATGTCTCCCCTCCCGATATCTCAACTCATATAAACATCATTTCCATGAAGTTAAGTAAACACCTGTATATCCTTACAAATCTTTCTAGATGTATGTGTCAAGAGATTTTGAGAACTGCATATCAGTCAATAATTCACTCACACATTTCGTATAGTATTTTAGTGTGGGGACACTCAAAAGAAATACATCGAGTGTTTAACTTACAACATAAAGCTATTAGAATTCTGTCTGGTCTTGATTACAGGGACGACTGTAAAGAGGCATACATCTTATTTTTTATTTAATTAAGGGTTAACACCAATTTACAATAAAATTTAAGAAAATATAAGAATATTAAATAATACTTAAACTACATCCATTTAACAACATCACAGTAGAAAAATATATCATAAATTAATTAATCAAATAAGCAAATTGAATCATGATAAAAACCTCCTGAGTGCACTCCTAAATCTACACATAGGAACTAAAATGGTTGATCTAGTTCTATGGACGGTGTTAAAATTCAGTTGTCCAAGAAGGTAACTGCAATCAACATCCTCCTCCATAAGTCTAAATAAAAAGCAGAGATCAGCCTGCACCCTTCTTTTTTCCAAAGAAAATAAGTTGTCTTGACAAAACTATATTATAATTTGTATGCCCCAATACTGGGGAAATCTTTAACTTAAAAGACCAGGTGCACAAAAACTTTTTTTGGACACTCTTAAGTTTCTCTATACGAGTTACATAATGAGGGGACCACACCTGACTAGCATATTCCATGACGGAACGAACAAAGGAACAGTACAAAATCTTATACATACATATGACAGGAGAAATGTTCTCCAAACCTTGTAATGAAACCTAAGTTTCTATTCGCTCTTCTGACTAGCGATCCTATATGACTATTCAGAAGTAATTTATTATCTAAAATGACACCAAGATCGGTTACCTTATCAACTCTCCTAAGAACCCTATTGTCAATCGTGTAATCACAAACTATAGAATTTCGCCTACTACAAAATGTAATGCAACAGCACTTCCCAATGTTTAATTCGAGACCATTCGTTTTAGACCACAAAAATAAATTGTTTATATCAGTTTGTAATAGAACACAATCTGCTTAAAAATACATTTCTTTGAATAACCTAAGGTCATCATCAAACATTAAGAAGTGGGCATCACTAATAAAGTATTTTTTGTCATTTACAAATAGTAAGAAAAGTAGGGGCCCACAGTGAGAGCCCTGGGGAACACCCGAAAAGACCGGTATTTCACACGAAACAGTTGTTGCTAATTCTAACACCCTGAACCTGATTAGCCAAAAAACTACAAAACCACTTGAGGATTTGGTAACCCATTCCCAGAGCTCAATTTTACCAATAATAATGAATGATTAACCATGTCGAATGCCTTTGAAAAGTCAGTGCATAGACTGTCGACTAGAAGCCTTTTTCCAAAGGCACCCAACAGGTAATCCTGGTCAGTTAACAAATTGGTAACTGTTGATCGGCCAACAAGAAAATCAAGCTGCTCCTCAGAAATGATCTCTCTACATTCCCATGCAATATATGATGTAATGAGTGATTCAAAGAGTTCAGGTATTGCAGATTGAATACTGATACCCCCTATAGTTACGCACATCACTGCAATCCCCAGATTTAAAAATAGGTGTGATAAATGAGTTTTTCCAGATTCAATTCTAGAGAAATGTTAAAAAGCAAATATAAAGGCTTGCTCAGTATATAGATACAAGAATTCAAAATATACTGAGGAATTCCATCAGGCTCACATGAAAGTTTAGGTTTTGATTTGAATATGCCATTAAGGACTGATTCGAGGCTAATATTTATTTTAAGTAAAGTAATAAGATCTTTAAGATCAGAATAATATATTGGTGATTCCAAGTGGTCATTCGTATACACTCATGAGAAGTACTTGGCAAACATGTCAACAATATCTCCTCCACTATCACAAGTCCTATTGCCCAGGGACATAATAGCTGGATATCCATGGCATTGTCTTGCATTTCCAATATGTCTTCAGAACAAAGATGGGTCAGAAGAAATGTTTCGCTCAATCCTGACTCAGTAATCCCTGTAACAAACCTCTTTCAACCATTTACACTGATCCCTCAGGTTTGAAAATTGAGTGTAGTCATTATAGAGTTTGCTTCTTAAATAATTTTTATAGGCTATTTTCTTCTGAAAAACCAATGTCTGAAGTTCTCTGGTAAACCATAGAACTTATATATATGACAGGAGAAATGTCCTCCAAACCGATTGATCAGCGTACATACATTTATAAAGTTATACAAAACAGCATAAAATTGTTCAGTAGAAGGGTTAATATCAGAAGGATCCAACATGGTTTCCCAGTCAACAAATCATTAAGTAAAGTATAATTACAATTTTTAAAATCATGATAATAAATATTGCATGCAGCATAGGATAAATCAACATGGCGGCCAGCGAAAAGCTAGGCGAACCGAGTCGCACGAAAAACAACAAAGTTGTGTGTAAATACTGTAAAAAAGATGTGTTAGATTACGTAAATTGTGTTAAGTGTAAATTTAGCTATCATCCATCATGTTTGGAGTAGTCAGCTCAAACCAAAAATGCAATACCTAAAAATGAGGTTAGTACCGAAATCGATATATCCGAACCCATTTCGAGCTCCGAAATTGAGTATCTCAAAAGGATTATAATGGAACTGGAGGAAAAAGCAATCAATGAAAATTGCAGTTTATGGAAAAACAAAGCATTGGCATTGGAAGAAAAACTTTCATGAACAAAAGACGTAAACAAAGATAAAAACGAAGTTAGCAGCAAATCTATCAACACTTGTAATGTCAACTTAGAGGCGTACTCAAAAAAAGTAAGTTTGGATATACGGACGAAAATTCCCGACAGTGCCGCAGTTACGACGAACCAAATCCAGTCATTGCAAACGCCTGACTTAAATAATAAAGAAGTCACGGAAAACAGTTTTGATTTTCAAACGGTCAAAACGAACAAAAAAAATAAATAAAACATTTAGAAAGAAAAATTTAGGAGTCTTCCGGTTCGTCTCGTCGAATGCAGACCTGTGTGTTGTTAGCATAAGTGGTGCCACGTGTTCGGTTTTGCTGCTTTATTTCGGGGGGAAACGGGAGACTCAACCGCTCAGTGTGGAAACTAACGACCCCGCTAGAAAGGGAGTAGACGCTGTGAACGTGTGAGGCCTAGTTGTTCCTGCATTCTATCCCGTTCGTCTGCCGCAGTTCTACATAGAATATTAGCGTAATGGCCGCTACGTGGCGGGAGTGGGAGGGGTAAGGGGATAGCTTGAAAGAACGGGTCATCTCGTGATATCAGTAGTACTCTCAAGGGGCACCTAGTGGCAGCCAAGATGCATTTCAGAATTTAAAAAAGGAAAAAAAATCATTATTTGAAAAATTCGGGGTGTTCGGGAGCTAAGAGCTCGCCATCCGGACATCCTACCTTTTGGGCTGGAGAATGGCGCTGAAAGCAAAAAAGTGGCAGCCGACTCCATTTTGAGAAAGAAAGAAGAAAGAAAAATTTAACCATACCTTGTCAATATAGGAGTTGATTAGAAACACTAAACAACAGTCTTCCGGTTCGTCTCGTCGAATGCAGACCTCTGTGTTGTAACATAAGTGGTGCCACGTGTTCGGTTTTGCTGCTTTATTTCGGGGGGAAACGGGAGACTCAACCGCTCAGGTTAACGACCCCGCTAGAAAGGGAGCATACGCTGTGAACGTGTGAGGCCTAGTTGTTCCTGCATTCTATCCCGTTCGTCTGCCGCAGTTCTACATAGAATATTAGCGTAACGGCCGCTACGTGGCGGGAGTGGAGTGGGAGGGGTAAAGGTCATCTCGTGATATCAGTAGTACTATCAAGTGTAACCTAGTGGAAGCCTAGATGCATTTCAAAAATTTAAAGAGGAATTATTAAAGTATTGAAAGAATTCGGGAGCCTAGAGCTCGCCATCCGGATATCCTACCGATAACGCCTCCAAACTGGACCAAGGTGCAGGGTCGACTTCGAGGGTCGCCGATTTAACGACTCTGAGCCCCGGACGGAGGGCAATCTGGCGACTGCCTCGTAGCAAAGCCAATAAGTCCTGTTATGTAACAGGCTAAACAGGAATGAAGAAGAAGAAGAACACTAAACAAGAATTTTAATTTGCTTAATTTTTTGGCGGTTTATTGTTTTTAAATAAATAAAACTTACTTCTGGAAAAACTTGTCAAAAAAGAACCTAATTTGTGGTGTGATACTAACCTTCCTTTGTACTATTACCTATCTCTTCGAATTTGGTAAGTCTTGTATAATTATTAAATTTTGATGGAATGTGACTTGGGGGACCTCCCGCCTTGATCGACCCAGGTCCTGATGAAATTGTTAAAATTATTGGCTTATCACAAGATAAAATCGATGTCGGGGAAAGGAATGTGGAACAAAAAAAGAATCGTCAACAATACAAAAAATTTGTTTACAAGGATACAGATACAGGTCCGTTTACCATATACATAGAACAAAATAGTGAAAATATACAAAAAAATAACAGATATAATGTCTACAAAATAGCACGCGAAGTTCACAATCTACATTTAAGGGATGTAAAAAATTATCAATAAAGGGTAGAAATAGGTTAGGCATTGAATTCTACAACTATAATGCTGCTAATAAATTTAAAGATAATGAAATACTTAAAAATTTAGGTTATGAGATGTACATTCCGTTCAACTATGCATCATGTAAAGGGATAATCAGATATATAGATTTATCCATTACAGACGAAGAAATCATAAATGTTACAGAATCCCCATACAAGATTTTAGAGGTAAAAAGAATGAATAGAAAAACGATAGACATAAATAAAACTATAAATTTTGTTCCTACAGGAACAATTCTTGTAACTTTTGAGGGTACAGTGTTACCTAGATCTATTAATATATACGGTTTATCCTCCCCTGTCTCCTTATATATTCCTCCTGTCACCCAGTGCTTCTCATGCCTTCTATATGGGCATACACAAATTCAATGTAGAGGAAAAAAAAATGTTTTAATTGTGGCAATATACACAACGAAAATACTGAGCCAGAAGATGGGTGCACAACACAATGTTACCACTGTGATAGCTCCTTACACAGATCAAATTATAAAAAATGCCCTGAATATATTAGACAGCAATCAATTAAATTCAGAATGGTATCGGATAACATAAGCTTTTATGAAGCTGAATGTCTATGCCCAAAAAATTATGCTTCAAAAAGAAAGGAAAATAATACATATAATTCTCCACATAACCTTTTCTCAAACACCCAAAACCCTCTGGATTTTCCCACTCTTCCTAGTACATCAAAAAATAATGATAACTCTTTAACAATTAGTTAAAGAAGTACAAGTATAATCTCCCAAAACAATAAATCAAAACGGAGTTACACGCAAGTTTTAAGTGAAAATCCAAAAAAAAGAGCAATTCATAAGAACACTCACGGATTCGATTTTACAGAACATAACAGTCAAATATATTTTCCTAATTCTAGACCCGGAAAATCCATGGAACAAAAGAATCAAACCACAGATATAGATCCAATCTCCCAAAGTAAAGTAGCTCAAAATGTACATCGGCTTAATAATCAAAATAAAGACAAACTTATTGACATAAAAAACACAGTAAGAACCCTGGATAAAACTAACACTTCCCTCGATGATCCTAAAGCCCAGTCAGGAGCCAAACCACGTAAAACACGTCTTAACTTTAACCCTATACATAACTAATATACTAGTCCCTCTTTATTCAGATAGAAATAAATTTTATATATGGGTGTTTAAACGGGTTTACTTAAAAATTTTACACAGTAATGAATAAAAGAAATAATCTGAAAATAGTACAGTGGAACATAAGAAGTCTTAAAGCTAACAAATTCGAAAGGAAGGACAGAGATGATGGATATGGAGGGGTAGCCACATGTATTAAAAAAAATATAAATTATAAAGAAATTTTGATAAATCAAACATTGGTAAACAATCAGATTCAATACATCATTATCAAAATTGCTGATCTCAACATTATTAACATATACTCTACTAATAATCAAATAAGTTATACTTTTATATACAACATATTGATAAACATTTCAGGCAAAATAATCATTATGGGGGACATGAATGCACATCATCCCATGTGGGGTAGTATTAACACAGATACTAGTGGCCGAGCAATAGTTAAAATTTTAGATGAGGAAAATCTTATTTTACTTAATGATGGGACACCCACCAGAATTCAAAATCCAAATTTAAACCCTAGCTCTCTGGATCTAACGTTAATCAGCAGCGATATAGCTGCACACGTTCAGTGGGGAGTACTTGAAGATAGTGGTAATAGTGATCACTTTCCTACATTTTGTACTGTTAATAATATCTCAAATCTTTATTCTATTTTTATTAGTGAATATAATAAAAGAAATTTTAATAGAGCTGAATGGGACAAATACAGATACAAACTTGTCGTATATTCAATGGACATAGAACTAAACACAAATTATCAAGAATTAGTAGACATTATGAACCTGGCAGCCAGTGAGTCTATCCCTATGAAAAAAACCAACAATGTGGTGTCTGGTGGGATTCGGAGTGCTCAGAAAAAATACAAGAATGGAAAAATGTTTTTAATACTCTTAAATCTAACCCTTCAATGGTAAATTGTAGCTAAACATATTCAAGCTAAAACGAAACGATTCTTTAAAAAAAAAGAAAAAAATAAAATTTATTGAATTTACATCTTCTCTTAATAGAAACACTAATATCTCAAAAGTATGGCAAACCTTTAAAAAATTCTCAGTAATTATACACAAAAGAACAATATTACCTAACACAGACACGGCTGAAAATAGATTAAATAATCTTACCCCAGTCAATATTTTACCAGACTTTTCTCTAAAACAAATCCCAGAAGAAATAGAATTTTTTGATATCAAAGAATTAAAAGTAATATTAGAATCTGCCACTGGCAGGACGATATATCATACTCAATGCTAAGTAATCTTCCTATTAAACTCCTAATTAATCTTCTGAATATATATAATAATTGCCTTCTCGGAGAAAGAATACCAAATACTTGGAAAGAATGTATTATATTACCTTTGCTGAAATACAACAAAGACCCAGATATACTGGAAAGTTTCCGTCCAATAGCCCTTAGCTCATGTGTTGTAAAGGTTCTAGGAAGTCTTATTAAGAATAGGATTGAATGGTTTATAGAAAATAATAAACTGCTATCATTCTTTTAAACAGGCTTTAGAAAAGGTATGAGTACATATAACAATCTAGCTTATCTAACTTTTTTTGTCCATCTGAGCCTTAGTCAAAACAGTCAGGCCGTAGCAGTCTTTTTGGACCTAAAAAATGCTTATGATAATGTAAACATATATCAGAAATATAAATATCTTATTCACTATAAAATTCCAACAGAATTAACCAATCTCATATTTAATATCCTTACTGATAGATCCCTTTATACATTAGATAAATCTAATGAACTAATAGGTCCAAAGAATACTAACGTAGGGCTCCCACAGGGCTCCCCTCTTAGCCCCCTACTGTTTAATATATTACTAATTTCATTATTTAAAATTGACCTAAATGGTATCACTCTAATGAGCTATGCAGATGACCTTGTTCTTATTGGTAGCAATGATGACATAAACATCTTAATTAGAAAAATGAACCATGCTCTTGAAAAAGTAAACTTGTGGCTTAAGACTCATAATAAAGGTATAAGAAAAAATAACCCCCCCCCCCCAACATCATTAACGAAAATGAAATCATACCTTTAAAAAAGAATGTCAAATATCTAGGAACAATAATTAATAAAAATCTAAAATGGGACCAACATATTGAATATATTTCCAATAAGGCGAGAAAAGCAATCAACGTCCTAAAGGCATTCAGTAGAGTATGGTGGGGATACAATTAATAAAACTGGGGTTTTTCAAAATAATGACAAAATTTCTTTATTGATTAAAAGACTTCTTATAGACTCAACAAATAATAATAATAACCTAATTCTATCCTGGATACCTGGGCATACCAAAATTCGTGGAAATGAACAGGCAGACAAACTTGCCAACGTGGGCAGAGCACTAACGGTTCCTATAGAAATCAAAGTAGAGAATAACATTATAATCCCAATAGTAAAACTAAAAATGAGACAGAAGTTTTCACAATTTTGGTCTAGTGAGTGGTATAACAAAGGCAGATGGTATAGGAATATTCAGGAAGATTTCCCGATTAGAACATGGCATCATAATATGACCTATGTAGACAGAAGACATACTACTTCAACATAGGAATGAAAGATGACCCGCTATGTGATTGTGGAAAAGTAGAGAACTTAAACCACATTTTTTTTGAGTGTCCTATAAATAACAATCCAGGTGTAAATATATATGAAGAAATAAGAAAATGTGGAATAAATACTCCTTTTAATATCCAGACGGTTCTAACTAATATTAAAATCAATATAATGACAAAAATTATAAAATTCATAAATTTCAATAAAATTAAAATTTAAATGTTAAAATATCCTCCTTTTATACCCAATCCCATTCCAACCGAGGCAACATTTCTTGTGCTCAATGCTCCCTCGGGAGCGAGAACATTTTATAAATCCTTTGTTGTAGTGTTTAAGTACTAATGTCCTTTACACCATAGATTCTAAGGAAGATGGAATAAAAGTAAAAGTAGTTCATTAATCTATTTTAGAAACTAACGGCCTTCGGAGAGCTATGTGCTCGTCAGTCTGAGACCGAACCATTTTGGGCTGGAGAAAGAAAGAAAGAACATTTGGAAAGAAGCAATTTGATCCTGCTGATAAAAATAAATTAGAAGCCTTAAAGAAGAAGGGTTTAAGGATAAAAAAAATATAGGTTTTTGTTTCCAAGGTTAAGGAAGGAATATCCAGTGAAATAGTAGGTAACTATTTATAAAGCATACTAATTCAACAGCTGAAGATGTTTATGTAAAGCAATGTCAACCTAAAGTAGAAAATTCATCAAAGGAATATTTTATAGTATGTGTAAATCCATCCCTAAAAGACGTCATTTATGAGCCATCTTTCTGGCCGAAAGGTGTAGCCTTTCAAAGATTTGATTTTGCTCAGGGGAAATTTTTTTTAGATCGGGCTTAATACTTGAAAACAGACCTACAGCTAGAGTAACCAGTAGGGAAAAATACTGTAATTAACTAACAGTTATGCATTTGAATATTCAAAAAATAAGATCTTGGAGTTGGAGGTATTGCTCAAGGAGTTAAAAACCAAACGTGTTGTGTCTGTCAGAACATTGGTTTCATGGAAATGAGTTAGAAAAGGTGAAACTCGGTAATTATTCATTAATCAGTTATTCGAGGCATTCTGATCTTCGGGGTGGTTGTACTGACATCTTTAAGAATGAAAAAAATAAATGTTAAACTCAGATATAAATATAAATTCAATTGACTCTCACTTTGAATATTGTATCTCACGTAGTGATAAGTATATTTTTATTTGTATGTACAGAGCGCCTACTGGGGACTTTGATATGTTTTTTAATCAGACCCATGAGTTACTAGATAAAATTGTATGTAATCAAGATTACTAGCGTAAATTGCAAAAAAACTAGCATCAAAATCTTATCTTTTAAATATTGGTGAATAAATTGCTTGTCTTCTATTTGTGTGTGCATTGTTCTGCTTATCAGCACTATAAAAACGTCACCTTAAAAAAACTATTTTCAGATTAGTTATTCTGCTGATTTATAATAAAATAAAATTAGTGCTTTATTGGGATAAATAGTTCTGCACTATTGGAATAAATAGTGCTTTATTGGTGTACCTGTTGATCAAAGTGGTTTAACTTAAATTATTATAAAACTATTTCAGTGCTGCAATTGTAAACTAAATTTTATACAATCTGAGGGATTCCCTTTTTTTCTTTTGATTTGGTCATTGAATTTTAAATATATAAAGAGCACGCACTGTTTGAAATTTACATTAAGTACACAGTTTTGTATTGTTTCCTTTTGTTTATCCTAGTGTATACCTTATTTTTTTCTTGGACCCCCTGTCTTTGACTTAACTTTGATGCCCAGATAGGTCCCTGGACAAGTAGCGTGTGTCCCTGTCTTTTATTCCTATCTATAGTTTTTTTATGAATTGTTAGACCGAATTTTAATTATAATTTTATTGTACCTTCTATTGATTGATTACTAAGGCTTGCAGATAGATTTATGGAGAGATATGGAAATGTGGTAATTCGTTGTTTGTTTGTTATTTGAGTTTTTAACAAATTTTAGAGCTTTTGAAATTTATTGGATCTGTACAACATGGTTGCAAAATTTAAACGCTGCAGGAATAAACAACAGAATAATTGGCTCTGTATAACTTGCTACAACTTGTTTCACCCTAGTTGCTGTAATAGAAAAAAGGGTTGGACAGTTGTTAATGAAAATGCCATATACTGTTCAGAAGCCTGTTCTCATGAGCCTTGAAAGATAAAGAGGATATCTCTTCATCAGCTGTGGAAGTTTCAACAGAAATAATCCAAGAATTAAAGGAAGAACATGCGCAAAAGAATCTGTTTATAGAAAGACTCAAAAGAAAATCTACTGCTTTTGAAGATGATGCCTTGGAGTTAGAAGAACGATATATGAGGGAAATAGAAAGTCAGAGTGCAATAATCAACTATGTACAAGGTCAGCTGAGTGCATTGAAAAAACTAACTAAACTAACGACCAGATATTTTTCACAAAACCACACAAATGACTTTGATAACCCAGAAACTAATTGGTATGCAGACTGATACCTGTTCTACAATCGACGCACGCTCAGACATTAATTATTTTGCATGAAGTACATAATCAAACTGACCCAGTTTTTACCGAAAATAAAATAATACAAACTGACATTTTTATAAAAGGTTAGATAATATTTTTACAAGTATTTCTCCAAATACAAAACATCTGATCACATGGGGTTAGAACTCACATTTAAAATTAATACAAAGAAAACAATGATGCCATCTCTAAGGATCCTTTGTAGACCAATAACTGACGAAAGACTAAGACAATTTTACAACCGCTTAGAATATACTGATTGGAGCTTTGTAAACGAATCTTCCTTAGGGGCCAGTCATAAGTTTGAGTCATTTATTAACACTATAGTAGAATGTTTTGAACAGAGTTTTCCTTACAAATCAAAGCTGTTGGCAAGGAGACAAAAAAAGACAAACTGGTTCAATAGTGAACTGAGTATGATGCGTATTTTCTAAATTTCTTGATTGATGTAAATAAAATAAATCCAGATCTAATAACCAAGCAAAACATAAAAAAATACCGTTTAATATATCGCGAAAGACTTAAATTAATTAATTAAAGTTCATAACGAATATATTAGCCAGTCATCAAATGTTTAAAAGGCTTGCTAGTTGTAAGGTGAAACAAAAGCAGTCAATACCATCTTTATTGACTGCTTCTGATTTTAATAAGTTTTTCACAAGTATTGCAGAAGAAATAACATCTAAATTTCCTAAAACTCAAAGGAATTACAGGAATGTCTCCCAAGTCAATGACTTATTCACATTTAAGGAGGTCACTTATAATCAAGTCAGAGAAGTAATATCTAAAATGAAAAATAAAAGATGTTTTGATGTTTACAATATCAATATTAAAAACCTAATAAACACAAGCATTAATCAAGGAGTTTTTTCAGTTGTACTTAAAATCTCCAAAGTGATACCTATATATAAGAAAGGTGATCATGAGGCTTTATCTAACTACAGGCCTATATCTTTAGTTCCAACTTTTAGTACAATTTTTGAAACCATATTAAAGAATCAAATAAATGATTATTTTATTGGTCATAATCTTTTTAACAAATGTCAATTTGGTTTTAGAAAAGAAAAATCAACTTCTCTTGCCATTAATAATTTAACCACAACTGTAGTAAAAGCATTTGAGCAAAAACAGTTTTGTACAGCAATGCTATATGATTTGACTAAAGCATTTGACTGCCCCTCACACATCATATTATTAAATAAATTAAAAAAATATAATTTTAGTGATTCAAGCATATCTTTAATTAAGTCACATTTGTCAGACCGCCAACAGTTTGTTACATTGGCTGGAAATTGCTCTAACTGCTTGCCAGTGAAGCACGGAGTGCCACAGGGATCAGTTTTGGGACCAACCCTATTTACTATTTACATAATCGACAGAGTCGGATTCATCTTCTATATTTACATTATTTGTGGACGACAAACAGTAATTGTAAGTGGCTCAAGTAGTGTTGAACTTGCGGATAGAGTTTTGATAGCTGAATCTAAGGTTCATCAGTGGTTTAGTGAAAATGGACTACTGGTAAATAAGAAAAAGAGCCAACAATATAATAATAATGTTAAGGGGAGTCAAGAGGCCATTAAATTATTGGGTTTATATCGAGATCCTTTTTTAACTTGGAAAGCTCATGTCGAGTATTTATGCAAAAAATTAACAAAATCAATTTATCTTTTGCGAAATTTGAAAAATACTCTTTGCCTTAGATTACCTTAAGACTTCTTATTATAGAACATTTCATGCAAATATGGCCTATGGCATTTTGAATTGGGGCATTCTACCCCTGCTAAAAAAATTTTCACTTTACAGCGGCGTTGTGTTAGAATAATTATGGGGCTTGACTACCGTGACGATTGTAGGTATACTTTCAAAAAACTAGGAATTTTAACGTTACCTTCCCTTTACTGCCTCGAATGCTTAACTTTTTTTAGAGCAAATATAAATATGTATAAAAACCATACTTACATGCATCAATATAATACCAGAAATTGTCAAAATTATAATTATTCTTCAATATGTTGCCTCATTCAATTAGGATGTTGTGTCCTACAAAATTTAAGTGTAGACTTAAAATTTGTCTTGAACAAAATGCCTTTTATTCACTAGATGAAATATATACCAGCAATTTTGCACACATTTAAATTACACTGTACATGTGATTATTGTGTTATTATTTTTTATATTTATATATATGCCTGTGTTTGATTTTATTTTTAATATCTTATATTACTATTGGTTACCTGATTATTTATATCTATTATATCATTTTATTGTACCTAAATTACTTCTATTTGATAATTACTTTTTGTCGTTTCATATGTTATTTTAGGTTTGTGGTGTGTAAAGGTTTTATTGAATCTCTATTTTCTATTTTAAATAATGGTAAGATGAAAATTATTTGTAATTGTTATTATTTAAATTATTGACTTGTGTAAGTGCACAATAATTGTACAATGGCACTAATAAATATTTGATTGATTGAATTTATTCCTCCAATAAACGTATAGTTGTATGTGACGACTTCAACGCCAACTTCGCAACAACAAATAAATTGTCAAGTTCAGTATTACAGCTATTTAAATGCTAGGGAATAAATTCTTGTATATCTGGAATTACTAGGCCAACAGGTCCCGAATCAGGCTCACAGCTATACAATTTCTTTAGCAATATCAATGAACATGATATTGACTCTTCAATTTGCGTCACCAACATATCAGATCATTATGCCCTTACATTGAGGTTTTCTATGCAAAAATGCACCACAAAGAGTAACATATGCTGAAAAACGATTTTTTACTCAAAACAGTATCACTAATTTTCGGTTCTATCGGCAGAATGAAAATTGGTTTGATTCAAAACTTGCAATTGTCACTGATAGCAAATATGATGCATTTTTTAATGTATTTGCTTATTGTTTTGAGCTGGCCTTTCCCTTGTGCTCCTCAAGGGTAATCAGCACTAGAGACACATGGGTGAATACAGAGATAAGGGATTACTCTAACTGTATAAAAGATTTATATATATTACAAAAACCACTACAAAAATGAACGTAAAAAATACAGGAAATTTTTATCAAATTATAAAAAAAGCATAAATGACAATAAAATCACAAACTGTCTAAATAAAACCAAAATAGGTTTTTCCTTCTAGGCTAAAGGGTGCAAAAATTGTGTCAATTTATAAAAAAGGAGTCCCTCATTCAGCAAACAACTATAGGCCACTGTCTCTTTTGCCTTGTATTTCGAAGGTGTCTGAGAGATCTATCTACAACCGGCTCATGTCTTTTGTAGTCACAAACAAAATTTTAACAGAACGACAATATGGATTTTTGCCCAAAATGTCCACTGAATTTGCTATCTTTAGAAAAATTGCATTCATAATGAACGAAATTGATAAAGGTAAGAGAGTCATCGGGTTGTACTTCGATCTCTCAAAAGCCTTCCATACAATACAATAACCCATGACCTGCTTGTTCAGAAGCTTCAGGGTTATGGCATTCTTGGTACAGCTTAATCCCATATAGAATCCTACTTAACCAACAGGACCCAGGTTGTCTGTATAAATAGAAATGGCGTGGATTATGTTTCTCAACCAACAGAACTCCACCAGGGTGTTCCACAGGGATCTATTCTGGGCCCACTCCTGTTCTTTATGTGAGTAGTCTTGGGGATGGGGTGCTTTATGTCAGTATGCAGAGGATACATCATGACTCACAGGACTCACCTGCTGAGAATTTTATAAGGCTGGAATTTTATCCGCTCCACTACATTGTATATATGTAAAACTGGATAATAAATCTATCCCAGTGGTACAGAGTTTAAAGTTTCTGGGTGTACAACTTGATGCTTCTTTGAGTTGGGATTGGCACACCAAAAATTTTACTTCAATACTAAACAGCCTGTGTGGTCTCATATGCAGACGTAGAGAACAATTATTTCTGAAGACTATAAGAATGATTTATTTTGCCAAATTCAGGGTACTGACACTACCTTCCCTGTATTTCTTATCTTAAGTTTTGTTAAAGGACACCCACACTTATTTTCTACAAATGTAGATGGTTATGCTGGGACCATGTCAGTTGTGGCCAGAAACAGAGATCAGCTTAGTATTCCAGCTCACAGTTCTACATACTTTCAACGCGGCCCGGTATACAGGGCTGTCCAGGCGTTTAGGTTGTTGACATACAAGAAATTAATAATTTTAAAAAATTTCGCAAACGTGTGACCAATTTCTTGATTGAAAAATGGTATTATTCATTTGGTTTTGATTTTTAATCAGAAACAGCAAGTTTTAAAGTGTTGTGATCAGTCTTGTTCTACTGTTTAAGTTAATCTTAAGTTTTTTAGAAATCCATATTTCATATATTGTTTTTATTATTTATGAAATTATACTATTGTATCTGCAGTTTTTGTCATTAGATTAGATGTTAGTGCCTAAATTTTGCTTTAGATGTTTCTTTGTCACAATTTATTGTGATTGTTTGGCAATAAAGAATATGAGTATGAGTATTTTAATTTGTAGCGCATATTACATATAGTTATCACAATGTTGTAAGCGGCATAATGGGCAGTAACATTAGTAAGCAAATCAATAGTAGCATCAACTCACACCTCTAATTGGTTACTAAATACTAAATCCAAATATACACCATTTGAGTTAGTTATACTGTTAATCTGCAATAAATTATGATATGCAAAGATGTCATATAATGCATTAGCTGCTCTTGCCTGAGAGTAATGAACACTAACACTTTGATCATTGAAGTTCCAAGTTGCCTCAGGCAGGTAGTAATCCCTCACCAGAATCATTTGGGATGTTGTAGGAAATTATACAAAAAAAAAAGATAAAAAGGATGTCTCTTCTGTTCTGAGTGCCTCTGACTTTAATGAATTTTTTTCTGAAATCTCAGAAAAAATTCTTTCTAATTTGCCCTCAAACAATACACACTTTTCTAGTTATCTATAAGGCTTGCCTGACCTAAGCTTTCATTTGCATTGGTCTCAGAAGCTAAAGTATGTGATGTAATTTCAAATCTTAAAAACTCTGTGGAAGCTGTGATATTTAAAGAATAAACGTGAAAATGATAAAACGAATAAAAAACCTTACTATCAAACCAATAACTAAGCTTGCCAACGAGCGTATCATGACTGATGAATTTCCGGTTGTGTTAAATGTCTCTAAGATTGTTCCTCTTCACCACAAGTATGACAATGTAGAGAACACAGGCCTATGTCATTAAACAAAATCTTTTTGAACTTGCAATTAATATCAATTTTCGCCTTACTGAATTTTTTAAATAAAGACGCACAACCCTTTACATTCTGTACGTCGCCGCTTATTAAAACTTGATTGTTATTTTTAGGGTAGCCTATTTCTGTTATGCCTTTAATAGGTAAGATCATGAAGAAACTTCTGGTAGAACAAATTTCATTGTATTTTGAGACAAATGGCTTGTTTTTGGGTAGTCAATTCAGATATAGAAGGAGCAAGTCTGCTGAATGTGCAAATACAGGCTTAGTGGATTTAATTACTAGTGGTTTTGAGGACTGTCTACATGTGGGATCATTGTTTTGCGACCTGTCGCAGGCATTCGACTGTGTCTCTCATAAAATCTTGTTTTCTAAATTAGAACATTATGGTTTCGATGACCAGAGTCTTAAATTAATGCAGTCATCAGATCTGTGTGGTACTCGGGTACAAGTACTCTTCACTTGTACTTTAAGTACATTTTGAGGTACTCAGTACTCAGGCCAAGATACTTTTTGAATCATGTACTTGTTTAGAATATAAAACATACTTTTTATTGTACTGAGTAAATTTCAAAATACCCGCGTACATGCTTTTGGACCCGAACAAATTGTTATACTTGGGTATTTTCATTGTATTCGATACATCTGCAGATACTGAGTAAAATTATAGCACTCTAAGAACATATTTATTTGGCCACAAGTACATTTTCAGACAAGTTGAGACCTGACATTATGTTACGAAACGACCAATTTTCTGGCATTTCTTGTGCAGCGTGCAAATGCGTAGCATCGTTGCTTTGATCGTTGTGATTAACGAACGAAAATCTTTAATTTTTCTGTGCACTGTGACCGTAAATTTGAAAATTCTAAGCACTAGTATAAGCCCAATATTATAGTAATTTTCAAAAGATAAGTAAATTGCTTCACAAAGCATATATTTATAATTTACAAAAAGAACTTAGGTATAGGATATAATATGCTATAGCTGTTTTTCATGGAAATATTCATAGGTATGTAGTATGTCTATTTTGGGATTTTAGGATACATTTCGATATTATACAAGATTGTATTATTTGTATTTGTAATTGTATAGTGATTCTAATAATATACAGGGTTGTTAATTATACAGGGTGTTACAAAAAGTTCTCGAAAATTAAAATATGTAGAATTTAGATAAGAAAAGTCTTACATACATAAAGATTCAGGGTGTTCCTAGTCCGGCAGCCACAGGGGTGTCTATGGCCGATGGAGGTCCCCACAATGAAGTAGATGACTTGTACGTATTTTTTCAATCCAAATCTGAATCTTGTATTTTCGAAAAATGATATTAACGATTTAATTATTCTAACTTTTAGAATTAATAAACTAAGAAAGATGCAGAAACCGCTCTAACTACATTTTATTACTGAGAAAAAAACGACTAATATGTTTTTTGAAAAATTAAAATCTGTTAATTAGAACCGGAGATATTGCAAATTTCTCCTTCCGACTTTGATCCCCCTATCCATAAATCAAGAAAAATGAAAGCAAATTTTCAGGGACCTCGGTATTTTAGTGCAAATTTAATTTTAAATGCAGGCATTGACGCCGATTTCTGAAAATACTGTTAGTGATGACAAGGAAGACCTTGATAAAAAATACAGGGGATTTTATGATTTTGTCAATGATGATCTGGCTTTACAAGATCAGGTGCAAGGCCCTAGTACCCAAATTACACAAATTAAGAATAAAAAACGCGAAAGAATAGAACTAAAGTTCTTACAATATAATGAAGAGAATAAATATGTTTATGCTTGACGATTATCCAAACATAAAACAGCTTTTTATACATTATAATACTTGCCTACCTTCTTCTGCTTCAGTAGAACGGCTTTTCCCCTTTGCGAGGATAAACTCGACTAACTGATGAAAACTTTGAAAGGCTTGTAATTCTTAAAGCTAATAAAATAGGCTTATAAAATGTTTTCTTTTGTTGTTTTTCATTTATTTTCATAGAGTCGCAGTGCCAGAACTGTCAGATGCCAGACCTTGGTATTAATAAAATTATTTTTCTGCATTTTTTTTCATATAAAATGGCAAATGGTTTACAAAGTTTAGGTTTATAAAAACAAATAAGTTAACAAGTTAGGACGATATGTTATTATCGTGTAATTATTATGTTGTTAAGTTTTTAGAAGTTAATTTAGTTTATAGAAGTTAACGAGTTAGGATGACGCTATTTCTAACACTATGTACTTTGTTATGAGTTGTAATCAATTCGAGTTTATCTGAAATAACAAAATAATTTTCATACCTAAAAATGTTTTGTTATTTTATTCTTTGTTTCTAGTTTATATCCTCCAAATCTTTCCAATTCCTGAATAACAGTAAAGAAATTCCTATCTTTGCTTATAGTAGCACTGTTTTGCTTATCAGCACCAGCAACAAAAAAAAAAGGTTTTGAAAACTTTGGGGATAAACCATTGTGCTGGTTTAAATCAAAATAAAAAATAAATAGTGCAGTATTAGAATAACTTAGAATAAATAGTGCTTTAGCCAAAGGATCAGTGCATTTGATATACCTTAATATATTTAAGGTATTAACACATTTAAAAACTTTTTGTGGCTTGTTAAATTTTAAAATATTGTCATCACGATCGAACCTACTATTGAACACTATAATGAATGGGAAATTTAAATGCTGTCAGAAAGTGTTTAATAATCTTGTCTGTATTACATGCCTCGGAGTGTTTCATCCAAGTTGTCTGGACAGAAAAAAACATTCAGTAGTGAGTGGGCATAAAGTTTACTGCTCAATAATATGTGAAAAGGCAGGAAATGAAAGGAACGATAAATTGGGCGACTTTAGAAAGGAGATTATTACATTGAAGAATGATGTTGCCATGAAGGAATCTTACATTTGTAGACAAAAAAGGCTATCTTTAGACTTCGAGACTAGTGCTTATGAAGTAGAACAAAGATATGAAACGCTATGAAATGAATAAAAGCAAAATATAGCAGAATTAAATAAAATATTGCCTGATTTGTGCTTAAAGAATAATTCATCGGAAACTAGTTTATTAGACAGTAATGAAAAACTACATAACTTGGAAAAGGAAATTGGATATCTAAACGAAATTAAAAAACAGATGCTGGTCACAATCGACACCCTGAATGAGGAAAACAAATATTTGGTATCTGAGACTCAGGATTTGAAGGCTATTCTGACAAATTTTACTAACTCTAATACTAATAAACGGCAAAATGATAAATGTATTTAAACAGATTGGATTTTGCATTCTCCAAAGTTTAGACAATAAGAAATTCCTGAGTGCAATAAAATATTAGTGTTAACAGATGGATATATTAAGTACTTGTATGATCCTTTAAAAACACAGCTAGGTGAATCTGTAATACTGACTCTGGCCTCAAAACCCAATGCTTCTTTTAGGCAATTAGTGGAAAGTGCAGGCTGTTATATTAAGGATTTTTCTCATCACAATTAAGTAATAACTTTAATAAAATCAACTAACTCTACAATTTTCCCAGCATGATATTACTCTGTTAGCAAACAAATGTTTCTACACTAATTTTAATTGTTTGTACATTTCCTGCTAGGTATGATAATTTTAAATCAATCAATGCAGCCCAGTCGCTGAATCAAAATTAAAGCAATTCTGCAATAATATTGATCTGAGTAACTTAAACAACAAATTCTATTCAACGCATTTTAAAGGGAATTCTCAATATCTAAATAAGTCTGGTTTAAATAAATTAGCTATTATATTAAGAGATGCCTTGATTGATTTTTTATTGAGTTTTATACCAGGACGAGTGTAGTGAACTTGGAGCCAACTTCTCTGGAGATGATTCTGATAATCACTCTTTTTTAGTACCAGTTCCACTCATGCAGATATGAAAGTAAAATTAGGCTCAAATTTAAACATATCTTTACTGTTATTAAACATCCAATCTATCCAAAATAAACGTGATGAATTTATCATACTACTAGAGGAACAAAACCAACCAGAGTTTGTGTTGGTCATAGAACATTGGCTTAAGCCAAATAAGCCTAATTTCATTCCTGGCTATCAAATGATATCTATTTTTAATCGTAAAGAGTCATTACATGGAGGCACTCTGATCTTAGTGAAACAACAAATCTGTGATAAATTTTCTATAACTCCTATCTACAAATACAACTCAATCCTGGTTGAAAGAGAATTCGAGTTTTCAATCGTTTTTGAAAAGAGCCACAATTTGTATGTTATATGTATGTACAGACCCCCAGGCAATGATATGAATCTTTTTTTTGAAAGGCTGGAAAACATGTTGCTAAAGTTTCCTCTAAACTCATCAGCAGGCCCTGAGCACTCGAACATTGTGCAATGTATTAAAATAATTTAATTTAAAAATGCATGTAACTAAACCTACTTGTATTACGCAAAATTCTGCAACTGTATTGGACTACGTGTACAAATTTTGAATTGAGCGGTCTGGAATGTAACATTGTTTTAGCGGCTCTTTCTGACCATGAGGCAGTTCTGTTAAGTTTTCCATTTGAAAGACAAGAAAATAGTAAGGAAGGTAGAACGTCTAAAGCGGGTAATAAACCAAAAGAAAACTGGGCCATAATAAATGGTTTGAGATGTAAAGTTAATGCATCTGAGAATAAGGTAAATGTGGAACCTAATGTTTTTAATAATTTTTCTGTTCATTGGTAGGTAATATTATTTCCCCTTTATCTTACCAATGAAACCCCTTGATTATCTCACCAAAATCAATATCCCAGTGAACTTCCATCTAGAACCAACAAATGCCATTGAGTTGAGACATATTTTTTCTCATATTAAAAATAAAACTTCCGCCAGCTACGATGACATTTAAGTAAGACATTAAGGTAAGAATTTATGATAACATTTCAGAATCAGCTATATCATATCTAAATTCTGCACTAAATGCATTTTTTAAAATAGGAGAGTTTCCTTCATGCCTTCGGAAAGCAATTGTAATACCACTACATAAGGGTGGGGGGATTGAACATCCTTCAAACTACCGTCCAATTTCGCTGCTTTCTACTCTCTCCAAGGTGGTCGAGAAGCTTGTCAATGAAAGGTTGGTGAAATTTTTAAGAACATTTAATATTATTACTACCTCCCAGTTTGGTTTTCAGGCTTCGAAAGGTGCTGGTGATGCGATGTTTGCACTACTTGAAAAAATCTATCTCCGTCTCAATGAAGGTAGGGCGGCTGCAGCAGTGTTCTGCGATTTTTCGAAAGCTTTCGATTGTGTTGATCACACAATATTACTGTATAAGCTTGAGCACTATAGTATCCGGGGTATTGCTCATAAATGGTTTTCTGCATATCTATCAGGAAGAGAACAGATGGTGAGAGTTAAGGGGTAACGTTTCTGACCCCTGTTTTTCACGCCATGGTGTTCCTCAGGGCTCTGTGTCCGGACCAATGCTGTTTCTCCTGTACTTAAATGATTTGGCCAGCTTGGATATTCAAGGAAGTTTCACCTTTTTCGCGGATGACACCACTCTGTTTTGGCACTCACAAAATTATAAAGATCTTAAAACAAATATATGCACCAATCTGACAAAAATTAAAAAGTGGTGTGATTCAAATTCTCTTTGCTTTAACATTAACAAAACCATTATATTAACATTTGGTTTTAACTTTGATAACCTGATTTTGGAAAATAAGCATATTGAAAATAAAAATTTTACTACATTTTTGGGACTAGTAATACACAACAAACTGAGATTTGAAGAACACATAATGAATTAAATAGTAAACTGGCTTCAGGTTGTTTTGCAGATCGGGTGGTGTCAACTGAGCTTGGAATTTCCTCAGCAAGAATGGTGTACTTCTCATAGTTTCAGTCACACCTAGCGTATGGCATAGCATTTTGGGATTTTTGCAACCAACAATTGTTTAATACTGTGTTCTTCAAACAGAGCTATTAGATATATGTACAAGGCCGGTTATACAGAACACTGTAGATCACTGTTTATTAAGCCTGGTATATTAACAGTTTTATCTTTATTTATCCTGGAAACAGTGTGCCTACTTCACAAAAAGTATTTTGGTACTGTGTGTGTATCATCTAATATTCATAACACACGACAGAATAACCACCAAACTATATGCCTTCCTATACCTCGACTGACTTTGACCAAACAATCTATAATATATGATAGCATTAAGATGTATTACCATTTGAGCTTGGAAATTAGACAGCTACATTTTTTGCAATTTCGGAGAAAGGTAAAATCTTTTTTTATGCATAGGTCTATTAAAGCCAGGAAAAATATTAATGACAGTTTTTGATATCTATTGTAAATATTTATTTACTTCTTGTGTGATGTCACATTTTATTTATTTATTTATTTGTTTGTGAGTCTTCATAACTTATGATATTTTTATTTTATTATATAAGTTTTGTGTTACGTCTTTATTATTATTACTGTGATTTTATATTCTGACTTACTCAAACTTTTGACCTATTTTTAATTGCTTAAGTTCCTTTTATTGACAATTACCTATAGAAATAATGCGCACCATGCCGCATGCTTATTGGTTACTATTCTATTGTATAATTATTATATAGTATTTATAAGGTAGTTGTAAGCAAGCTTTGTCAGTAGAATTAAGTTTCTTGGATAATAGAACATTTGTAAAGTAAAGTAAAGTATCAATGATATGTATAAGGGGCTACCGGGCGCAGAGCTGATCCTGTATTTATTTATTTATTTACCGATCATACAACATATAACAGGATAAATCCCAAATAATGTTACATAAGTATATGATCAAACTAAAATTACCTTAATATTGAATCTATACAAAATATATATATAAAAAAAAAAAAAAAAATAAAACAAGCTAAAATTGAGACATTTTAATGCACAAACAATATTAAAGAAAATAACGATTAGGGGAGTAGGCATCTAAGCTTATTTTTAAGAGAACGTGATGACCCATCTATGTCAAAATTTTGTGACATGGGCATAACAGGCTCATAAATCTGTTAGCAAAACTAAATCTACCCACAACTGTAGGATACTGTGAAAGTTTCTGTTTGTCTAGTTTGTCTCAAAGGCACTCTAAAATTAATCAGGGCCAGAACCTTGGGGCAGTCCGTTAAGCCATTCAAGAGTTTGTGCCCAAACAATAATGTTAAAATGGTCCTGCGCGATTCTAGACTGTTTAGGCCCAGTAATTTTAAACGTTCTACATAGGTATATTACGTTTTATCAATGTTTATCCTAAACAACATGAAATTAACAAAACTAAACAAAACAAATGCAGATGACACCACTGCGATTGTATCTGACAATCTTGATGTGGCTCTGGCCAGGATTGATGCTGGGCAGTCGAGTGCCTCTGATTGGTTCGTGAGCAATCAGTTGGCATTAAACCCAGATAATACCAATAAATTTGTTTTTCTCAGAGAAACTGCTCAAAGTTTCAGAAAAGTTTCTTAATGTCGGACTAGATACCATTTTGACTTGGGGGTACCACATTGACTATTTGGCTGGAAGGTTGTCCAGTGTAGTTTATTGCCTGCACAATCTCTGTAAAGCTGTTGACCAGCAAGCTGTCCTGATGGCATATCATTCTCTCTTTCATAGCAGATTGTGCAACTCCCTCTTAGCATGAGGCCACTCAGTACATAGCAACATAATATTCGGAATACAAAGGAGAGCAGTCAGAGTCATTGCTAGACTTGATTATCGAGAGGATGTTAGGGCGGCTTTCTGAAGCCTAGGAATTTTCACGCTGCCCTCAGCATATATTTATAAGTGTTTAGTGAATGTAAGGGAGAACCTTACAAATTACACTTTGCAGAGTGATGTACATATTTACAGTACTATATAATATACAGAAGTAGATACTTTCTAAATTATTTTTGCCCGATATTCTACAATAAGTTACCTGTTGAGATTAAAACTTTGAATGGTAATGCATATAAAAATGCAGTAAAGAAACTGCTAATTGAACAGACGTTTTATTCACATGAGGAATATTTGAATCATACTTTTTATAAAAAACTTTTTTTACACATTTGTATTTATGTCGCTTCTCGTTTTATATCTGTCATGTATGTTTTAATGGGTGTCACCTTTTAAATGTATTGCTTTAGTTTTAGACAATTTAATTTTTTTTTCTCTGTGTATTGGAGCAGTAATCATTTGTCATATAATTCTAACAACTTGACTTGTGTTAAAATCCATTTTTCCTGACACTTAATATATATTCTTATTATTATTATTATTACTACAAAACTTGAAACAAAAGATGAATGTAGTAGTATGTATACTTCCCCCAAAACACATTACACAGAGCCACAGGTAATTCTTACAAAAACTTGCTCTACATCATCGTGAGGTAACCTGAGATACACTGAGTTTATATTCTTATGGATGGCGATTAATACCCCTCCACCTAGCAATTCTACACTGTTATCATTGTTACGGTCTGTCCTGTATATGTTGTAAATGTTTAACAATAGCTGAGAATTACTTATATCATCACACAACCATGTTTCGATTAAGAATATTATGTCATAGACTGAACTTAATACATTTTTTGAAAGCTCAGATATTTTTGTTTGCATGCCGTCCACATTCTGGAAAAAGCAATTTATATAGTTCGAATTACTAACTCGTTTTTTGAAGAGTTGTCATTCCGAACCTGTTCGCGGCTGTGATCAATCTTAATTATATGTGGTGTGCCATTCTTATATCTTATAGCTAAGTTATTTTTACCCCACTCTTTGCCAATTTCAACTCCTCCAAAAGCTGCTTATATTGTTTACGTTGAAGGGATGTAAAATCAGCTTTAATTATCCAATATTAGTACCATTCAGTTGTCCTTTCCGTTTCAAGCATTCACTCCCCTTTTGATTGTCAGGGAAAAAAACCTTCATTGGCCTTGGTTTTCTGGCTTCATTTTTACGAAGTCTAATTACCTTGTAATCTATAGGATCATTAATATCTAATTTCTATAGGATATTTGCTATCTGAAGTTTACCATGGTCGATTCTAACATTTAATTCATTAGACTTGCTTTCTTTAACATTATAAACAATAATATTCTTAGCCCTCCTCTCCTGCATTTCCGAAACTACATCTACCTCCATATTGTTTACAGAACCAATGATCCCTGAGGTGTCAGAGGCTCTACTATTTTTTATTTCATCCATGGAGAAACGCAATTCAGCCACTTCTTTTTCTAATTCAATTATTTTATCTTGTTATCTTGTGAAGAATGTCACTCATTTGGTTGTTTTGTTCTATTAAGAGGGATAATATTTGAGAAATAACCAGAATCTCATATTTGTTTGAAACATTGGATTTATTTTGAAAACTAGCGATTTTGTTTCTAATCTCATCCATTAATGGTTCTCGCGTCGGTGGACAAGGACCTACACCCTACACTATCCGTTCGTCTGGTCCTATTATTTTTGTTCCAACGGCCTGTGCTGTTATCGGACGTCCCTGGCTTAACAGTCAGACAAGACTGGGTGAGCATATGATCCCCCGAGTCAGCGGTATGCGAAGCATTACTGACTCCCATCGAGAGCCGCTTAACTTCACCTTTTTTACATTTTAAGCAAGCCCAGTCGTGCGTTTTAGATCTTTTCACTTGGCTGCAGATTTTGTCGAATTCAGAGTCTACAACTCACGCACAACCTTTATGTACAGCACCATTTTTTAATAATTTCAATGTCTTCAGTTGCCATCTTGCCTATTTTAGTTGGATCTGGATCATGCCAGAGGATTGTGATTTGTTCGCAAACAAAGTGAAAGACGTTCTAATATTTGTGTTAGTTATATCACCGATATAACAATAAAGGAAAAAAAAAATGGAGCCAAGACAGACCCCTGGGGTACTCCCAAAGCTACAGTACCTATGCTCAACTCCTTATCCCCCACTCCCACTTTCTGCTTACGGCCACCCAGATATGGCTTAAACCATTCAAGAGTAATCCCCTAAAACGCTGCTGCAGCTGCTTCATTTTCATTTAGATCCTGATACAAGTCAGATAGAAACTCGAAAAGCACATCATTTGTGTCTTTACTACAAACTGACATGTATTTAATATTTTATATTCTTTTAAGTAGGGGAGCATCCTATTTTTGATCAATGTTTCTATAACCTTTGCGAGGAAGGGAATTAATGATATAGCTCCACTTTTGTGCATTAGAAGGACAACAGAAAGTTTTAAGCATTCTGGGAAGTAGCAGACAGTAAACAATAATTTATCAACTCTGCCAGTGCCAACAACGCAGAATCTGGCAAGTGGTGAAATACTCTGATTGATTGAGAGCTCATCCCAACCAGAAGCCCTTTTATATCTAATTTCGTTGAATCCTGTCTTGAGGTCATGAAGATTGGTAGGAGTTATATAAAAGGAATTTCGAATATGTACATTATCTAAGAATATATGAGGATCCGTTACTGGGGAAAGTCTAAGTAAGTTTAGATGCTATAGAACAGAAATTATTAAATACCTCAGGTTGTAACATGGCTTCCTGCAATGGTCCCTTCCTTCTGTCTCGAAGTTGGTTGACAATTTGCCAATATGTTATTTTAGTATTTTTATTGAAATTAGTTACCTGAAATCAGAGCGATATTAAGCTGATAAGAACAGATATTATATATTGATCTATGTCAAAGGTCGAGAAGAGGATTTTTGGTACCTGATTTTCCTGTAGTACTGTAATCTTATTTTATGGGACAGTTAGCAATGTCCCAAGAGAAATTCCGACAGCTCGAGAAAATTGCATGTTTCAGTTAAGATCAGAGTTGAATTGTATTGCAGAAATATTTAATTTTACTCTTTTATTTTATTACAAAATGTTGTTTTTATACACATTTGTTTCTTTAGATGTATACTATGGAGATGCTCTCTGTCATTCTTTGCCCTATTATGGAATAATTGCGTGGGATAGTGCTGCGTATGCGGGAAGAATTTTTGCGCATAGACGGGCAATCAGAATTATTTCAGGTCTGTGTTATAGGGTTGACTATAAATCTAAATTTATTGGGCAGAAAATTTTAGTTTTTCCTTGCATTTTTATTTTTGAAAACCTTCTCTATGCTAAAACCAACATCCAAAAGTGCTTCTCCAAATAAGGATATCAGTACTCCATTTTTCCAATTTCGAAAATGTCAAAATGGGCCAAATTTCCTGGCCAAAATATATTTTAATATGGTCAAGACTGTCAGGGATCTCCCGCTTTTTACTGGCAAAGCCCTTTTACTCATTTGGTGAATTTCTAGATGGTGACATGTTAGAGTATAGTATGTTTTTTATTTTTACTGTTTTAATTATTGTAATTTAGTCATATATTATTAAATTGTATTGCTGTTTGCCCTGTCCTTAAAGTTTACTTAACGGAAAGCAATGGGTATGGTTATATTTTTGTCGGCATCCGTGTGAGTTTCCGCTAGCCGTCGAAAAGATGGCAATCTCTAACTTTGACGGAAGTGGGTAGCGAAAATCGACGTTTGCGTTAAGATGGAACCAATGAAATTACTAGATTTTGGAGAGCCTTTCAAAACGTCAATATCATCATCATTATCATAACAAATTTAACATTAATATGTACACATAACATCCTCGACCATTTAAAAAAAACTGCTTGGGGTCATTGTCTTTATTTTAAGAAAATACTGGTACAAGTTTTGAGTATTTCTACCCCAATTAACAGGCCAAGTTCGCCACCTTCTAGTCAACAACTTTACAACTGCAGCACACATAAATATGTTCACAATGCCTAGTCTTTACTAAGCATCATTACTATGGTTTTGATTATCCATTCTCAGCAAATTAAAACAACGCCAAGAACTTAAAACAAGAGAAAACTGCAATACACAAAAAGAGCTGCCTGGGCTATACGGCCGATGTGGTGGCTGCAAAGGATTTTAATAAGTTAGAATGTTGATTTTTTGTGAGCTTCAACCTACTCAGTTCAGCCTCCGCTCACAAGTGGCGAACAACTTGAGAATGATTGAGTGAGTGAAAAACTAATTAAGTGATGGGTGAGTGAGTAACAATTAGTGTGTTTTCTGTAGTTACGGTGCACGCTGTATTAAAGCTTCCTGTTGCTAGATGCCAGGAATGAATTTATGACTTTTATACCTTCCTGAGAGGCTAAAAAAATACTGGTCATGTTTAGCGGAATGAAGCCATTGATAGATTGGAAGGATTGAATGAATAAGTCAAAAGCCTGGGGAAATAGAGGGCATTCAAAAAATATATGGTGAAGGGAACCTGGAACCCCACAGTCACAGTTAGGA
Organism: Kuschelorhynchus macadamiae; assembly: GCA_030620095.1. NCBI lineage: Eukaryota > Metazoa > Arthropoda > Insecta > Coleoptera > Curculionidae > Kuschelorhynchus > Kuschelorhynchus macadamiae. The sequence continues at coordinate 186,681 of JAUTXW010002476.1, forward strand.
TCTGGGTTTATTTTGATTCTAAAAAGGTGCTTAGGTGAGAGACAGTGGTCACTGCAGATTCTGCACATTGTGACAATTTCCTTCCTACTCAACGATTTCATGTTTCTGAACCAAGGAGATTTAAACGGAGACTGGAAGATCTCCCCATAAAATTTTCCTTTGGTTTGCGCTGTTTCTTTCCAGCGTTCCGTCCATGTGTCCCAAAAGGATGATTAGATAGTTGGAAGAAACTCCCTATAATCCACTTTAGCTAAGTAGTCTGCTTTGTCACCACCATGAATATTAGTATGTCTGGGTACCCACCCAAACTCAACGTGTCTACCATTTGATAGTAATTCCATTAACTTACACCTTGTTTCTAGAGTGATGGAGTTATCCTTAGGTGACATATAACTGGTGATTCTCTGTAACGCGCTTTGACTGTCAGAAAAAATGACCATATCCTGAATGTGTGAGTTTTTAACGATATCTAGTGCTATCTTGATTGCAAAAACCTCTCTGCCTGGACATTTTCTCCTCCATAAACACCAGCTCCAACCAAGCCATTACTTTCTTTGGACCCATCCGTGAATAGCTACTTACTAGTAGGAAACTTATCCTTAGCTTCAATCAAGAAAGATTGTGAATCATCTACGTTTTTATCTAAGTTCATTTTAAGGAAGTTTGTTACCTTAAAAATTGGTTGTTTGGCAAAATATGGTAGAGTTTGACAGACTTCAATGTGATTGATCACAGGCCTTAATAGGTCAAAGACCTCAATCAAGGGAGTAATAGCTAATTTTAACCAGAAGTCATAGTTATAGTTATAATTAACATAGTTTGTGGAGACGGCTTCCACTACAGCATTATCCAAAATAGAAAAGGCTTTGATTAAAAACTTGACTGCCAGTCGGTGTTGATTTCATGAAACACAAACAAACTCCAAGACTTTGAAACTGAATTTTATCTAATTTTGTCTATTGATACTTAGCACATTTATTTATAATTATACTACCAAAATCCTGGTGAGAACTGACATAAGCTTTATAAAACATAAGCATGGTCAAAGGATGTGATCCCCACCATGTGCCTCTCAAATATCTTAATATGTTAAGCGATTTCAGTGCCTTTTGACATATGTTATCTATTTGTTTGCCCCAATTCAGATGATTGTCCAATAAAATCCATAAGTATCTATAATTATCAACCTAAGAAATTGTTTCATTATTAATTTTGACATAAAATGGATAACGTGAGTGAGAACGAAACCCCACCATCATAGCCGCAGACTTATTTGGAAAAAAGTTCAAATGATGTTCAACTGACCACTGGTTAAGACCTCCTAAGGGGTCATTCAAAAGCGTAACCATTCCTTCCACGGCACTACCAGAAATAGAGATGAAGAGAAGAGAAGATGAAGTCAGGCAAATAGTCCTATACAGTTTTCACATAGATGTTGAATAAAAGTGGGGATTTCCTTAGGAATTGAAACATCGATTGACATGGAGAAAATGAATGAATGAATTTAACAATTCTGCAAACCTTTTGACTGATTTCCGTGTCTTACTGATATTACTTCAAGAATTTAGGTTTTCACAAAAACTCTGAAAACTTTTTCTTCTTTTGTGTCATAACATTTTCCTACTCCACGCCCTAACCTTTCTGAAATTTATATACAACTCCTGACTAGGACTTCCGAAAAACTCTCTCAAAGCGCTCTTTTTCTGAGCATTTGCTTGGTCACATTCTCCATCCCACTAAGGGTTGCCAACCCTGGTTGAGAGTACAGTCTGTGGAATCGAGAGCTACGCCGCTGCCAAGACCTGATCCCGAAAGTGTTGGTAGTCTGTGATTTCACTTCCAAAGAAGGCCCGATTGAAAACCTCCCAGCTAGCCTTTTTAATGTTAAATATTTTTCGAAAATTAGCATTCGAACCTGAAAGCTTATCAAAACTACACATAAAGGGAAAATGGTCACTCATGCCTGTACAATCTGTAAGAACCTTCCATCCTGAACAATTGTTAAAATTTGGTGAGACTATGGCAATATCTGGAACACTCTTATTTTGATTGGGGTGATTCTTGTTGAATCACCATTATTTAAGCAGATTAGACCGAAGTCAGATATTAATTCGTGAAGGATGTTACCTATAATTATGAACTTTTTTGTGAAATTTTGTTTATTAATTCTGATAAATTATCCAAAGACAGTAGTTGATTAGGTGGATTGTAAATAATTATAATAAATGATTTAGTTTCTAAGGAAAAGCACTGAAATCTATCTAAAAAGTTATATTTAAATTTAATAGTTTTAAAGCAATATTTGTTTTAAACATTTCGGCTATGCCTCCTTTACCGTCTATTCGGTCTTGTCTAATGATGTTATAATTCTTTATATTAAAATTTTGATTTTGCTTGAGCCACATCTCATTTAGTGTTATTATGTCAGGTTCAACCTCCTTAATCAACTCGATCAAGGTGTCTGTATTTGAAATTATGCTTCTAATGTTCCAATGAATCCAATTATTGTACCTAATGTTTAAAAGATAGATTATTTAAAAGAAATTTAACTGAAAAAGCGCTTTTGATTAAGGATGCATAAAACTGACAAAGTTATGGCAAAATTAAGAGAAATGGAGAGTATTAATGATTAATTTTCATTAGGGTTTTAATGATTTTATCAGGTGGTCCCTGTGAACCTATAACATCTTGAATTATTGATTGTTCTTTTTCTTTAAAAGATTGTGTTTAAAAGAATGTGTGAATGCTTTTTAAGTAAATGTTTGTGTGTATGTGCTCTGTAAATAATTGCAAGTTTAAAACTTGCAAATATTGCAATATTTAATTATATAATAATATATGGGTTTGGTATTGTTTTGTAGCTGAAGAAAAATTGTGTTTAATGTGAAGAATACTAATACATTGATTTTTATTTATAGTGGTAATTTGAAAAATTTAAGTGCAAATTTAATTGAAGAATCCAAAAACCTGTCTGTAAAAACACTACCATTTATTGCTTAGATCCACCTTATCTACAAATTTTCAAATGAACTGATAAGAAGCCAGTGGCCAGTGTGATACTTCATTAATTTATTATTTTCACCTTGTCAGAATTCCCTTTTTTTTTTAATTCAAACAAATTTGGAATAACTTTTTTTGTGGAACATTAGCTATTTATTTTAGGGAGTGGATTTGTTTATTTACCTGAAGTGTAGGTCAGTGACCTTGTTTTTGTTTAGTATTTACTATTTATGAATGGATTGAATACTCACTGAAAGTAAATTTGTTTATGTGTTGGAGTCTCCTGTTTTTTCCTGTGCATTGTAACTGATAGGTTACTGACCTTTATAAGTTTATTTATTTACTTTTGAACCATTGATAGGTTGCTGACCTTTACAAGTTTGTCTGTTTACTTTTAATTAAACATATCCCAGTGCTATCCAATAGGTTGTCCGAAAATGTATAGGGTTTTGGGTTGTACTGCCAAATTGAGTAAGTGGTTTCAACTCAGTGCTTTACAAACTTCAGTCAGTCAACAGATCAAGAATAATGGATCAAGCATTTAAGTGTTGTGGAAGCAAGGATTTTCGCAATCTTTGCTGCATTCATTGAATGAATGTGTTTCACCCAAGTTGTCCAGAACGAAGACCTAATTGGACTGTGCTGAGTGGATATAAAATATATTGCTCATTAGAATGTCAAGAAGCTAGACGAAAGTAAGTAAAAAATTGGCAAATTACAATCAGAACTAAAATGTACTCAGACTAATTTGAGGAGGATGAATGAAAAAAATAATGAATCCGATATGTTAAGAAAGAGAATGCAAACCTCTATAGAAACTCTAACAAAGGAAAACGAGGAACATATTGAAGATATCAAAATTCTAAATAACGAGCTATTTAAGTCCAAGACTGAGAAACCTTCTTCTAAGTCTTTCAAATGGAGAATGGTTATTTAACTGGGGGATATGGGCGTAGCTGGTCTTCAGTCACTCACTGAGCAACACTTCAACATGCTAGGAGAAAAAATTTCAAATATGTGCAAAACATTTCTGAAAAATGGGGCGAATTCAATGATCACTTCTGCCAGTGCTTCAATTGTTGATATTGGGAATTCCTTAGAACCAAAACAAAAACAAAATCAAAGTAAAACAACAAAAAAAGGGACAAAAAGACCAACACACCTAAAAAAGCCAATAATCTCAGTGATAAGACTCCTCAACAAGAACAGGATCCTTACTTTACTTTATCCCAAGTATCTAATGCAGTAAACAACGCCCTTGCTGATAATGCTCTCGTTGATACTAGGGTGCCCGTGACTTCTGTTTCTCATACATTGAACATTGTTAACAGTTCAAAAAGTTTAGATGAGGAAAATACTCCCAACTTTCGAGGGGTTTCTCAAAGTTTCTGGTATTATATAGCAAGAATTGCTGATGATGTACCTGTGGAATCCATCAAGTGTTACATAAAAGAGAAGACTGGAGTCCCAGAAGAAAAATCGCTAGTCAAACAGCTTAATAGTAACAGAAAAACATGCTTCTTTAAAATAGGTATTGATGCTGCCTTTAAGGATTTATTGATGACTGAAAATTTTTGACCACAAAATGTAGTTCTTAATAACAATAACAAATAATAGAAATTTTCATCAACACCGAATCAGATATACCAGATGGTAAAAGACCTCTCTGTCTACTATCAAAATGTTAATGGCCTTCGCACAAAGTTATATGAGTTTCGTAACAGTGTTTCTTGCTGTAATTATGATATTATAATGTTGACCGAAACTTCACTTAATGATAATTTTGCAGATACAGAATTGGGCCTTAACAACTATAATATATTCAGAAATGACAGAGATTTTATGGTAACAGGGAAATCTCGAAATGGAGGCGTTTTTATAGCAGTACATCATAAACATCAATCACAAAAGGTTAGAGCAGTGCATAGTTCATGTGAGAAAGTATGGGTCACTGTACAGTCTGGGCCAAGTTGTATGGTTTTTTGCTGCGTGTATATTTCACCATCTTCACAGGCAGAAGCATATAAAAAGCATTGTGAATCTGTTGAGCATATTTCACAGGTATATAATGATTATCATTTAATTATAGCAGGAGATTACAATTTGCCTAAAATACAATGGAGTAATGACTCTATGGGTGTTCTTGCAGAGGTAGTTACAGCAGCCGCTGAACCACTGATTCAAAACACTGTCATATTTAAATTTATATCAGTGCAATGAGATCCATAATGTCAATAATGTTATTTTCGACTTAGTATTTAGCAATATACATTCATTGAAGGCCATATATGCAGAGGAGTCTCTTGTAAAGTGCGACAGACATCATCCGGCACTGGTAATCGATTTGTGTTGTGAAGTTGAGCCTAAAGTTTTGCAATATGAAAATATCATATTTGACTTTAACCAGTGCAACTATGTATATATGAATGACTTTTTAATTAATATTAATTGGGGCGAAGTTTTTAGTTCTAAAGATTTAAATGTAAATGTAGATTCTTTTTACTCAATTTTGAATAGTGTTATAGAGCAATAAGTTCCTAAATTGAAATTTAAAAATAAATTTAAATTTCCAGTTTGGTTTGACGATGAACTTAAATGTATTATTTATTTAAAAAACGAAGCACATGCAAAGTTTAAATCTACCAAAGATATTAATGATTACAATATATTTAGCAATTTGAGATCAACTTGCAAGAGGCAGGCAAATGAGGGTTATGTTCGGTATATTGAGGAAATTGAGGGGGGGAGGTTCAAAGGGACCCAAAAAAAGTTCTGGAATTATATAAACACCAAGACTAATTATAACCAAATTCCAGATAAAGTTAAATATAACAATGAATATGACATTTCTATTGCCAATATGTTTGCCAAACACTTCTCGTCAGTTTCTATCCCATGTCAGAACTTTAAGAATAATCTTGAGTATGACAATCTTTGCATGAACACAAGTCAATCAATAACTTCTTTCTATATAAAAATCTCTGATATTCTTGAATGACTTGAACAAGTAATTTTAAATAAAGGTCCCGGTCCTGATGCTATACCTCCTGTATTCCTCAGGAATGTTCATTTTCACTTGCACGTCCATTATGGTTAATTTTTAATATGTCATTGTCAAAAGGAGTCCTAACACTGGAACCTGTGGTGGAAGATAGATCAAAATACAAGAGTTCTAACCACACTACACCACAACTTGTTACGTTCTGGACGCGCGTTTCGCTAACCAAGTTAACATCATCAGCAGATGATATAAACTAAAGTAACTTATCCTAACCGAGACTATTTATAGGTAAATGTGGTCACACTTGGTTGCACCCGACTGCACCGTTGTCAAGTAAACAATAGAGGGGACTATAGGGAATAGGCCCTCTGTCTTTATTTAGTGCTTTCTTACCACATTTAACTATTTCTATACTCTCAAATGCATCCAATAATCTATCATTAGATACATTTTTAATCAACTTAAGATTATTTATTCCTATTCGGTGATTGTTTTCCAAAGCATATTGGGCAACGCTTGACTTTTCTGTTCTTCCGTATCTTAAATGTGCCATGTGTTCTTTAAAACGAATGTTTATGGAGCGTTTAGTTTGCCCAACATATTTTAGATCACAGTCATTACAGCTAATTTCATAGATGCCACTCCTCTCCCTCAAGTCGACTTTGTCTTTGGGGTTTCCAAGGAGATTTTTCAAACTATTCTCCGTTTTGTAGGCTACTCTAAAACCTACGTTTTTAAATACTTTTTCTAGACCTCTCGTATATCTGGGATCATATGGGATTACTATGAATTTATTGGAAGCCTCAAGTATTTGAAGAGTAGTGGCATCTTTTAACATTTTCTTATGCTTATGTCTATTTACTAGTTTATGTACAAAATTATCATTATATCCATTACTTTTAGCTATATTTTTAATCCGATTCATTTCATTGTTAAAACGTTCTTTACTTAGTGGAAAATTGACTAACCTGTGAGTTAAGAAATGGAATGCTGCCATTTTGTGTTGACGGCAATGAAATGAGTCGGATGTTATATATCTATCAGTATTAGTAAATTTCCTATAAATATCAAATTCTAATTTATCGTTATTTCTAATAACTAACGTGTCGAGAAAAGGTAATTGCCGATTGTTCTCCTTTTCGTACGTAAAATTAATGGAAGGATATTTATTGTTTAATGTTTCTAAGAAAGTGTCCAAATTTTCTGTTTTAGTATCAAAAATAGCAAATATATCGTCTACGTATCTATACCACACCCTTGGGAAATACTTGAGTTCTTTTTTGAATTGGGTTTCTAATCTGCCCATAAACAAATTTGCAAGGAACGGAGATAAGCAATTGCCCATCGCAGTTCCCTCTAGTTGTTTATAATATTTATTGTTGTACTGAAAAAAATTTTGATTCATACATAATTATTATTGAAATTATTGATTTCAAGTAGTTCCTTTAGGTACTCTAAAGCTAGTGGTATGGGTACACTAGGAAACAATGAGCTTACATCAAAAGATATTAAAATTTCACCTTCTTTTAAGTGAACATTCTTAATTTTATCTAAGAATTCTAACGAGTTAGTGACCTCAAAGTTATCTTACGAATATTTAATTTGCCGAATTCTTCTACTAACCATTTTGAAATATTGTACGTTGGTGATCCAACAGCTGAAACAATAGGTCTCATGGACTTCCCCGGTTTATGAATTTTGGGAAGGCAATACAGTTTAGATAACTGTGGGTTACTATGTGTTAGTTTGAATTTTAGTTTATCAGACACAAGGTTTTTACACTGTTTTAAAGTACTTTTTACTTCTGTTATCATTTTTGATAACGGGTTTTTCTCAATTAAATCATAAGGACCAGTTTGAATCAAATTGTCTACTCTTTCAAAATAATCTGTTTTGTCTAGTATAACAACCTTATTTCCTTTGTCAGCTTTTAAATAAAAACATTCCTTTTTCTTCAGTCCCTGGATAACTTCAGTGTTTTTACGAGAAACATATTTTGCCTTGTTGTTAACAACGTTTTTTGAGATTTGATTTCTGCAAGCCTCTCTAATGAATCCCTTAGTTGACTCTGGCACGTATTGAATGGAACTTTCGATATTCCCTATAATAGTTGGTAAACTATTTTTTACTGGAGGCTCTGCAAAATTCAAACCTTTATTCAAAAGGGCGATTTCTCTATTATCAAAAGACTGAGAAGAAAGATTTTCTACAATGTTCTCGACTTCCGAAGAAATTTGTTTTTGTGGTTTCAACTTTCTCAGTTTGTTTTTAAGTGAACACATTTTCTTAAAAAATTTGGCATCGATAACTACGAACATTTTTCTTTGGAAATCTAACCACTGTTCAAATTCTAAATTACTAAGCTTATAAGTGAGTTTATAACTTGTTGAAACCACAAAAACAAATTTCTTCGGAAGTCGAGAACATTGTAGAAAATCTTTCTTCTCAGTCTTTTGATAATAGAGAAATCGCCCTTTTGAATAAAGGTTTGAATTTTGCAGAGCCTCCAGTAAAAAATAGTTTACCAACTATTATAGGGAATATCGAAAGTTCCATTCAATACGTGCCAGAGTCAACTAAGGGATTCATTAGAGAGGCTTGCAGAAATCAAATCTCAAAAAACGTTGTTAACAACAAGGCAAAATATGTTTCTTGTAAAAACACTGAAGTTATCCAGGGACTGAAGAAAAAGGAATGTTTTTATTTAAAAGCTGACAAAGGAAATAAGGTTGTTATACCAGACAAAACAGATTATTTTGAAAGAGTAGACAATTTGATTCAAACTGGTCCTTATGATTTAATTGAGAAAAACCCGTTATCAAAAATGATAACAGAAGTAAAAAGTACTTTAAAACAGTGTAAAAACCTTGTGTCCGATAAACTAAAATTCAAACTAACACATAGTAACCCACAGTTATCTAAACTGTATTGCCTTCTCAAAATTCATAAACCTGGGAAGTCCATGAGACCTATTGTTTCAGCTGTTGGATCACCAACGTACAATATTTCAAAATGGTTAGTAGAAGAATTCGGCAAATTAAATATCTCGTATGATAACTTTGTCACTAACTCGTTAGAATTCTTAGATAAAATTAAGAATGTTCACTTAAAAGAAGGTGAAATTTTAATATCTTTTGATGTAAGCTCATTGTTTCCTAGTGTACCCATACCACTAGCTTTAGAGTACCTAAAGGAACTACTTGAAATCAATAATTTGAAGAAAGAAATTATTGATGAGTATTTACTTCTCACAAAATTATGTATGAATCAAAATTTTTTTCAGTACAACAATAAATATTATAAACAACTAGAGGGAACTGCGATGGGCAATTGCTTATCTCCGTTCCTTGCAAATTTGTTTATGGGCAGATTAGAAATCCAATTCAAAAAATAACTCAAGTATTTCCCAAGGGTGTGGTATAGATACGTAGACGATATATTTGCTATTTTTGATACTAAAACTGAAAATTTGGACACTTTCTTAGATACATTAAACAATAAATATCCTTCCATTAATTTTACGTACGAAAAGGAGAACAATGGGCAATTACCTTTTCTCGACACGTTAGTTATTAGAAATAACGATAAATTAGAATTTGATATTTATAGGAAATTTACTAATACTGATAGATATATAACATCCGACTCATTTCATTGCCGTCAACACAAAATGGCAGCATTCCATTTCTTAACTCACAGGTTAGTCAATTTTCCACTAAGTAAAGAACGTTTTAACAATGAAATGAATCGGATTAAAAATATAGCTAAAAGTAATGGATATAATGATAATTTTGTACATAAACTAGTAAATAGAAGCATAAGAAAATGTTAAAAGATGCCACTACTCTTCAAATACCTGAGGCTTCCAATAAATTCATAGTAATCCCATATGATCCCAGATATATACGAGAGGTCTAGAAAAAGTATTTAAAAACGTAGGTTTTAGAGTAGCCTACAAAACGGAGAATAGTTTGAAAAATCTCCTTGGAAACCCCAAAGACAAAGTCGACTTGAGGGAGAGGAGTGGCATCTATGAAATTAGCTGTAATGACTGTGATCTAAAATATGTTGGGCAAACTAAACGCTCCATAAACATTCGTTTTAAAGAACACATGGCACATTTAAGATACGGAAGAACAGAAAAGTCAAGCGTTGCCCAACATGCTTTGGAAAACAATCACCGAATAGGAATAAATAATCTTAAGTTGATTAAAAATGTATCTAATAATAGATTATTGGATGCATTTGAGAGTATAGAAATTGTTAAATGTGGTAAGAAAGCACTAAATAAAGACAGAGGGCCTATTCCCTATAGTCCCCTCTATTGTTTACTTGACAACGGTGCAGTCGGGTGCAACCAAGTGTGACAACATTTATCTATAAATAGTCTCGGTTAGGATAAGTTACTTTAGTTTATATCATCTGCTGATGATGCTAACTTGGTTAGCGAAACGCGCGTCCAGAACGTAACAAGTTGTGGTGTAGTGTGGTTAGAACTCTTGTATTTTGATTGTCAAAAGGAGTTTTTCCTGTTGTTTGGAAAAAACGTTTTGTTGTACCAGTTTTTAAGAATGAAGGTGATAGAGACGAAGTTCAGAATTACAGGCCTATATCAATTATCTCCCAAATTTCAAAGTTGTTCGAATCCATAATTAATGATTACTTGACAAATGTCTTTAAAAATTTTATTACAACAAAGCAACACGGTTTTGTGGAAGATCTATAACAACAAACCTACTCATATATGAATCGGCCATATCTAAGGCCTTGGAAGCAGTGTGCTCTGTAGACTCGGTGTACACCAACTGTCTCAAGGCTTTTGATAGGGTAGATCATTCAATTCTAAAATATAAACTTATAATGTATGGTCTGGAAGGAACTATTATGAATTGGATAAGCACCTGTTTGAATATTCGACAACATATTTATTTATTTACAATCAGGTACCCTACAGCACATTGTTTAAATGGTACACAATACTTATTTATATATAAATATAAACTAAGTTAAAGAATTTACATTTTTAAAACAGAATTAAAAAGAAGTAAAACAAACACTACACAAAAAATAAGCTAACAGAATGTTTTAAAAAATACAAGTATAGTCCTAATAAAACACAGATTGGTACATTTAAAAAGTAATTACTGTTATTAAATCAAAATAATTGAATTCCTAAAACAAACCAACAAAGTGCCTGAGTTCTCAATTATCAGTAATTGCTATTGTTAAGTAAAAACACTTGAAATTTCAAAAACAAAATTATACCGAATAAAAACACTACATGTAAAAACAAACTAACAAAGTGCCTACTTATCAATTTTAAGTTGAAACATAAGCCTTCAAAGAATTAAAAATAAATGGATCAATGTGATGATATTTATTATTATAATTTGTTAACATCCTATCCATAAAAGAGGTAAAACCATAATTAGTATGATGTGCATTCACATGAAACAGCTTTCTAGAACGAGTGGCTCTCTGAGGTAGTCTTAAGTTAATTTTTGACAAAAAAAAGTAAAGAATCATTGTCACCCTTTACAATATTATATAAAAAGAATAACAAAGCATTCTCACAATGCTTCTCCAAACTTTCCATTCCCAATAGTAGGAGTTGAACTGAATAATTAATGTTATGATATGGGAAGTGATGTTTCCACAGTAACATTTTAGCAAAGTGATTCTGCATCTATTCCAAACGAAGGATATGTATGTTATATGATGGAGACCACAGTACTGAGTTGTATTCTAACACACTGCGTACCAGGGTAAAGTAAAGTGTTTTTATAGCCCTTATGTCAGATATGTATACACAGTTACATATTTATACATTATCTATATGTTTGGTAAATGTTACCCCAGTATCAAATAAAACTCCTAAGTCATTAAATATTTCAACAGACCCTAACACTGTATTTTCTATTGAGTAATAAAAAACTATTGGATTTTGACATCTAAAAAAGCGCATGATTTTAAACTTCTTAATATTTAGAGTTAAATAATTTCCTTAACACCACAAAACAAGACTGTCCAGATCCCTCTGCATATTGAGGCAATCCTCCAATGTTTGTACTGAACAAAAAAACCTGAGGTCATCCGCTTATAGCAAACACTTACAGTTTTTGAAATTTAAAACTATGTCATTTATAAAAATCAAGAATAAAACTGGTCCCAGTTGAAATCCTTGTGTCACCCCCGAGGTTACCCTAATCTCACTTTAAATTGCTCTGCCTAGCCTCACACACTGAACACGACCCCGAAAGTAAGACGAAATCCGCAACAGGTAACAACCATGAACACCAAAAGACTCTTAACTTTTTTAGGAGAGCATGATATACACTATCAAAGGGTTTCTCCAAATCGGTATATATAACATCTACTTGGAAACCATTTTCAATATTATTGATAAGGAAATCCTGGAGTTCAGCCAGATTAGTTGTAGCTGAATGGTGTCTATAAAAACCATGCTGCTCATTGACCATTTGATGCTTAAACATCTCAAAAAGCTCATCAGTTATAACAGCTTCAAATATTTTCGCCATTACAGAAAGTAGAGTCCAGACTTAAAAATGGGAAAAAGGGAAGCCTCTTGCAAATTAGAGGGAAACTCACATTATCAAATGAAGTCTGAAAAATAATTTTTAAAGGTTTTAGCAATGTATTTTTACATGTCTTGATAAATATTGAGTGAATCCCATCAGGCCCTGCTCCTTTATTTACATCCAATATTTTGGCTAATAAAAATTTGAATTAAATTTGAAAATTCGAATTTGCTTCTTTAAAGAGATACACAGTTATACTAGTTTTTTGATTTATTAGTGGTAAACCCTGAGGGCAAAATTCGACTTCCAGTGGAGGATGAAATGGGTCGACAAAACTAACCGGATCGACAGACTCACAAACGGCTAGAAATTGGAATTCGTCGTAAAGAATCAAATCTAAAGTTCAATGCATATTATTCTTAATGTGGTTAACTTTTTCCAACTCGAGGTAAAAGATGTATTGTAAATAAAATTTCAGCTCCCTCTTAACTAAGATGGTACCAGATGGTCATCCTCCTCAATCCACTGCACCTTTGGGAGATTGAAGTCTTCAAACAACATTAATTTAGCAGTGACGTGATTGCGTTTAATTGCTTCCATGGTATCAACAAGATTCTGAAAAATGATCGGGCGAGAATTAGTGGGGATATATACAGCACCAAGAATAACAATTTCTCTAGCAAATGAAACACGAACCCAAAGATCCTCAAAATGTGTTTAAGGTGACCTCATTACGTGCTAGTTCAGACAAGACTGCGATGAGGACACCACCGCCCCTTCTGCAGTCAAGGATTTCATAGTCTCAGTCTTTACGAAATACAGCATACCTACTGTCAAACAGTTCAGAGCTCATAATATCAGAATTCAACCAAAAGGCAGAACTTTGATAAAATTTTATTTATAAGCTGTATCTGTCAAATATGGTCACTTGTCCTGAGTTGCATTCTCAGATTAATATACATGCTCCATCTAGAATTTTGAGAGATACCTATACATTTTCTCTTGAACAACATAGAACTTGTGAAAAAAACATGGCGGACGGATCGGACGTTAGCGAAGAGAACTCTTTGAAAATCTGCGCTAGTTGCAGTAGAGATGTGAAAAGTGAAGTAAAATGTAGTGATTGTGGTGCATTATATCATCCCGTATGTGCCGTAAGAGTTAAAGGGATAATGGTTTTGGGATATAACAAGTTAATTTGTCGTAAATGTAGAAAGACAATAGAAGACAAGGATAACCTCAAAACCTTGCAAGAAAACAATCAATTGCTAACAGCGCTTTTGCTGGAAACCCGAGAAAAGAATGTTTTATTGCAGGAAAAAATCGAATGGTTGGAGGAAAAAGTTGATATATTTAAAAAACAACAGGGAAACTCCAGGAACGACTGTTTTATTGAAAATAAACAACCTCCGCCTGCCCCGCTTCAACTCGGGGAGTTGCCTCGCCAGTCATTGGCAGAAATGGACTTGATGCGCGTGCTCAACCGGATATTACGAGGGAGCCGTCGAAAGTACCACAGGTAGAAAACCAAAAATTGATCATTCAAAATAGACAAACCATAACAAAAGAATATGCTCAAAATGCCATTAAGAATGCAGTCGCCTTATTAGAGAATAATGATTGTCCAAATCACAATTTGTATCAAAATATAGACGATTTTACTATGGTGAAAGCAAGACGTCAAACTTGTCGAAATACCTTGATTAGAGGAACGGCTAATCAAGGAGAAAATGTAAACAACTTTAAAGCAGCTCCAAGTAAAAAATGGTTTTACGTTGGCAGAGCCGATAAAAACGTGAAGAGGATATTTTGAATTACTTAAGTAAAATTGATAATTTAAGCGAGAATGAAGTGGAAATTGATTTGTTGCCAACAAAGGTACAAAGTACTGCCTTCAAAATAGGCATTGCATCTATGTTTTATGAAACTCTAAACAGACCAGATTTTTGGCCAACAGACATTGTATTTAGACAATATATTTTTCAAAGGAACAATTTCAGTGGATATAGAAATAAGAAAACTGAAGAAAATTTTCCGAAAAATGCAGGATTAGGCAACAACACTTAAAAGAAATCGAAGTCTACTATCAAAATAACAATTTCCTTAGAACAAAATTACTAGAATTGTGCAATAATGTTTCGTGTTGTGATTACGATATAATAATGTTAAGTGAAACTTCCTTAACTGCAGAGTATGGAAGCACCGAACTAGGACTACACAATTATAACGTTCTTAGAAGAGACCGAGATGTAGTTCAACCTAGTAAAAAACGTAATGGAGGGGTTCTCATTGCGGTTCGGAAAGACCTTAGATCTACAAAATTACACACAGAGGATGAGTTTTCGGAGGAAATTTGGGTCCGAGTTCAGTTTGGTAACACTTACAAACTTTTTTGTTGCTTCTATACTCCTCCTCAGTCACCAAGGGAGGCCTATGAAAGGCACTGTTACACCGTGGAGCAGATGGTTCAACGATACAACGAACATGTCTACATAGTGGGTGATTTCAATTTGCCTAGGATGACTTGATCAAATGACTCGTTAGGTTTGTCTATAGAAAGGCATACATTGCTTATTTAATAAACAGAGAAAGACGAAAAACTCGAGATTCTGAGGATGAGGTGTTTGAATCGGAGAAGAAATATATTGAGGAAGTAAATAAAAAAAAAAGAGGAAACAACCAAACTTAAAAAATTGAAATTGCAAATGTCCTAGAACAAAATACTTTTATACAGAAGGAAAAAATAAAAAAGCTAAGTGAAGATATACAGCTGCTACAAAATTTAAACAAAAATATGCTTACTTTTATACGTGTGCTGGAAAATGAAAATCCTATGTACAGTGCACAAGTTGCGAGAGTGCAGCACGAACTGGGTCACATCAAAGAGTACAGCAATAAAAATGGTGTGTAATTTCGTAAGTGAAACAAATTCATCAAACATTGAACCTGGTAATTTGGAAACCAGAAATGAGTGTGATGCGCGAGCTGTGGCATCCGTGCCGGACCCGTCTAGTTTGAGAACTGTTTCTCTGAGAAGGCTTCAAATATTGATTGTGTCACACACAATCGGAATTGTGTAAAAGGTTGCGCGTCACTTTTAAAAAAATATACTCTCAAAATATGACAAACTGCCACTATCGGCATAAGCAACTTTTTGAAGACATGGTTGATGTAACAATTGATCTTGGTAGATATCTGACAAAAGACGATTGTGCGATTGTATTTTGTGGCTGCGAAAATGCCTTGAGAGGAAAGTCTATATGTCAGGATAGTTTGAACAAACTCTGGGCTCTTTCTGCTAAAACAAACCTGATTGTTGTTGGTTCTGCATTTGCTGCTAGGAGGAAAGTGCTGAATGACATTATCCGTAACCATAATACCAAAATTTCAGCGTGCATTCATGACGCTGTAAACACCTCAATATTTGTTCCTATGGACAATTTTATGCAGGTTCAAGAAAGGTCTTGAAACAGTGATCTATCCTATGATGGTAAGAGGTTGGTATGCAGATTTATTGCTTGGCAGATTGATATTTTCGCGTATATGAAATAATGTGTTGAGTCAGGAGTGCTTCTGGAGTGTGGTGAGGATGTCACGGAAAAGAGTGCACCGAGTCCTAAAGCTTTTTTAGTCTAGACGGAGGTACTGGCTTTTCATTGTGGTTGCTTAATGTTCAGTCCCTCTTGAATAAGATTGATGAATTACAACTTTTTCTTGATAGCATTGATTATCCTGCTATCTTGCTTCTGACTGAGCATTGGCTAAATAGTGTTGAGACGGTTTCTCTATAAAATTATACTATATTGTCAAAGTATTCGAGATCTGCTCACATGCATGGAGGCACAATAATACTTGTCCACAATAATTTCTTAAACATGTATCCTTTCGTTGACTATGATCAGTTCAATAACATGATTGTTTAAAAAGAATTTGAATTCTCTATTGTGCATGCACCTAAGCTGAATGCTTTTGTTGTCTGTTTTTACACACCTCCAAGTACCGATGTGTCTCTTTTTGTCACTAGACTGGAGTCACTTATTATGGGGTTTCCTTTACATGTGTGAATTATTTTGGCTGGTGACCTAAACATAGATTACACTAATAAATCGCACCTTAATCGTGAAGTAATATCTTGTTGGATTCTTTTAACTTAGTCATGCATGTGGAGGACCCTACTCGTGTTACTAAATATTCTTCATTGTTGATTGACTATGTTCAAATCCCGCAAGTGCATTTGAAAACTGTTCTGTTCTAAATGCGGTTTTTTCAGATCACAATGTAGTTTTAAGTAATTTTAAAGTGTCACTAAAGAAACCAAAGAAAACTAAACAGTGGGGTAGACTTTATACCCATAGCAATTAGTAGTAGGTTTTCTCAATTATGTGCTGAGAGTAACTGGGGTGGAGTCTTATACTCTGATGACCTGCTTGCAAGCTTTCATAGTCTACTGTCTTATAATTGTGGTGGTATAGAGTGGTGTTTTCTCTCCTTCCTAAAGTGAGCTAAAGTTATTCCACTTTTCAAAGGGGGTGACAGAGAAACACCATCTAACTTTAGACCTATTTCTTTGCTTCACACACTGGCTAAAGTTGTTAAAAAGCTAGTGAAGGGGCGTGTCGTTGATTTCATTGTATCACACAATCTTGTAAGCAACATTCAGTTTGGCGTTCAGGCTTCCAAGAACACAAACGATGCCATTTTCTCTTTCTTAAACAACTTGTATAGTACTCTGAATGATGGAGAAGTTGCCGCAGCAGTATTCTGTGATCTTACCAAGGCATTTGACTGTGTAGATCATAGAGTGCTGCTGAGAAAACTTCAAATCTATGGATTCAGAGGTGCAGCTTTGTCCTGGATAAGGTCATACTTGTCTGAACGCTATCAGCCAGTGGTGTTTAATGACAATATCAAATGACAGGGAAATTGCTTCTGGTGTTCCTCAGGGATCTGTTTTAGGCCCACTTTTGTTTTTGTTATATGTCAACGATCTGTCCAGATTAAGAGCTTGTCATTAAAGATGATTTATTGAGAATAAAAGAATGGTGTGATTCCAATTACTTAACTTTAAATGTCTCAAAAACAAATATTGTTTCTTTTAAATGTCAGATTGGTGAAGTGACTCTTGATACTCAGATTTTGGGAAATTTATGTGTTAATAAATTTCTGGGTTTGTATATAGATGAAAAGTTAAAGTTTGAAACACATATCTTAAATATGAATGTAAAACTATCCAGGAGATGTTTTGCTTTGCTTGCCTTCAACCATAAGGGGCATTTCTTCTTTAAAGCCTTTTAAGCGAGAAGTGAGGGGCCTAGTGATTGGGAAAGCCTACTATTCAGTTGCTGAATTTTTTGACGAGTCTTTTGACTAATATGTAAATACTTTTTATGATTAATGATTTTTATATTATGTTGTTCATGCCAATTTGTCTTTCGTTTTAATCTATTTTATGTTATTGCGTTCATTTCTGTTGCTAGAGTCGTTTCCCACCTTTGTACTGAAGCAACAATTTTATACTTTTTAACTAAGACCTCTATTTAAATATGTTTTATTTTTTTTGTATATATTATAGTTATTTATATTTTTATATGTGCTTACCTTATTTTGTTACTTACACTTCATTTATATTATTTTTTCTTTTTCATACCATTAAATTGATAACCGGCTGCCAGATTAATTGTATAATAGTGCTGAGAATGATTTTAAAGTTTTTTTTAGTTTTTTTTTTAGTTTAAGTTTACTTGCTTGGTATACGAGATAATTCTTATTACAATAAAGCTGTTTTTGACTTTGACTATACGTAACTTTTGTTACAATGATTTTGTTGTGGTTCTTTTAGGTCCAAATGCAGAAAGGTGTACAAGAAGAAATATTTTTAATCTAGCTAATAAGTGTTTCTTTACTAATTTGGTGTTCTGTACTACACCTGTACAAAATAGTGTTCTTACTTATGACTATTTGCATAATGACACAATCGTTGATGTAGTTTATGAGCTTTCTATATAGATTTTGTAATAATATTAAGTTAGGATCGTTGGAGTCCAGTTTAGACCCAAAATGTTTTTTAAAAAAGTGTTCGTTTGTAAATACACGTGGTTTTAAAAAAAATGGCATGTAGCATAGCAAATATGATTTTAAATTTCTTTCACCATAACAGTTCAAATCTAGTTTTTATTAAAAATACTGCTGTAAATGAAGCTATTAGGGTACCTAATATGTGTAATGTTGACGCTGATGACGTGGTTTTTGTTGAGGAACATAGAGAGTTGGATGATGTTTTTTTAGAGAGGGCTATACTGGACGAGGCTGCGGAATAACAACAGCATCCCCATACATGGCAACTATGATGTTACCTAATATTCAATCCTTGAGAAACAAAACAAATGAGCTATTTATATTTTTAATGGAAAACAATTATCCCGAATTTGTCCTTCTGACAGAGCACTGACTCAAGGATGGAGAGCCTGTTAATATTCAAGGCTACTCTATAATAAGTATTTATTGTAGAAAATTGTACTGTCATGGGGGTACACTGATATTATTGACGACGCAGACATTGGAAGAATGTTCTTTTGTTGAGGTTGATAAATATAACTCTATAACCGTCAAGGAGTTCGAGTTCTTATTGGTATGTACTAAATCCCTACATTTTTTTATAATATGTATTTATAGATCCCCACTACAATGGTATCTTAATTTCTAGAAAAAATTTAACTTCTTTTGAACTGTTTACCAATCTCATCAAAAATAATATTAGCTGGAGATTTTAATATTGATTTGAGTGATAAAAGCTCCAACCATACCATGGAGTTGATTAATTTACTAAATTCATTTAATCTACAGATACACAATTCAGATTTCTCTAGGATTACTCAGTTTTCAGCTACCACGATCAATTACATATGTTCAAACCTGGAGGGTTCCTTTGATTTGGAATGTACCACTATTCAAGCTGGTCTGTCAGATCATGAAGCTATTATATTAAAGACCCCTTTATCAGATGTTACTAACAAAAAGCCATATAGAGTTGGTAGAATTTACAGTAAAAAAAACTTTAGAAACTTCTGTCAGTATTGTGCTCACACTGACTGGGTCAATGTATTGCGTAAACCTGACTCTTTCTCTCACTTTCATTCTCTTCTAGTAACTAATTTTAACAGAGCTTTTCCTGAACAGAGAATTAAGCCTAAAAATAAAAAAACCTTGGGTCACAAAGGGAATTCGTGCATCGGCAAAAAACCTCAGATTCTTATGTTTACTTAGAAAACATTGTTTTAATGACTTCATTATTAGTTACGTTAGTAAATATAGGAGCCTCTATGGGCGCATTATAAAATTAGCAAAAGAACTGTATTATAAAAAAAGTTACAGGGTTCCAATAATAAAACCAAAGAAAATTGTAAAATTATTAACAATTTGCGTGGAAAACATAATTTAACCGGACCAAATCCTTCTATTGACTCCAATGATATTAATATGTTTTATTGTTCAATTGCAGACAAGCTAATTGCTAACTTAGAGCCTAAGAATGAACCCTTAAGTTATTTAGATAATTTTTATATCCCAGACAACTTTCAAATTGCTTCCACTAATTTTGCAGAGGTTAAAAAGGTTCCCTCAGAAATTGGTAATAAAAACTCTGCTGGATCAGACGGGTTCATCAATATGGCGGCAGCTGAAGATGATCGTGAAAATGACACTAGTCAAAAAACTAAGTTTTATTGTTGTAAAAAGAAGATTTTCAGTGGTACAGTGTGTGTTAAGTGCGGAAATGTGTTTCACAAATCCTGTGCTGAACGTGATTTCGTTGGAAGACTTCATATTATTGATAAAACTCGCATCATTTGTTGTAGTGAAATTGACAATGACGACTGCGACCGCATGGATAAAAACGCGAGTAGTGTCGAAATAAAGTACTTAAAAAGACTTGTAGCCGAACTGGAAATGAAAAACAAAATTCTAGAGGAAAATACAACACTCTGGAAAGAAAAGTTTGAGTATTTTAATCCGATTGCAGCAGAAAAAGAAAAAATGTACAATAAAATGACGGATATCGGCAAAAAAGGTCAGAATCAAACAATAACAAGCCCCCGTCCGCCCCGCAGTCCTCGGCCCCCTCACCATGAAGTCATCGTCGTTGTCAAAACGCCACCTCCGAAAGCAAGGGCGCGTTCGAAAACTGGCACGAAAGTTGCACCAGCTGAGGTTGAGAAGATCGAAATCCTAACAATGAAAAGTCCGAGTGTCGAAGCAGGAGTTTTTGATTGTCCAAGCCCAAATTTCAGAAAAACGGGTGTCGATAATAGTTCACCACAACAGTTGGCAGCAGAGCAATCAAAAGAAACGAACTTGTTAGATTCCAACCCTAACCTAATTTTGGCTTCAAAATATCTAAAGGAGAGTCAGAACCAAGAAAATTTCGTCCAAAGAAAAGAAACCGAAAATAAAAAACAAGAAATGGAACAAGGATGGCGAACTGTTAAAAGAAAATCAAGAAGTAAGCGACCAGAGCCTCTAAAAGGTAACAAAACAGAGATTTCCACTCTGCGAGTCGCAAATCCAAAGCGACTCGCATGGATCTTTCTATCAGGTTTTACACCAGACACCACTCCTGAAAACATTCTGGATTACCTAAAAAGTAGCAAGTTTGAAAACTGTTCCTGCTACAAAATGCATACCAGAAATGATAATGTTAAAAGCTCATTTAAAATATCAGTTCCAGTCCACAGAAGACAAGACATTATGTTACCAGAATTATGGCCAAATGGTATAAGTGTGAACCATTTTCTGAACCTTCAAAGGCGCCTCAATCTGAAAATAGGCGATGCACACCCAGAATTAAAAACAACAGTAGAGAAAATGCAAGAGTAATAAAGCTACTACACCAGAATGTTCGTTCCATTAAAAATAAAATCAATATATTAGAAGCGTTCCTTTCTGATAATGATGTGAATATCTTTTGTGTCAGCGAACATTGGCTAACTGTGGATGAATTTCAGGGACTAAGAGTTTGTGGTTTTGTCCCTGCAACTGCTGCATGTCGAACTATGGGCAGAGGAGGAGGAGCAGCCATTTTGGTGGATCGCTATCTGGATTTCAAAATTGTGTGTGACGTAGGAGCCCTGCCTGTTGAGAAAACCACTGAAATTTGTTGCATATTTGTTAAAACCTTAAAAATCTACATTATATCAATTTATAGACCACCCGGCGGCTCTTTTGACACCTTTTTAGACGTTATTGAAAACTCTCTAAATCTTATCGTTCATGACAACAGGATTGTCATTGCAGGTGATTTTAATGTCCACTTTGGCACTGGAGAGAGAGAATGTATTGATCTGTGTTGTATGTTCGAATCTTATAGATTCACTCAATTATTTACGACAGCTACAAAGCAAAACTGCTTGGACAATGTATTCTTAAACTTTAGTGCTGAAGATTGCCATGCCTGGATTTGTGATGGTGGGTTGACGGACCACTCTGGTCAGCTTGTTCAATTTGTTCCTCCGTGGACCACTACCAAGTCCTCTGGTGTCAGGGTCAGATGCAGGCCTATAACACAGGTTGGTAAGATATCTTTTTATTCACGTATGGAAGAGATAGACTGGGATTTTGTGGAGTTCAATCACTTGTCAGCTAATGAAAAGTTTTCTCTCTTTCGACAAAAAATTACTCTTGCATGCCAAGAATCTTTCCCTGAAAAAAATTACTTTAAGAAAAACAATCAAAATCGAACAGTAAATTGGTTCACAGATGAGTTACGAATGAAACGTGAAACTCTGCATTTCCTAAATGACCTTTACAGACAAAATCCAACCAACTTCTTAAAAAAATCTAATAAAATCTTATAAATATAATTATAAACGGGCCATCAGAGATGCAAAAATATCAGCGAATGATAATCTGATTGCAAGCTCCGCAAATCCTATTTGTTGCATGTGGAAGATTCTTAATGAACATCGTGGAAAGCATGTGAAGAGCGAAAGGGAGATTAGTTTAACACCTGATCAGCTCAACGAGTTTTTTGTGACCATGGCATCGAATCTCCATAACCAGGTTGGACAAGCAGAACTAGACCCTGTTGAGCTTGTCCAAACAGTACCGCCTGGGCCTGTAAGTTTTTCTATACAGGAAGTCACTTTTAATGAAATGAGAGATGTTATCAATTGTATAAAAAACAATAAAAGCAAAGATCCTTATGGTTTGACTGTTGAGCTCATCAAAATCATAAAAAATATCATTATAATTCCTTTAACTAAACTTATCAATATGTGCATAGCTGAAAATATATTTCCATGTACACTTAAACATGCCACAGTAATTCCAATCTCTAAGAAGGGCGAGGCAAATGATGCCAGCAACTATAGACCTATTTCCTTGCTCCCAATTATCTCCAAGTATTTGAGAGGTGTTTGGCATCACGTTTGTTGCATTTTTTCGAGACTAATCAGTTATTTTCAGATCATCAATTTGGTTTTCGAAAGAATCTTAATACTTCTCTGGGCATGCTGGATTTGGTGGCAGTCATCAATGAGGCTTTCGAGAATGGAGAGTATGCATCTAGCAGCTTCTGTGACCTGAGCAAGCTATCGACTGCGTCTCACGTGAAGTACTCTTACAGAAACTAAAGTGTTACAATGTTAATGAAAACACTGTAAAACTCATTAAGAGCTATCTTTCCAACCAGCATCAGATTGTCTAGGTGACTGGTGTGAAGCCTGCGGAGAGGCAGTTACAGATAGGAGTGCCTCAAGGTTCTGTCCTGGGCCCTCTCCTGTTCCTTATTTATATAAATGACCTTCCCAAGTTTGATGTTTCAGTCCATTTTACCCTCTTTGCGGACGATACAACAGTTACCTGTACTAAGAGGAGCTATCCCGAGGCTGTGGAGTGCTCGGGTGGGGCGCTGTCGAGGGCTGAGTCATGGTTCACCGCTAACCGACTCTATTTTAATGCTGCAAAAACTCAGTCGATGGTCTTTTCGACTCGGGGGATGCCAGAGTCGGAAACTGAGGATAATGTCAAGTTTCTGGGTGTGTATCTTGACTCAGGCCTTCGTTGGGATGCCCATGCTGATTACTGTTGTAAAAAGCTGGCATCCAACATATTTTTATTGTGTGGCCTCGCTGTGTATCACCTAAGGTTTTAAGACAGGCATACTTTGCCCTTTGTCACTCTGTCATGGGTTATGCTTTGATTGTCTGGGGACATAGTACCGGTGCAGCCAGAGTTGCTGATGATAGTTGTAGGACTACCATATAGGGCTGATTGTAGGGATGCCTTTATCCACTTAAAAATATTAACGTTACCATCCCTTTTCATATTTGAGAATCTTGTTTTTATTAAAAAACATTATGAAGACTACTCCAAACATGAAGATGTCCACTCCTATAACACACGCAATAGGGGGGATCTTGTTCCAATTTACAGGCGTCTGAAGAGGAGTCAGAATGGCCCAGGATGCTTCGCTGTACAATATTTTAATAGATTGCCGCATTACATTCGGAATCTTCCAGATAGACAATTTAAAACCCAAATTAGATCTATTCTCATCAGTCAGGCCTTCTATAATTGGGACGAGTATTTTAACTATGCTTTTTAAGTGTCTCTTGTTATGGGTGTTATATAATAATGTTTTGTGATAATTATATGTATTTATTGATTATTAAGCAAAAATTTGATATATATATTCTTTAAATTTAGGTTCTATTCAATGTTTTACATTTTAACTATGTTTATTTTTACTGTAATATTATTGGTACTATTTCATTCAAAACACTTATTTGTCTGACTTTTATAATGACGTATGTAAATACTTAATTGTATTCTAGCATCAATAGTAGAGGGGATTGGAGGGTTAGTCTCGCTCCCCCCACCACTTTTTTCATTGGTCTCCCACTTCCCGCGCCTGTCCCTGCCACGCCTACTTGACTCTGCTTGATTCTGATTGGTCTTCCCCACTCTTACGTGTGCATCCGGAGGGAGATGTTTTATTTAAGTGTTAGCAGCCAACAGAGCAATTCATTCTTACTGTAGTATCAGTATTTTTAAAAGTAACGAAATTAAAAAATATATATTAATTAAAATGAGTTGTCGCCACGTTGTTTTGCAAGAATCAAGTGACCTACATTTTGAGCAAATGGAAAAAATGTCTTCAATGTACGAAGATGAAATACTCTATTTCACGGTGGGAGGAAAAAACATTTTCGACGTTAAACAAGCATGGTTAGCCCATCTAGATAAAAACAATTTTGAAGAGGTTCAAGACGATAGTGAAGATGAGGGGATACATAATTTCTTTGATGCCGGTTGTGGTGAAAAAGGTCTAGTAAATATTAAAAAAATAAGTGCTAGTGATGCGGTTGAACCAAATTATCTACGCCGCGAAGTTTGTGTTTTTCAAGATTATGTCGTCATAATGTCTTCGTTTGGTGGTGCTTATAGTTTGTGCTTACGATGCTATTATTTGCACGCATTAGAAGCACCCCTTGGCAAACACAGTTTTGTGTCTACACATTACAAAAGAGCAATGGAATGTTGTGAAAAAGACTTGCGCTGTACATTGTGCAATGACAATCTTTTCATTTCAGTGCCCCTGAAACTTGTGTAGTGTGTAATAAAACTGAAGAGAAAAAAATTGAAAACCATTTAGTGGACAAAAGTAATTTTGAATAAAGTTAAGCAAAAAAAAAAGATACAATACATTTTGAAAAGGATAGAATGATGGGATTATGGTGGAGGACTTGTAAATATATGCAGTAACAAAAAATTACCTAGGAGTTTTTTTCTACGCACTATAAAAAAGCAATAGAATATGCAGTGAAGTATAAAAAAAAAATTAGAAACCATTTAGTGGACAAAAGTTATTTTAAAAATAAAATTGCAGAATAGCCTTTACAATTAATAGTAGGAGATTAATCATGGTCGAGTGCTATTCAGAACTATTCGTGGACATTTAAGATTATAATTGTCTATTTTGACTTGGTCTCAAAGGAGCTTGCTATCTACGATGGTGTACGCTGGTCTAATTTTCTTTTTAAGTCACCATCTAAAAGAACCATGTTATCTGCCAAGGATCAAGAAATAGTTGATTGGTCTGAAGAATATCATGGGTTGGAATGAGACGTTAGATATATAGAATTAAATGAAATAGAAGAAATACTCAAGAATATTGTAAAGACATATAGTAATCCGAAGATCTATGTCAAAGGCATTACAAAGACAAACTTTTTAAGAAAAATTTTCACCCCAGAGCTGATCATAAGCATTCCAGTCAACGAGGAACCCAAACTACGCAAATTTAAGAAAATTCCAGAATGTTATTTTCATAAAAATTTAAGTCCTTGGCATTGTGCCTTGGCTAATGTAAAAATATTATATGATTATAAAAATATTATATGATTATAAAAATTGTTATAAAACTTGTTAAATGAAAAAAAAATAGAAGTAGATTTATCACAAGACAATTTAATTATTAATAAAATATAATTAATTTTTGTTTAAACACATAATAAAGAATATTATTATCATACATAATTTTTTTTTAGCCCCACACACTTCCATATTTGATATGCTCCTTAGTACGTTTTATTACCAATTAAATGCGGACGCAAAAAAATAAACAAAATAAAATTTAAGAATATTTATTATACATCGAATTAATATTACTAAAAAATATATTTAAAATTACCTTTTGCACTTTGTATTGTATTATAATGGTCATTTACATTTAACACTATAAATTATAATAGTCTTCTGCTCCTAAAACTAAAAATTATATTTATAATTGAACGGTCTTTTGCACAACCTTTGGGTTGTTTTCTCTTGGCACTTATTGGGATTGACACTAACGGCACAATATGAATTTGAATAGGTCCATTGCTTACCTTTATACCAAATAAAAGTTCTAAATCGTGCAGAAGTCTTAGCACGACCTCATCCACAGTTTCTGACCATTCTGATGGAGCTGATGCTGGGGGTGATGTTTCTGTTGGTGTAAGCTCTGGTGACATCAACTGCTGTTGTCGATGTGGAGTCATGGATACTCCGGCTGAAGTTGTTTCTATTACCTCCGGTAAACACCACTTTTTGGGGGACATTGGTATTTCGGCAGATGTTCCTGGTTCCTCCGGTGAACACCACATTTTGGGTGATATTGGTACTTCTACTGAAGTTGTTGGTTTCTCCGGTATACACCACATTTTTTCGGATATTTGTACTTCAACTGAAGTTGTTAGTTCGTTTGGCACACACGACATTTTGATACAAAACAATCTAGACTGAATCAAATGACAAAGACTGAATATTGCAGTAGAATCACGAGAATATAAAGCACAAAAGAGACAGTCCCAATACGCCTAAGTACCACCCTGTCACTTACCAACCAAGAACCACTAACAAAAAAAAAAAAAAAAAAAAAGTCAAGTTGCAAAATTTAAAAAAAAAAAAAAAAAAAAGAATTTATAGTTGCCGAGTTCACGTCGGGAGGTATTTGACACCAGTTGACCTTGGTACCACGCTGTACCAGCCACCAACCTTGCCAGTGGGCGTGACTTAACAAGAAGTGGTTTTAAGCGTCTTTCGAGTTTACATGTACCGTCAGTTGAAAGTCGTATTTCTTGTACGCCAGTTCCTATCGTGCTTCTAAGTGTCTGCGGTGAATTCTCTTGTGTAATTGTGTTTTCGTGCCTTTTAGACTGCAAATCCCTAGTTATCCTACTCCTAAATTTTATGTTTTGAGTGTTGAAAATTTATCCTACATTGTGTGATCTAGTTTACAGCTTTCTTTCGTTTTGTGATTTTTGCAGGTTTGATTTTTATTTTTTACCACTATGAATTCTAACTGACTTTGATTTTGAATTTGATTTTACCTTATTTGATTTGGAAGAGGCTTGCCCAGTCCATGATTTAATGGATTGTCATTTGTGTCAATTAAAACCTTACGCGTTAGAAAAATATTTTAATGAGAACATGGATAATACTCAATCAGAAATTGGTGATATCGATGACGCTACAATTATAAACAATTTAGTTACAATTTTTAATAATCACACAATAATGCAGTTCACCCTGAACTGATTTCAACAATAAATTTTGAAGAAATAGCGAGCTTTGGGGAATTTAATTCAGATATTAATCCAG
This sequence comes from Kuschelorhynchus macadamiae, assembly GCA_030620095.1. Classification (NCBI taxonomy): domain Eukaryota; kingdom Metazoa; phylum Arthropoda; class Insecta; order Coleoptera; family Curculionidae; genus Kuschelorhynchus; species Kuschelorhynchus macadamiae. The sequence continues at coordinate 214,359 of JAUTXW010002476.1, forward strand.
TCAATGAATCATTAGACAGTCTTAGAGAGGCCTCCTCAAAATATTTCACTGTTAATGAGGAAATTAATTTAGAAAATCAAAAGTTTGAAATGTTGGTCAATGATGTTTATTCGAGCCAGGGAGTTGAGGGGAAACAGGGTGAAAATGAATTTCAGGGAGTTGAGGGTGAAAATAAATTTCAGGTAGAGCAAAAAGTCTACTCACCAATTTCTGTTTCGTCGTCAGAAGATTCAACAGAGACCGTTATTGAGGTTAAAATAATCAGGGAGGATTACCAACCAGCTCCTAAATTACATTTCCACCAAAAATCGATAGCGGTGTTCGACCAAACCTGTAACGAAATTGTAGGTGATGTTGAGGTGTACAATGTTGTTCAAAATTGCAACCATAGTCCACCGAAACCTCACCTCAATTCGTGTGAAATTGTCGAATATAAAGAAGTTCAGAACAAACGAAAACGTTCTGCTTCTGAATCTTCTGACGACGAAACAAATGTAATGAAAAAAATCAAAACCGATGATATCGAAAAATCAGGGGCCGTTGTTACAACCCAACTCAGCAATTCATTAAAAACTCCCTACAGAAGTGAATTAAACAAATTTTTAGATTCAAAACCAAAGCAAAATTTATCAAAAACAGATCAAAGACGTGGTTGTGCGACGTTCAAATCAATGGTAAACAACTATTTCAATTTGAATGAATGTAAAAATTTGAGTAATTTTACTTGCTCAACTGTTAAAAAAATAATTCATAGACAGGGTGAGCTTCTTTTAAATTTAGGTAATATTTTTATTAAAAATCCTTGCTTTGGTGGTAAATCTTAGTGGTAAATAAATGTTTTAAAAATTAAAAAAAAAACACGTAAGTGCAAACTTTTAAATTTAAATTCACAATTCCTTATTTAAAGAGAAACTAAACCTATAAATATCCAGTTCAAAATAACCCTTCTCTGCACACTTTGTCTAAAAGAATTTACACAGAGACGAAATGCCATAAGACACATTAAAGAATCATGTTTAAAAAGAGACACAAATCATAATCCGGATGAGTATTTAATCGATAGTAAGTATATTTACATTATTTACTAAGAATTAGGATAAATTAAAATATAAGAAAGACAATAAAATTTGTTTTGTGCTATTTCAATGATCTTTTTTGCTTGAGTCACTAAGCGTCCAGGGGCAGGGCAGGTGGTCAGTCCTCTCCCCCATCTTGCTACGCCGCTCATTATGTTATATTGCATATAAATTATTATAGTGAATTAAAAAAAAATATTTTTTGTTTCAGTTGATGCAAAATTCTTCAGGAATAATGCAACTCCCTATTGCGAAGACTGTAAAGCTGATATTAATTTTAATGCTTGGAACTCTCATCTAAGAACAAATGTCCACAAAAGCAAGAGTACTATTAAATATGGAAGTGAAATAGACCTTATTAGAAGTGCTTTTAAGAGTCGAATTGCTGCATACAAGGTTTACTCACCCAAAATGCATGTCAACCTTAAAAAGTTTCAGCAAGAAATTTCCGAGAAAGTCGTAACATTAATTCGCCAGCAACAGCAATTATATAGATGCGTTAAGATAAATGCAGAATTATTTGGTATCTACTACTCGCCAGTTTTGAAGTCTACATCCGTTAAATCATTCAACACAGCCTTCCATAACGTGACTGAGACGACTGATTTAAATAATCTCTATGACGAACTATTCAAAATTCTAACAACCAAAGCAGATGAACTACCCGAACGAGATTCTGGTAAGTTAATAATTACTTGCAAAAATGTTAAATTTCAAACGCTATTGCTTCAATTTATCTTAATTTACAACAGTCTCTTTTAATAAATACTAATTATCTCTTCTTTAAATTGCAGGTTGGATTTTACAACAAATTCTCCATTTAGAAGTAAACATCAACAAGTACAATCCTTTATGTGGCTACTCTTATATTCCAATTCCAGAGTTCCGAGGTAGTTTGGTAAACATTTTGAATGAAGATGATTTCTGTTTTGCATATGCCGTTGTATCAGCAATATGTAAGGTTGTTCAGGTGACCCTAGGAAAACTTCCTCGTACCCGGACTTCAGAACTGTCTTTGATTTTACAGGTATTAATTTTCCAGTTAAATTAGAGCAGATAAGTACTTTTGAAAACAAAAATAATTTATCCATAAATGTCTATGGGGTTGAGAAATTTTTTAGAAATGGAGTATATGTAAATGAGATTGTAGGACCATTACACTATAATAGACATAAAAAGAATTTACATATCAATCTACTTTTAAATACTTCTGATGATGGTAATAGTCATTATTGTTGGATAAAAGATTTCTCTAAATTACTTTTTAAACAACTGTCAAAAAAGAAATGTAGAAAAAATTTGGGTGAAGGATGTTTACAATATTTTGGTAGCTACGCAAAATTACAAAGACACTTAGAATATGATTGCACATCTGTTCGTATTGAATATCCTTCAGATGAACTTATTTTAGATAAGTTTGGAAATCAAATTCCAGAAAACATATTAAAGTTTCAAAATATTCAAAAGCAGTATAAAGCACCTTTTTTAATTTATGCTGATTTCGAGTGCTATTTAAAAAACGTTGAAAACGAAAAGCTTGATCCTACAACTTCCTATACAGTTAAAACTGCTGAACATGTGCCATATTCGTTCGCTTATTACATTAAATCATCATTTGATAATAATCTCACATCTTTAAAACTTTATCGTGGAACTGATTGTGCTGAAAAGTTTATTGAATATATTGAACTTGATGTGAAAAATTTTTATAACAATTATTTTAGAAATCAAAAGCCTATGAATAAGTTAACTAGTTTGCAACAAAAAGAATTTGAAAATGCATTTGTGTGTTATATATGTGAAAAACATTTTTCAGACGGAAATTTTAAAAAATGTAAGGACCACTGTCATTTTAGCGGTAACTATAGGGGCGCTGCTCATTCTATTTGTAATTTACATTTCATACCTCCAACTTATATTCCAATAATTTTTCATAATCTAAAGAATTACGATTCTCATCTATTTATTAAGTCATTATGTAACAATAAAGAATCAATTAGCGTTATTGCTCAAAACAAAGAAAAACATATTTCTTTTAGTAAAAAAATTATGGTAAACACGTATGACTCTAAAAATAAAAAGATAGTTTACTTAAATTTACGATTTATAGACTCATTTCAGTTTTTACCAGAATCTCTTGAATCACTATCTAATATTTTAGATAATTCTCAATGTCTTGAAATTAAGAAACATTTTTCAGACGCAGAGCAATTTAAATATGTTAGGCAAAAAGGAGTTTTTCCTTATTCATATATTGACTCTTACGAAAAGTTGGATGATAAATCTTTGCCCGATATTGATAAATTTTATAATGACTTAATTGATGAAAATATTAGTAATGAAGATTACATTAGAGCTAAAGAGGTATGGAATGTATTCAATTGCTCCACGATAGGTGAATATTCAGATATATATTTGAAATCTGACGTTCTCCTTTTAGCCGATGTTTTTGAAAATTATAGAAATACTTGTTATAAAACTTATAAATTAGATCCCGTGAACTATGTAACAAGCCCTTCAATGTGTTGGGATGCTATGATGAAATTTACAAATGTAGAATTGGAATTATTGACTGATCCAGATATGCTTCATTTCTTCAAAAAAGGGGTTCGCGGGGGAGTTAGTACTTGTTCAGCTCGAAAATCGGAGGCAAATAATCCTTTTCTTGATAATTTCAATCCTAAGTATCCAACAAAATATATTGCCTATTTAGATGCAACAAATTTGTATGGTTTTGCAATGAAACAGTATTTGCCAGAAAAAAACTTTGTTTGGCTATCTGAGGACGAAATTAATGAACTTAATATTTTAAATATTTCAGATACATCATCTAAGGGTTATGTATTTGAAGTTGACTTAGAATATCCTCAGAATTTACATGAAAGCCATAACGACTTTCCGCTCTGTCCCGAACAATTTAAGCCACCAATTTCCAAGTTTTCTAAACTAATTCCCAATTTAAACAATAAGTACAATTATGATCTTCATTATCGTGCTTTGAAGCAAAGCTTAAAATTTGGACTTAAACTTCTCAAAATACACAGGGGAATTAAATTTACACAATCGCCATGGTTAGCTAAATATATTGATTTAAATACTAATTTACGAAATGCTTCAAAAAATAAATTTGAAAAAAATTCGTACAAATTGGCAAATAACAGTATTTTTGGTAAAACTATGGAGAATGTCGATAACCGAGTAGATATTAAGCTAGTAACTCAATGCGAGAGAGAGCGAAACAAATTAAGTGCTGAGAAATTAATTGCAAAACCTCAATTTAAAGATTTAAAAAATTTTTCAGAAAATCTAGTAGCTATTCAACTTCAAAAGATATGTATCGAATATAATAAGCCCATTTATGTTGGAATGAGTATATTGGATATTGCAAAAACTGTAATGTATGATTTTTATTACGGATATTTAAAATTAAAATATGGAGATAATGTAAGTTTATTGTACACTGATACTGATTCTTTAATACTAGAAATTGAAACGGAAAATTTTTATGAAGATATGAAGCAAAATCTGGATCAATTTGACACCTCAACTATCCTGAACCAAATATTCATAATATGCCGATATCCACATCAGTGGTTGGTAAATTTAAGGATGAATATAAAGGTGTACCTTTAGAAAGTTTTTTTGGTACCGGTGCTAAGGCATACTGTGTAAAAACCAAAGATAGTTTAGATAAAAAGGCAAAAGGTATTCGTAAATCGGCCGTACAAAAACAATTAAACTTATCAGATTATAAAGATGTTGTGGAAAAAGGTCAAAAAGTATACTGCACAATGTATGCTTTTAAGTCACATCTACACAATATTTATACGAATTTGATTAACAAACTAGCCTTGACAAGTCATGACGATAAAAGATATCGTCTTTCAAATACCACAAAAACTTTAGCATGAGGTCACAAAGATATTGTCAATATAGAATCAATGATTAAAAATTTATCTATTTTACAATCTGAACAAGAACCCAAATCTAAAAGACTATGTTTAGAAGAGACTCTCAATAAAAGTGGTTTTGATACACAATTGTTATCCGGTTTTGAAATTGGAAAAGGAAGTTAAAGTTGTCAAGTTTTATAAAATTTGTTTCATTGATGATCTGTCTCACTAATTTGTGTGAATATATAAAATGTTGTAACAAACAGTATTATTTAGTTGTTTTAGAACAATGACTACTACTTCATTAGTCGTGTTAGTCTCCCTTGTTGGCAGAATACTATATGTTAATCATATTCCTAACACAATTAGAGCCGACGTGTGCATCAATAAGAATAAAATTGAAACTGATTGTTATAAGCAAATGAGAATGATTTACATAGATGGAAACTCACATTTGTTTACTTATAATATTTCAGAAAATGATTTAAGTGTTAATAATTATATGAAAATTAAATATTTCTTTGATAAAAAGCCTGTCATTTATTCAGAATGGATAGAATTTGTTCATAAAAAACATAATTGTAATTATGTATATTTTTATATAATATTATTGTTTCTGACTTTAATATCAATTATTTCATCTTACGTTGCTTTTGTAATGTATTTGAAAACCTGAATTAAAAGTTTAAGTATTTGATTTTTTTGTAGTTTAATTTTTTATCTCCTCGAACGTTAAGTAATCTCCCTCCTCCATTTAAGTGGAGGGGACAGTAGACTATAAAAATGTGCTGCAAATCATTATTTAGTTAGTTTCTATATTCTACGGTCTAATAATGTTCAGCCCTCAGAGAGTAACGTCCAATGTGTTTAAAACATCTATACATTCTATCGAAAAACAAACCATAGTAAATTGTAAACAGTACCCTTTAAATAAATCCAAATCAAAGTTTGTGAATATTGGTTTGTGTTTAGAAAGTGATTTTACGCCATGTGTTGAATTTGGTGGAAACAAGAACCAATCTATTGTTCTAAGTAAAGATGATTGGAAAGACCTACTAAAATATCAGGGTGTTATAACGAATTACTTTTTCTCATCAAACGCCTTTCAAGAAACTATATTTTTGAAAAATATGTCCATTCTTTTTGAGAAATTTGGTGAAATGCCAATAGTGAGGATTACAAAACATGATGATTACGTCTGTTTTGGAAATGAAACTGTGTGCAGATTATGGGAACAAATACCTTTAATCGAATACAGATTAAATATTTTACAAAAACAGCAATTTAACAGTTACTTCGACATTTTTAAGAATAGTCTGTTTTCCGAAATCAATTGTCTTCAAAAAGTATATGATACTCTGTCGCCAAGTGAAAACACCAATAGTGAGAATGTTTGTACAATGCTGGAATTATTACTAATGCATCCAATCCAGCTCGAACAAAAATTAAGAGAAAGAAAATATGAAGAAATCAGTAAGTTTTGATGAAACTAAAAATCAACTTCATACGATGCATGCATGGACGTTTGCATATTGAAAATCTCGTATGTCGCCTCAAGAGTTTGTAGACCAACAACATTTTAAAAGACGAATTGAATTATGTGAAATTATTTTAAAACCTGTTTTAAATAATATGTTAAATATGATTATAAAATAAAACAATAGTAATATAAAAAAAATGTGTTTTATTGATGAATATTTTACAAAGTATCCTTTTTTAATATCCATGAGTTATGTGTGTTGTCTAATCCCAACCATTTAACTAACACCTTATTTCCTTTTCTTCTTATTACTTTTTCCATTAAGTATATGTCTGAATGTCTGACTTTTTGTAATTCTTTTCCGTAAAAGCCTCCTTGAATTTCTGATTTGTTTTCATCTTCAAGTAAATAGGTTGTAGGATTTGTAAGTTGTAACTTTTTTATTCTAAAAATTTCATTTGACCAGTTGGGTGTGTACCCTTTAGAAAAAAATTCTCTGTGTTTGCTTATACAAACAAAGTCACCAACTTTAAATTTTTTTAAATCGGGATCAACTGTTTTCATATGAGTAAATGATGATTTCAATATATTTTTTTCATTTCCTTATTAACAGCATTAGGTTTTTTACCAATTGTAGAGTGTACTGTATTATTGTACACACTAACAATTTCAGGCAATATATCTAACCATTTATAATTTCCTTGAAGACTAAACTTTTTCCACATTTTATTCTTTAATGTTCGGTTCACTCGCTCAACGATACTTGCTTTCAAATTAGAAAAAGTACTATAGTGATTGATTTTAAACTGTTTCATTAGCTTCTGAAAATCTTTGGAATAAAATTCTGTTCCTTTATCTGTTTGTATATTTTTTGGAACGCCTTGCAGGTGTTTAGGGGCTTCTTTTAAGTCTTTGAGAATTTTTTTCATTGCTGCAGCCACCTCTTTACCAGTTTTTGTTTTAATAGGTAGTGCCCAAACGAATTTAGAAAAAGTGTTGATTACCACTAATATATATCTATATCCTCTATTAAATTTTGAGTAAGGTTGCATTTCAACTAAATCTGCTTGAAACAAATTATTAAGCCCTTTTACGATTACTCGTCTTCGTTTAAAATTTCTTCTAGCGGGTCTATGCAATTCATTAACGACATCCTCCTTAATTTTATTCATTTTCAGTCTTACACTTTAAAACCAATCCTGCGTATAACACTCCAGGTGATGCAGAATATTTAAGAGATCTTACAACAGAAATATTATCACCATTACCGAGTTTATGACCTAATAGTTCAATCGAACTAAATATATTGTTATTTATGATAAAATCTATGTCTTTACTACAGTGAACTTTTATCACGTCTGCTTCTGGAAATGGAAACGCTAAAGTAGTTTCATCGCCGCTAATAGTAAAACAACGTCTTGTTTCACCATTCGGTAGATTAATTGATTTTGTCGAATGTCCAAGAACCATGGGAAGGATGCAAAAGTAATATAAGTCTTCATTGGCATTTAGGATATGAGTTCCAAATTTATTTACCGACATACTCAATATATAATATGCAACTGTTGCTTTTTACTTCAAAAACTTTTATTTATAGAATTACTTTGGCTTCTCGTAGTTCTTCAATAATTGAGATTATTTCATTATTATGTCCAGTATGCCCGGCAACCCGAGAAGCCATTAAAAGTCTAAGTCTATCAACAAGTTCGTTGATGTTGTCCCAATATACATAGTCCGTATCTGTTTTGTTAAGTTTCAATATCCCCATTCCCAGTTTCTGCCTTGTTTGCCTATATGGAGCCTTAGGTCTACTAAATGCTTCTATGAGATTTTTTGCAGGTGTTTTAATATTTCTTGTTTTCGTTACCCCTTTGGTTTGTATGGTCCTATAATAGTTACATATTTGACTGAACCGTTACCTTGAACTTGCTCATTACGGTCGTGATTTCTGCGATATGCATTAGTTCTTGATAGAATGTCCATATACTGATCTAAGTCTTCTTTCTTGTAACCAATAGGTTCTTTTTTAAAAAGTAGTTCGTATAAACCTGGAGTGCCTTTGTAGGTTACACCCTCAACTTTTATATTTTTATTAATAATTTCAACTGGTTTCATTGTTGTCCCTAAAAGAAATTTGTTTGTTTCCAAATCATGAACAATACCATAATTGTGATCAAATATATGTCTTGTATCCCTAACTCCTTCATCGATATATTTTCTTGGCAATTCATCAAAATCTTCCAACCAATCTTTATATCCTGGAGTGTCAACGTATTGTTGAATTGTTTGTCTAGTTTGCTCTAAAATATCAGAGATATTTAAATTCTCTACAGTACTATCAACCGATGGGGGTGTAGTTTCAGCTATTGTGCTTGTTTCTTGAATGGTAGGGAAATTACTAGTACATGCAATACTCCTATCAAAAAATGATGGTAACTCAGTGGGTAAAACGGGAGTTTTCCCGGTTTTTCTCTTAGCTGTCCTTGTTGGAGTAGAAGTACTATAAAATTCCTTAAAAGTATGAGGTTCTTCTTTTATGTCAGTTGGTTCCGTTTTTGCAATATTTGAAATTAATTGCTGTAGTGGTTGTGTTATCGGTTGATATGTTTTCTCTAATTGGCTTTGAGTCATTGAGGCTTCTGACTTTAATGCTTGATATTTTTGTTTTACTGCTCTTCTTGATTTAACTAACTTTCTTGTTAGTCGTTTATCCATGTTTATAAGTGTATGAATGAATCGAACCTGCTTCTATATCTGCCAGAATTTAAGGGACAGTCCTTATCGATTACAACGAAACCGTAGTCTTCTTTCCAACAGTGTTCACAGAGAGCTTTAAATTTCTCAAATGTCATATCCATCATGCAATGGTCATTATATATGTGTTTTAAACTAGTTAGGTCCTGTTTAAATAAAATTAAGAGATTTGCATTTTCACGTATAAGCCTCTTGAGAATTGATGAATAACCTTGAAAAATGAAAAAACAATCCGTATTTTTATGTCTCCCAAATGTAAAATAGTCCCTTATAACAGTTTGATTCTGACATGGAATGTCATCAAATATAATAACTGAATTTGGTTTAATATCGTGAGGGGATATAATATTTTCATCAATTTCATATTCAAAATAACCAATCTCTTCAATAGGTTTTAGCAAATTTCTTAAATACTCATACTTGGGATGATGTAACGATTTTGAGTATAAATAAATATTTTCGAATCTTATTCCGTTTGGATGTTCAAGTAATGTGAGAATGGAGTTCGTTTTGCCAACCCCCGATGCTCCTACAACAAGACATCTCTTTGATTCACCACCAAAGAGATCGCCATGTTTTCTAAATGGTTTGTTTAAGATTTTTTCATCATGGTTTTTAATAGGTAAAGAAAAAGCTTGCTTTTCAATCCACATCGTCAGCAATAACTGACCTAACATTCTAAATAATATGTATTTATAAAAAAAAACAGCCAAGTCAATTTGCTGCCCGTTTTACTATTTATAGAAGACGAGCAGCTCTATCGACTCAGTTTACAAAAACTATAAAATGATCATACACAACCCTTACTCGATTACATCCAATAAGAAGAGCAAGAAGAAAGGTACGGGTTTAGTAAATAAATTTATTAATAGTCTACCTGTTGAACTACACATTCCTGGTTATAACTATTGCGGTCCGGGAACAAAGTTGGAAAAAAGATTAAGTAGGGGGGATAGTGGCATAAATCCTTTAGACGATGCTTGTAAAGATCATGACATAGCGTACTCGCAAACTAACGATTTATCAAACAGACACGAAGCAGATAAGATTTTAGCAGATAAAGCTTGGCAAAGAGTAAAGGCTAAGGATTCATCGCTGGGTGAAAAAACTGCAGCTTTGATGGTTACAGGTATTATGGAAGGAAAAAAAAAGTTTGGTATGGGTGTTAAGACATCCAAACGAAAACTCAGGATAAAAAAACGCGTTATAAAAACTCCAAAAAAAATTGGTGGATTTTTACCTCTTTTGCTTCCAATTTTGGGTGCCCTCGGTGCATTGGGAGGTGGTGCAGCCGGAATTGCTAAAGCTGTTAATGATGTAAAAGCATCAAGACAATTGCTCGAAGAAACTCAACGTCATAACAAAGCTATGGAAAACGTTGCAGCCGGAAAAGGTCTATTTGTAAAGCCATATAGAAAAGGAAAAGGATTGTTCATTAAGCCCTATAAAGGGGGCTCCTTAAAAAAAAAACATTAAAAAAAAGCTCAAATAGAGTTTCCGCAAAGAGCTTTAACAAACATTGATATAATAAAATATGCAAACATTTTAGAGATACCTTACTTTAGAGGTGTTTTTATGCGTGATAATCTTCCGCGAAAAATTAGACAAAAAGAAACTGGTATTGTTAATTTGGACAGTGAAAAAAATGATGGCTCTCATTGGGTAGCTTACATAAAAAAGCAAAAAGATGTCGTGTATTTTGATAGTTATGGTAATCTCAAACCACCTCTTGAGTTGATCCAATATTTTAATACAAGTAAGGGTGTAAATATATATTACACCTATGAGGTCAAACAAAAATTTAATAACTATAATTGTGGACAGCTAGCTCTTGGTTTTCTATATAAGCACATGAAATAAATTATTACGGCATTTCTTAAAAATTAACAGAATGTCTACAACATTTACGCTTACAGGGAATTCTTCTATTTTATCATCTGATTTTAATCCTCCCATCTATTTGGATGACGACAAGCAATATTTATTAGGTTTAGCTGATTTTGAGTCATTTATGAGTATCCCTAATATAGAGGATGGAAACAATAAAATTTACGTAGATGGTAAAGTGATTGTTATTCCGGATGGAACTTATGACATAAAAGACTTAAGTACATTGATAAATAACAAACTGCATGAAATTTTTACTATAGAACCCTCTTCGTTTAGATTAACGACAAATCTCAATACCCTAAAATGCAGTATTAAATGCAGTAAAGAAATTGATTTCGCAAAAGATGATTCAATAGGAAACCTTTTAGGTTTTAATAAACGGAAAATTAAGCCTCATGAATGGAGTGAATCTGACAATGTTGTAAATATTTCCAAGGTTAATGCTATTTGTATTGATTGTAACATTTGTGTAGGTTCATTTAACAATGGCAAACCAGTTCACACAATTCACCAATTTTTTCCAATGGTACCACCATGGTATAAAATAGTGGAATCACCATTACCTATATTATACTTTCCAATTAGCGTTCAAACAATCAACAACATTACTGTAAAAATAATTGATCAAGACGGTCACCTTATAAATTTCAGAAACGAAACCATTACCGTAAGATTACATTTAAAAACTAACAACAATGGTTATTAGATATAACAGACCATTTGTATCTAAATTTCAACCTATTACCGTAAGTAAATCTTATAAAAAAGAAAAACCTAACCACAAAGTTAGTAGTTCCAAAAGCATCAAACGGTTAACAACAAAAAACCATCAGTTTCTGAAATCGTTGGGTTTTAAAGTTTTAAATAATGGATATTTTAAACGTTAATGAAAGTCTATATGTTGACAACTCTGTAATTGGCTCCGAATTACATACCTATCAACTATTCATTTCTTCAAAATTTGATTATAATGATGAAATACGTATTCCAATCCAAGAATTAGACACATGCACATTACCTTCAGAAAGTATTCTATATATAGAAGGAAATCTCGCTAATCAAGAAGGAAAATATACAGAAAAATTATGATTTGTCAACAATGGTATTGCGTTTTTGTTTCGAGAAATACGTTATGAATTAAATGGAGTAACTGTAGACTCTGTAAGAAATGTTGGTTTAACATCAACACTCAAAGGATATTTATCTTTTAATAACAATGAAAGCATAAAGCTTCACAATGCTGGGTGGTTTCCCAACAGAAATGAAGCAGACAGAATTTTGGTAGATAATAAAGGTAAATTTAATGTATCGATACCCCTAAAGATGCTACTTGGATTCTTCGAGGATTATAAAAAAATTATTTTAAATATGAAGCAAGAATTAGTACTCATCAGAGCAAGTAATGATTTAGATGCTGTGCTCTTTATAGATGATACGGAACCCAAAACATTAGAACTTCCTACTCCAAAAGTCACGATTGAAAAATTGTATTGGAAAGTGCCACATATCGAGGTAGATATTCCTCAACAACTTGCCTTAACGAAAATATTAGAAACAAACAAGGAAATATTGTTAGGATTTCGAAGCTGGGAATGTGTTGAATATTCCGAATTACCTGAAGCAACGCGTCATACATGGCCGGTAAAAACAACTAGTAAACTGGAGACGCCCCGTCATGCTGTTATTGCCTTCCAAGTAGATCGAAAAGGAAAATTAAAAAAGGATATGAGTCAATTTGATAACGTTGACCTAACAAACATAAGAATTTTTTTAAATTCTGAGAGATATCCATATCACGATTTATATTTAAATTTTAAAGACAAAAAATTTTCTGCTCTATATGAAATGTTTGCCAATTTTAGAAATTCTTACTATGGATTGACAAGTGAACCAATTTTTGCGCCTGAAAAATTTAAGACAACTTCGCCTATTTCACACATTGATTGCTCTCATCAGAAGGAATCGCTTCAAAGTGGTTCTGTAGTTATAAGAGTTGAATTTGAAACAAATGAAAATATTCAGAAAAATACCTCTGTTTATTGTGTCATCCTCCACGATAAAATATTTAGCTATAATCCTCTAACAAAAATAGTTAAACAACTTTAATACGCATGCGTCAGTTTTAATATTTATAGCATGACACAAAGAAATTTCTTTCATTATGGATTATATGCATCGGTTAATCATTTTTCAACACAAATTACAACAGTTAAAGAAACAGATAGAAGAATACCAATTAAAATTTGAAATGGTAAAAAAATTTCACTATTTAAAGATATGAAAGTAATTGTAGATATACAAGGATTTAAAGTGGAGAACAATAAGTTAATTGTCAAAGAATTGGCAGCATACGATGGGTTTAAAATCAGCCACCACATATTTAAAGCGCCCTTTCCTATGAAACATTTACCATCAAAACTATACAGCAACGCTATTTGGCTAATGAACAATCATCATTGTATCGATTGGGATGAAGGATTTACTCCTTATCATAGATGTCGAGATGTTATCAGAAATTTAACCGAAAAAGTCGACTTTATCTATGTTAAGGGTGAAGAAAAGGCGGAGTTTGTCAGAAAATATTCTCAAAAACCAGTTATTGAATTTGATGAACAGCCAGCCTTACAGAAATTGGAACCATGCTGCTTTTATCATCAGAAAAATCCATGTTTTTGTGCATTAGCAAATGTTCTTCATTTGTATAACTATTTTTTTATGAAATAAAACGATTCGTTTTAAAATATATTCGTTTTAAAATATATTTGTTTTATTGGTTAAATATTTCTTTATACATAATTTATGTTCGCTTAACTCTAATTGTTTTAAATCATGTATAAATTTTCTTTATATTCTTAATATTTGTCACATGCAGATGCATTATGAATTCTTCATACATTTCTCTAACAACTTCCTCCATGATTACACTAAAAGTTCTTCCTCTTTTAAAATGTCTTTCACTCGGGATCTTCAATATATTTTTTCAATTTAAGAAGATGATAACCAAATCCCAATCTCCTTATGTCATGAATAAGTTGTATTAAATCTAATGTTTCACAATATTTGTCACATGCAGATGCAGCACTCGCATACTCATTCGATAGTATCTCGTAATAATGACACCATTGTGGTCTGCTTTGCATAGAATCCTGACAATAAGAAAAATGATAACAAGTAGAATTTTTTACTTAACTTTTTAACAGCTTTCACTAACTTGCACATGACCACAACACCTTTTTATAGATCGCGGTGGTCCATCTATACAGTCACCCTCTTGGTTATGATGAGTATAACACGGTAAATTTAACTGTAATTTCTTGTCACGTCTATAGCGTTCTGGTAGCTTTTCCCAAATTTGTAACAACTCCACTGACTCTACAAATCTTCTTAAGTAATTAAGAGGAATATATTTTAGATCACCCACCGGAATGTCCCACAATGGCGCCGTTAGTGCTAAACAAATAACTTCACCAACACGTTCAATATCTTCGGTAGGTACTGTATTCAACGAACCCATCTGACTAAATTTAAGAGATGAAAATGAATTGATCTGTTAGGTTGGCTGCTAGCGCTTAAATAAAACATCTCCCTCCGGATGCACACGTAAGAGTGGGGAAGACCAATCAGAATCAAGCAGAGTCAAGTAGGCGTGGCAGGGACAGGCGCGGGAAGAGGGAGACCAATGAAAAAGTGGTGGGGGGAGCGAGACTAACCCCCCAATCCCCTCTACTACAAGCAATTATATAATAAACTATTTGTATTTTGTATTTGTATTTGTTGTCTGCTCGCATATTGATGAATCTTCCAGATGAAGCACTATATACATTGGTTGAACTAATAAATATATCTTTCTTAAAGGGTGTCTTTCCCAGTTGCCTAAAAAGTGCTTTAGTTATTCCTTTGCACAAGGGTGGAGATCTCGACGACCCTTCCAACTTCATACCGATTACATTACTCTCATCTATCTCCAAAATTATCGAAAAATTGCTTAAACTACGGATTTCATCCCACCTGTCACACTTCAATATAATTAATCAAGTGCAGTTCGGTTTTCAGCCTTCTAACGACGCAGTTTTTGCCTTCTTGGAATAGGTGTACTTAGGTTTGAATGAGGGAGATGCGGTGGCGGCAGTGTTCTGTGACTTTTGAAAAGCATTTGATTGTGTATGTGCAGTACATACACAGAGGTTAGGTCGATGACAAATGTAAACAAACATTATTTAAAAAGAATTTAAATTTACACATTTTTAATTAAAATTTAACTGCAGAAAGAGTGCAGAAGTGTTTATAAAGGTGTTCTGTATACTTGCAAATAAAGGGAACGAAAAGTGTTTTTCAATTCCGCGTCCAAAAACTGATTTTGGTGTTTTCTTAAAATAAACATCGCATGCGTAAAATTTCAATATACTTTCTCAAAAATACTAAATTTTTAATATCTAGTAATTATCTAAACAAGTGCAGCTAAAAGTTGTGTGTTAAACATTGAATTTTTACCACATTATCGTAAATTTTCTAACCTTTAAGTGCTTTAAATGTAAACTGCAATGTGTATTTAAAGAAGATAAACCTATTATTTGGTTTTCCATGTAATATGTGGTCCAGAATAATTTGCCAGACATGCAATGGTGCAATGGCCCAGGAAATCAGGGTTATGCCAAGCTCTACTAGAACATTGGTGCATTTGTGTCCTGATTGTTTTGAGTTTTTTTAAAAAGTTGCTAATGTCAGTAAAAAAACTTCAAAATGATTATGAGTCCATTAAAACTGCCTCTACTGGTAAAATTAGCACAAAGACTAACATACCTAACTCCAATGAATTGCTAGAGCACATTGTACAACTTGAATTTGAGGTAACACAACTGAGAACCGCAAATCAGGAAATTGCTGCTGCCGTTGAAAATGGTCCTATAATTAACATGCCTGTTCCTACTGATAAACAAATCAATATATCACAAAAACTTGACTCCATTGTGATCTCAATCTCCGACAAACTTGAATCAGTAGTCGATGCTATAAAAAATACTAACACAGAACTTGTAAAGGAATTGAACTTAATCCCTAATAGAGAGCCTTTACTTCATAAACTTCCGGTGCCTCATCTGTTTCAGCAGTCAGAAGTTGCGGATGCGATTAATGAATTTCTCGCTCAGAACAATACTGGGACGCTTACTTCTACCATGCCTCTGTCTAAATCAGGAAATCCATCAAATTTTGTAGCTGTACAAAAAAATCCCAAAACTATTCGTGGTAGTAGTAAAACAAACATTTCTACTGTTAAGGAATGTAAATGGCCTTGGATCCAAAGTGTACCATTGAGCAAATTCAACAACACCTGACCTCGAATAAACTAACCATGTTCAACTGTGAAAAGTTAAACACAAGAGATGGTCGTTCTGTAGCTTACAAACTGTCTGTATCTCCAGAAATGGTACCTAAACAACTGGACGAAAACATTTGGCCAAATGGTATAGTGGTTAAGCCTTTCGTGTTCTATAATAACAGACGAAATGGTAATTTGGGAAAAGAGAATTTTTGGAACAGTTGAAACAAACAACATCCAGGCAGGTGAATAACCAGAATAAGCAGCCAACACCACCCCTTTCATGTTACTATCAGAATGTCAGGGGCCTACGAACAAAGCTGAGAGACTTATCATTATCATTGTCTCTGGAAAACTTTGATGTTATTCTATTTACAAATTCTATTTCTAAATAGTGACATACATAGCAATGAGCTTGGTCTCTTTGGCTATAATATCTACAGATGTGACCCTTCAGATAAGACAAGCTCCTGTGTGAGGGATGATCGAATTTTACTGGCAGTAAAAGGAAACTTTAAAACTAAAATCCTACCTAGCCTCATAAAAAGTATAGAACATCTCGTTGTACTGCTCGAGCTGCGAACATGTTCGAGATTGGTGGTATGTTTGGTTTATATACCTTCTTCATCATGTTTAGATGTATATGAAAATTTCTCACTTGCAGTGTCGTCAACTCTGGATGAATATGGTCTGGACAGTGAGGTGATAGTGTGTGGTGACTTTAACCTACCAAATGTTTTATGAGTTAATGATAGTCTGGGAACAATACCAAGTGGTAAAATCACCCAACAAGTGCAATCAATATCTGATTGTATGGCGTTTTACAATCTTACTCAAAACAACAATATTTCAAACTGCCTGGGTGGTTTCCTGGACTTAATATTTTCTTCCTCAAAAGAGTCAATGTTATGGCTTGTGATTCTCCACTGTTGACCTGCGACCTATATCTATATATCTATATTTATATAAACATAAAAATGTCGGATATATTTCGATATATATCCGAAATATATCGAATATGGATATTTATTTTGATATTTTTCAAGTACCTTATTTTCTCAATTTCCAAGGACTTAAATAAATTATACATGTATGTGTATATTGATTTTATTATCAAAATACAAAAATAACAGATTTAGCAAAAATAAAATGAAAAATTAAATACACGAAAGCCAACTTAAAAAATATAAATCCTTAAAAAAATTAATATTGATTTTCTAAAAATAATTAAAACAAACTAAAACACAAATAAAACATTAGTTTTTAAATCTAATCAGCGGTTCATTATGATCATCATCAGAATCATTACATAAGGAAATAGTGTTTGATATAGGAGGAAGTAAAGCCAAACACAATCAAATAAGTCCTTGTTGGTTTCAGAACCTTCATTTGAATTTAGGTATTTAAATAAAAAAACTAATTTAGCTGCCTTTTCCATTCCCAGCCTATTTCTTAGTTTGGACTGAACCAATCCAAACGACGAAAAATATCGCTCTAGGGCTACCGCCGCGGCACTAGCGGTTAACAATTGCTCACATAATTTTAAAAAAGATTCTTTCTCAGGCCAATCACTTTTTTCAGTTGACATGGACTTCCACTATACTAAGGGAGCTGTATTTCGAAAATGTAGGCCAAACATATATTTTAAAAATAGTGTAGATTGTGTTACTAGCGCCATTACAAATAGTAAAAAATCTGGATTAATATTATTGATAAATTGGTAGGCTTCTTCTCTTTGAACATTATTTAACTGTTGACCTAGGAACCTTTGATCTAGCATATTACCTGCAAAATGAACGCCGCACAAAGCCATACCTCTGCATTTAAAAAAATGCTTTTTAACGTCTAGTGGCTGATCCTTTAAATCTAATTCTAACTTGTTCTATATCTCAACAGCAATGGAAATGGTTGTAGATGTTCTTTGCATTCAATCCAGTGCTACTGCATTTGGTGTCATTCGAGCTACTAAGTCAAAAGCATTAACCGTAACATGATTATCATTAACTGAGTTTGCTGAATGGTTTACCTACTAGTATGTATCTTGGTGATATCAGTGCACAAAATAGTGTAGAGATTTCAAATTTGTTTGCGAAACACTTTGCTAGTGTCTATGATAATTCCAATTTTGCAATTCCGAACTTCACTTTCAACCCCTTTGGTAATATAAGGCTACAGAGATTTCTTTTGTCTGATGTCTTCTCTCAGATCCAAGCTTTACCAAACAGATCAAGTAGCGGTCCTGATCAGATTACTAACACATTTATAAAAAAATGTGGTTTTACTATTTCAGTACCACTGCTTTATATATTTAACCGATCATTGGAAACTTGTACATTTCCAGTTGAATGGAAACACAGCTTTATTACTCCTATCTTCAAGTCTGGTGCTGTTGAAGACATTAGAAATTATAGAAAACTATTTGACAGCCTTGTGTACGATCAGTTAAGCTGGTGCTGCAGGGGTTATGTGTGTGACCTTCAATTTGGGTTCTGCAAGGGAATATCCACTATCAAAAATTTGGTTACTTATGATGTTGCCTTGTTGGATGCCCTGGAGAGAGGTAAACAGGTAGATGCAGTCTATACTGACTTCTCCAAGGCTTTCGACAGAGTAAATTTCAAAATTCTGTTGGCTAAGCTGGCACACCTAAGTTTTTCAGAGGGCTTGGTGTTGTGGTTGGAAAGTTTTTGACGGGAAGGACGCAGGCTGTAAGAATTAACAGTAATGTATCCACTGTCTTTGATGTCACCTCTGGTGTGCCTCATGGGTCCCACTGCGCCCCTCTTCTGTTTATACTATTTGTGAATGACATATTATTAATTCTCAGGCACTAATGTTTGCTGATGACCTAAAAATTTACAAGGTGATTGAGCGGGAGAGCGACGCAGTGGAGCTCCAGAGTGATCTCAACGCACTTTGGCAGTGGACAAATGACAACCATCTATTTTTGAACATAAGCAAGTGCTGCTTTATAAGTTTTTTTTGGTTCAGGACAAGATACCCCACTGCTTATACACTGAACAAGGAAGATTTGTCCTATTCTAACAGTGTTAAAGATCTTGGTGTTTGGATGAATGAAAGGCTGACTTTTGTTGAGCATATTTCTAAGGTGAGTTTAAGGGGCGTACGAATGTTAGGTTTTGTGTTGAGAAATTGTTCTCATTTCTCAAATGACACTATTAAGCTGTCAGCTCACTTGTCCGTTCAGGTTTGGAGTATGCGACGGTCGTTTGGTCTCCATTTTATCAGGCCTACAAGGACATGTTAGAGGGAGTCCAGAACAAATTTTTGAGATTCGCTGCATTCAAGTTGAATATTAACATATGGGATTATCACAGAACTGATATGAGACTCCTGCTACAGTTAAGATCGTTGGAGAATAGGCGTCTATTGTTTGACATGTTTTTTGTTTTTAAGTTGATCAACGGCTTGTCCACTTGTCCCCAACTATTGTCAAATGTTAGCTTGAATGTGCCCAGCAGACACGATGCTCAAACTTGTTCAGCATCCCTTTCCACTCAACAAATTATGGGACTCATTCCCCCATTAACAGAACTCTTCAAGTATTTATTTCTAATCCAGACCTTGATGTTTTTAACTGTATGCTGTCTGGTTTTAAAAGACAAGCTTTTAATGTGATACTGATATGATTACATTATATTTGCAAAATGGACTTTTTGTGAAATAAAATAAAAATAAAAAACAAAAACGATTCTTACGATATCTCTATCAATGGTCTCCTTGTTATCCTGGGATAGTTGAACAAAGATACCTCTATTGTCTAAGTAACATCTAATCGCATCATTCATCGTATTCCACCTCACTTCCTGAGGCAACACAAGTTTATTTCCTCGTGCTTCTTTGTATAATGCAGCAGGAATGTCTGTTTCTAAAATATTTTATAATCTTGATGATGTCCTGTGTAACTACAGGAATTTCAAGATCCTGTGCCAGTAAGTTAAGTAAATGCGTGAAGCATCCATACTGTATTACATCAGTCTTGCCTGCAAACTTACGACGCATTTTCTGCACGTTTGCAGCATTGTCTGTAACAAAGCTCTTTATTTTTACTTGAAAATCATTTTCAGGGCGTCTTATAGCATCCAAAGCAATACCCGTCAAATTCGTTACAGAGTGAGAGGATTAATACCGGTATCTATACTGTCGACCAAAATTGATTCACCATTTGGAGTGACAATACAGCAACAAATAATCGGTTCATTGTGGATGTTGCTCCAACCATTTATTGACATACACGCTGTTTGGTCTTTTATCTTTTCTCTGCATTCTTCTTTTATTTCTTTGTAAACAGTATTTAAAATGGGTTTCCAATTTGATAAGCAGAAGGGCCTTTATACCCTGGACGTAACACATTTTTTGAAACTCTGGATGATCAGCGAGATTAAATGGGGTATTCGTTGCATAAAAATATCAAGCAAGTTGCTGGTTGAGCTTGACTGCATATTCATTAGACGTGGAAATAATGTCTTTTTGTTGTTGATCAGTGACATTTGCTGAAAATAAAAAATGTAAGTTTACTATTTTTGTAATCGCTGATTCAAAATCAAATTATGTTAGCTGTATAAAATTGATAATTGAATGCTCTAAAACTTAATACATTTAACCTAAATTCTATAACTAGTGGTTTCAAAGATACTCAATGTCAGATAAAAATCTGGGACACACGGTATAAATTAACATTAAAACTACCTATATTTTTAATAAGTGTACTCTATTTATTCATCTAACCTGCGGTACTTGTGGATGGCTGAGGTTGTTGTAATTTGGCATCATCTCGAACTGGTTCGGCTTGAGTATTGACTTCGGGTACACAAGTTTGCATATGTTTTTCCATTCTAGAAGGAATACCTTGCATTTCCTTCTTGCAAGCTTTACATTTGGCACAATTTCCTTTATTTTTTGTTGTAATGCAGTCGAATTTTTGCCATATTATGTGTTTAGCTTTTGGCATTTTAAAACTTTAGTATTCACAATATTTGCAGTCATCTTAGTAAATATAAAACGTGTATTACTGCTTAATACTGACTCGGTAATTTACATTTACAGGTGCATCCAATCGATATTATTTAAATGGCCAGAGTCCGACATAGGCGTGCATTTATTTTATGAGAAAATATAACAGTTTTTTATTGCGTCGCGAGTTTTTAATATTTTTATAAATATCCATGATATATATCATTCTATAAATATCACGATATATATCGTGATATATATCATGATATATATTGTTGATATATTTATACTTCGAACCCTGTCCGGCATTAAATTTGAATATGTATTTTATACCTGATATAAGGATTGATATGTCAGAATATGACTTTTATTAATATAATTTTAATTTAGCTGATTATATCTCTATTAATTTATATTTATCAAGTTTTAACTGAGTGTTGATCATATTAATATGGCTGTTAATAAATTTTATGATGTTATTATTACATTATTGATATGTTTGTATCTAAAATTAGATGTAAGACTCCAAAGTTTCCTAAATGGCATGATGTAAGGCTGAAGTAACTTATTATCACTAAAAAGATAGCACTTAAAAAATTTAAACTTAGTCACTCAGCTGAAGACTATGCTACTTTTTGTCAATTACAGGCTCAATGTAAAGATTATTCAAAGCTTAGTTATGATAATTAAATAACAAATCTAAAATGGTTTTGAAATTCCCACTTGCATGCAACTTGGTGGTAAGACAGTAGATGTGCCAAGCGACATTGCTGCCATGTTTTGAGAGCATTTCTCAAATACTTATGTTAATAGTACCATAAGCGACTGTGATATACAGGTTGAAGAGTCTATTGTAGTTAATGTAAATATTAGATTTAGATAACAATCTAGGCTGTGGTCCCGATGGAATTCCTGTAGTGTTTTTAAAACATACTAGGTGTGTCCTTGTAGAGGTTTTAACACTGCAGTTTAACATGTCTCTGAAAACGGGTACTTTTCCTAATTAATGGAAACGTAGCTATATTACTCCCATATTCAAGGATGGTGATTGTACAAATATGATAAGTTATAGGGCTATATCGGGAATTTCAGTGATACCAAAAAGTTTTGAATTACTTGTTACCAGGCCCTTAGCCTCCAAATATAACATTGCAGTAACTCTTAAACAGCATGGCTTCATAAAAGGTAAATCAACCTCGACAAATCTCCTTGAAATGCAGCATGTAGTATTGGAGTCTATGGAGAGACGCCTACAGGTTGATGCTATATATGCTAAACGTGTGCGACGCCTAACACGTATTTTGCGACGCTCCTCATAAATTACGATTTTTGACTGTTTTTAACTTGTTAAAATTATATGTGTCTAGTATCATTGTGTTTGTTGAAGTATTGGTTTTAAAGTGTGAAGTAATAAGTTTCTAATGTACTAATCTGTGCTGAAAAATTTGAAATTAAATTGTGATCAAGCAGTATTTATATCAGAAAAAACTGTAAATCTTTTATTGTCCATGGATTTGCTTATCAGTTGTCTGAAGTTTATTTCTGAAAAATGATTCATTATTCTTTTTTAATATGTCTCACAAAAAGTGTACAGCAGCAAAAGTGATTCCAATCCACTTAATTTATGCATATTTTTGTGGGGGCTTCTAGTCCAATATAAACATTTTTTTTTGTGGATTATGATATAAAATAAACAAGTCATTGACCCCTGAACATTAAATTCATGTGTTGTTCTAAGCCCTTTAGTAACCATTATTGTGTGACATGTTTTGGTGTATTTCATGCTAGCTGTCTAGTAAGAGACTTTAAAAATCATGTAAAGTTGGGCAAATATAGCATCTACTGTTGTAAAGAATGTAAAGATAATGGCCGAAATGAAAATAGGTTTGAGGAAATCGAGAGGTTGCAGGCTGAAAACCATGTGTTAAAGAAACAAATAGTTGATGCACAATTAGTGTTTGATAATGTAGAGTTAGAAAAGGAGGAAATTATCTTGAAATTACAAAACGAAGTAGCTGAATTGCAGAAGGATATTAAGCACAGGGAAATAATGTACCAGAAGCAAAGAAGGAAAACATCTTGATTTTGAAGATGAAGTGTTTGAAGCAGAAAAAAATTAGTTGAAGATCTGAACCATAAAAAGGAAGACATTATTAAACTAAAAAATGTAATTGCTGACCAAATAGGACAAAAAGAAAAATTTGAAAAAATATTCTCATCATAGGCTGAAAATGTCAAAAGGCTCGAAGGAGACTTAAAAGATTTGAACAATATTAACAGAAACATGGTTAGAGTTTTGGAAGAGGAAAATCATTCGTATTATAATGAAATAGAAAAACTTAAATGTGAAATTGGAAATTTCGAAAAAAATATGGTAGAGTGGAAGCAAGCCATAACGTGGCACCCCCAACATTAAGCAGCATTAATCTAGTAGCAAGACACAGAACCAGATAAAAGAATCTTAATTTTGACAGATACTTTTGGCAAATATCTTTATAATCCTCTTAGAAGGCACATAGACAGTAAGTACAAAATACAAGTTGTAAGCAAGCCTGGAGCAACGTTTCGACAGGTTGTTGATGGTGTGGATTGTTTTGCAAAAAATTTTTCATATAAAGACTATATCGTTGTCCTTGCAGAATCATCAGGTGAAGGTAATTGTCTGATCTGATTGTAATGATCAATTTATTTATTTTTATAATTTGCTACTTGGAAATTTTGAAACTTGCTTTCCATTAAAGAAACTAAAAATTAAAAAGAATAATAAACCATGGCTAACCAAGGGCCTTAAAACATCATCAAAAAATCTAAGAGCACTTCACTACATAAGAAAGTACATTAAAGATATGTTCTTTATATTATATTTTAATAGATATCGCAAATTGTACAGAAAGCTTATTGTTAGTGCGAAAACTGTATACTATCGACAGAAAGAGAATTGGTCGATTGTTAATGATCTGAGAGGGAAAAACCAAAAACGTCAGGTAGAACTTGGTTTTTCTCCCGATAGCTTAAATAGTTATTATTGCTCAGTTGCTGCCAATTTGATGCGTGATATTAAACCATCGAGGGATGCTCTTAGTTTTATGGACGGTTATTCAATGCCAAATTCCTGCTATTTTGCGCCACCTGATGTATTAGAAGTAAGAGAAATTGTTAATAGCGAAATTGTTAATAGCATCAAAAACAAAAAATCCTATGGCCTTGATCATTTGTCTGCTAATATACTAATACATCTGCCTAATAGTGCAATTGGTGCACTGGTAACAGCCATTAATAATTCTTTGGAAACTGGAGTTTTTCCATCCTGCTTGAAAACAGCTCTTGTAGTGCCCTTACATAAGGGTGGTGATACTGATCTTGAGTCAACTACACTCTGGTGTACCACAAGGTGGTCATTTGTCACCATTTTTATTTATATTTTTTATAAATGATCCGAAAAGTGTTATTTACAACAGCAAATATGCTGATAATTGTAAGATTTTTAAAATAATTCACTCACATCTTGATTGTCTCCAACTCCAGGTTGATCTGCATAGGTTTATCCATTGGTGTCTTTTGAATAATTTAACTTTGAATGTTAACAAATGTAGTGTTATAAGTTTCCATTGTTTAAAAACAGTAATATCAATACTTTAAGAGATGTCTTGTGTGCCGTAGCAAGGTCTGGACTTGAATATGCCTCCACCATGTGGTCGCCATACTACAAATGCCATATAGACCAGTTGGAATAGATACAGAGAAAATTTTTAAGGCATAAAGCAGACTCCATATACCTCTCGAAAATATCAATTACAGTGAGCTATACTCATTATCCCCTTATTAGAAGAGAGAAGGAAACATGTTGATTTGTGCAACGTATTTAAAATTCTCAACAACCTTATTAAGTCACCTTCTCTCTTAAGTAAAATAAAACTTCATGTTCCTGTCAGATCAACAAAACAGGATAATAACAACTAATTTCCACAGAACTATGGCCTAAATACTTCAATAGACAGAATGAGCACGTATGCCAATACTCTGCCAAATCATATAGATTTGTTTAATATGAGCTTGCCACAATTTAGAAGGGCTTTAAAAAGTTATTTCACATCTCCCTGGGTACAAGCCTGCCTGATGAGGGTAGAGGCCCAGAAATTATGATCGCAGGAGGGTACCCTGTGACATAATCGAAAGCAATTCTTCTTGTAGGCCGTTTTGCACCTGCAGAAATTATATATTTTTGCTATTTACCTGTGTATATATATATATATATATATATATATATATATATATATATGTGTATGTATGTGTATATATGTATATATGTATGTGTGTATATGTATATATGTATATATATTTTTTTATTGTATATTTTATTGTAAATGGCTATTCCGTTAATATATTTTTATTTATGTCACAGGACTCTGCTACAAAAGCTACAAATTTATAGTTTTCGTCGTCGGTCTTTGCAGTGGATAGAATCTTATCTATCAGATAGGTCACAGGTTGTCAGATGTGGTGGATTCATTTCTGGGACCAATTCTGTTTTTACTGTACGTAAATGATTTAACTTTTCTAAATATCCAGGGTCGTTTTACATTATTTGCGTACGATTCAACCATTCTTTGGCGTGGCTGTGAGAAGGATTTGAGCACCATTATGTCGGAAGATATTGAAAGTGTTAAAGAATGGTGTAACTCGAATTCCCTTTGCTTCAATATTAAAAAAAACAACATTTTATCTTTTAAATTTGCACTTGGTTCTCTTGAGTTTAATGACCAGATCATTGAGAGCAAACCATTTATTAAATTTTTTGGAATGATATTGGATTAAATGCAAGGCTAGCTTCGGCATGCTTTGCAATGAGGATAGTTTCCAGCAAGCTTGGTTGGTCTTCTGCAAGACTGGTATATTTCTCTCTGGTCGACTCTCAGTTGAGATATGGTATAACTTTTTGAGGGTTGAGCTCTCAATTTACTTGAATCAGTGTTCACATATCAGAAGAGAGCAGTTCGATACCTTAATAAGGCTAAGCCAAGGGATCATTGTAAGCCACTTTTTATTTCCTCAAGGATTCTCACATTGACATGCTTGTTCATTGTAGAAACTGTGTGCATGATTCACAAGAGGTGCAGCGAGCGTGATGTTGGTTTTAACTCTCAGTACCGAACTTGTCGGTCTTACCATCTCAATCTTCCGTTACCCATACCTTGGTTCTCCTTAACTTAAATTTGCTCATCTATGAAAGCATAAAAATTTATAACCATTTAACTGTTCGAAATCAAGTTGACCTGAAAGTGTTTAAAAAAGACGTATCAAACATATTACTTAAAAAAGCATATTATACTTTATCAGAATAGAATGCAGATCACCTTTAATTGGTGTTTGGAAATTAACTTTTTCTTTTATTTTTTTTAAGATTGATTTTATTTGGTTTTTCTTTTCTTTTTACAAATTTTGCAAATTTATAGATTACTTAATCAATCATTCAGTTTTCCGAACTATTTCTTTTATCACCATAAAAACGCTCAACGCTCTTCCAATAAAGGCACGACAACGTCTGCGCAAGAGAACGTTGATAAGAGAGACCAGAGAACCACTCCTGGCCGTCGACAGAACAATCACATTTTTGAAACTGCCGTTAAAAATTTGAGATTAATTGTCGTATTTATACTCTAAATAGTGTAATGTTGTTAGTGTGAAGTGGTTAACTAATGGTGCTGCATAACAGAGCTAAATAACCAACAGGGATCCCTGTCCAAAACGAACATCGCTGGAACCATATGTGAGTGCCTTTATCTTATTGTACATTGGGCGTTTAATCAGTAATTTCTTGTTATTCATATTACAAATCACAAAAAATACAGTTCACTTAATAAAATCAAACATATATATATACATTTTTTGGTCCATTCTACGCACGGATGACCAGCGATAATATTATATTATAAATTTTAACTCTCGTTGTCTACCTGTCAATTTAGCTAACAGCAAACCATTTGCACCATTTTATTAATTTTTTTCCACATTCCACTCAACAAATCGATTTTTAAGCATTCCTCATTGCGTACAGTGATATCGATCTATCGGTCAGAAATATCCATAGTGGTGCGCAAAGGAGTCGCGAAGAATCGACCGTTACCGCGCACACCTCAAGTTAACAGCTCTCCTGGCTGCACTGTTAAAAATTAATGACATTGACCGGTTTCTTTAATCAATTATATTCCAAAATAAGATTGTTTATTTTACCTTTTCAGTTAGGGCGGCTTATTTACATTTTCTTTATCTCCATCTCGTGTTATCAACAGTTTTATGCAAACTATAATATTTTATTCTACATCTTAGACTAAATCAATTTAGTTTTATTAATTTTTCATATAAAAAAAAACTCTCAAAAACAAACAAGTTTTGATTGTTTACATTTTATACCAGGCTTATTTTGTGTAGTGTTGTAATAACCAAGTGATTTTATTTGTGCTTACTGCTCAATACTGCTCTACAGCATGGCTACAGTTGCAGATAAGATTACAAGGTACAATTTAAAGCGTGCAACTGCATATAACAGGCTTAAGGAAACTTATGAGGCTGGTCTTTTAATAGCTACTGATCCTAATGCAAAGGGGTCGTTTTTGGCTCGCGCTGAAGCCCTAGGAGAAGTTTACGCGGAATTTCAAACAGCTCATAATAGCCTCATCGGTTTAGTTTCGTCAGACAATGACTTTAAACTGTATGATGCTTTACGATTACAAGCTGATAAGGCCTACTTCGGAGCCAAGGCAATTTATTATGACAATTCGATTTCTCCTAATGCTAATAATACTAGTACCAGTTCCACGATCGCAGATCCGCCTTATGAACATGAATTGACTGCTTTTTTAGAAAATCATTGTATTGCTTTGGAGTCTGTACAACTTATGTCACCTAATCTGTCAATTTCAAGTTTCAAACCTAAAATTCAGAGTCAGGGTTCTTCAAATAATAATAAAAAATATTCAACCTCAGTTTTCTTTACAAATCCAGCATCGCCTCAAAATAATGTAGGTTTAAAGAAACAAAAATGCATTCTCTGCAAAAAGTCAAATCATCCTTTATGTCGTTGTACCAGTTTTATTGCGAAAAATCCCCATGAATCGGCTTTTGTCTTAACTGCGTAAAATCAGCTCAAGATATTTCCAATCGGCTCATCACACCCTACTACATTTCAACCCCCCAGTTTCTCAGACATCAGCTCAAGTTTCTACAGTTTCCCCAACTACACTTTTAGTATCCTCAGGTACCAATATGTTATCTCATCAAGGCCAAGCCATAACTACGGTCTCTCAGACTTGTTTTCCAGAACCTCAAGGAAACTTTTCAGTTACACGTACCATGCTGCCACTTCTGCAAAATGTGGAGACAACTCCTGTCTCCACACAACTCAGCTACTTGGCTATTCAGCCTATTTCACATACAGTGGCTCCATCTGCATCTAGCTCTCAGAATCCAAATAATCAAATATTGTCCTTTGGATCGCATACCAATTTCGTTGGTTGCACTATGTCTATACCTCAAGACACTGTCATGCTTTCTACAGCTGAGGTCGACATTCAAGATGCGTTTGGCAGCTTTGTAAAAATTCACATTTTGTTGGACACTGGGAGCATGGCAAACTTCATCACAGATGATTGTGTAAATCGTCTTGGTTTACGCCGAAAATCTTGCTCGATTCCCATCGAGGGCTTAAAAGGAATGTCAACTTTTTCAAGTCAAGGCGTCGTGTCCCGCATTCTTAAGCCTCAAGGTCACTCAGAACCGATCTTTAATTTTGAAGGAATAATACTACCCGAAGTATGTTCAAAACAATCCAAAGTTGGTATCAATTTTAATACCTGGGCATATTCGAAACATACCTTTAGCCAACAGCAATCCTTTTACTCCTGGAGAAATAGATGCCCTCATTGGCGCAGAATTAGTACCTTTTTTCATGGGGTCTAAGAAAATTATAGGAAAACCAAATGAACCAATAGCTCTTGAAACAATTTTTGGTTATATCCTACAGGGCAAAACCTCACTTAAAGCTATTGATCCATGTTCAAATTCCTTGTCCAGCTTATATATCTTATATCTTCAGATCGCCAACTCGAAAAATTCTGGGAAATTGAAAACATACCTAAAATAATAATAATAATAATAATAATATCTTTTATTGCCAACGAAATCTCAGTACAAGACAAAGCAACGTCAAGGAAAAAAAAAATGAAGAAAAAACAAATGATATGGTGCTATAGGCACACTTAATATCAAATACAATAATTAAAAATTTTGTGTATACATTTTAAAACCTTAATATTAAATAAAATTAACAAATAAATTAATAAATCAATAAGACACTAATAACATAATTAAACATTAAGTACATTCACAAACAGTTTAAAATAGTAGCTAAAAATCAAAATTAAAAGAATAAAAGCACTTACCCTGCAAGTAAAATATAACACTCTTTTTAAACTGATTCACACCCTCAATATGCCTTATATTATTTGGTAGTGACCTGTATGCCCCCACTGCACGATAGTAAGGACCTCTCTCAAAAAAAGCTGAGTTATGTGAGGGGATACTAAGACCTGCCCTGTTTCTAGTTACCATTGTCATTGAGTCTGAATAATAATCTGAGTTTACATTAAATAAATGTGGGTTCTTTTTGACAAACATAACTAAGGCTAAGAAATATAAACAAGGCACAGTCAGAAAATTCAGGTCACCAAAATGAGTCATGCAAGAGGTTCGAGGGGTTAGTTTAAGAATACATCTGATGATACGTTTTTGTGTCTTGAGAATTTTGTTTGCGTGTTTTGAAGAGCCCCAAAACAAGATCCCATAATTTATTAGTGATTGGATACATACAAAATAGAAAGTTCGGATGCTGTCTATAAAAAGTGAATCCCGTAGTCTGCGTATCAGTGCACACATACTGTTCAGACGACCCTGTAGTAAATTAATATGGTCCTCCCAGCTTAAGTTGGAGTCTATGACTACCCCCAAAAACTTGATGTTATTCACCAGTGATATTGACCTGCTATTCAGTTTTACATAAAGGGAATAGCTCTGGTTTAGCTTTTTTTCAAATGTGATTAGTCCTGTCTTACCCGTGTTAAGTTGTAAATAGTTATTCTGACACCATCTGTACATTTTCTCTGCTGCTGTCGAACATCCTCCAGACAGGGCCTCCACGGACCTGCTCGCCAACATGACAGATGTGTCGTCAGCGTACTGACAGACAAGCCCAGTAGTTACCCCGTCACAGAGACTGTTCGCATACAACAGAAACAATATTGGACCCAAGATTGAGCCCTGTGGGATGCCCTGCTTCATTTCAACAGCGCTTGAAAAGTGATTTTTACCCTTGCTGACTACGCACACAGATTGATACCTCTCGGTAAGATACGATTTTAGCAAAGCAGCACAAACACCCCTAATCCCATACCCTTCCAGTTTTGAAATCATTAACTGGTGGTTGATGGTATCGAAGGGCTTTGAGAGATCAAAATATAGCCCTGCCACCTGCTCACCCTTATCTATTTTCTCCATTATATATGAAATTGTTTTGAAAATTACCAATTCCGTGGACATGTTAGGCTTGAAACCAAATTGATTTGGATTTAGGATATTATGGAAATTTAAAAAGTTCATTATTCTTGTGTAAATGGCTCTTTCAAAAACCTTCCACTTCGTTTTCTGTTACCGGTGACAAAAATATTGATTCTTTAACTTTGGAATTTTTTGTTGCGTAGGGCATGTAAGTTGATGATTTTAATAATAATAGTTTATTTACGGATATTACAAATTTGCATAGATACAAACATCAATCCATTTTTATACAAATCAAATAAATAAATACACAGTAGCCTATCAGTCTTTTTGTCCGTAGACAATACTAACAAATAAATTACTAACACTCATATGTTATTTTCACATTAATCAACCCAGGTATAATACTTTGGTCCACTATCTTAGGTATCTCAGACTCTATGCTTTTGAGTAATTGCTATTTAACATTCTCTTAAT
The DNA here is from genome assembly GCA_030620095.1 of Kuschelorhynchus macadamiae. Classification (NCBI taxonomy): domain Eukaryota; kingdom Metazoa; phylum Arthropoda; class Insecta; order Coleoptera; family Curculionidae; genus Kuschelorhynchus; species Kuschelorhynchus macadamiae. The sequence continues at coordinate 245,769 of JAUTXW010002476.1, forward strand.
TTTAGTTTTAAAGCTATCTAGTGATATGTTAAATATATCAATATTATATTCATTCATTTCCCGACACATACGTGACAGGGGCCCATTGTATCCATAGTTAGTACGGTGATATGAAACATTAAATAAGTTGTGATTTCTGACAGTTCTCTGAGGGACCGATAGGCCAATCATATCAAGCAGCTCAGGAGCATCCACAGCGGAATGTAAGATTTTGTAGAAGAGTGTAAGGTCGAGAAAAACTCGTCTAATAGACAATGGTAGTAAATTTAGTGATTTACCTATTTCTTCATAATTAATGAGATCCCGCTGAATACCGGTTTTGAATGCTACAAGGCCAAAAAAGCGTTTTTGTATTCTTTCTATTTTTTCTTTGTACATCTCATAGTGTGGTGACCAGATTGGAGATGCATACTCCAGTACTGAACGTATTATAGAACAGTAAAGTATCTTGTAGCATTTTAAATTTCGAAAATTTTCAAGGGTTCTTCTCATAAAGCCAAGAAGTTTCAAACTTTTGATAGTTATTGTATCTATATGTGAGTCAAAACGAAGGCCCCTGTCAAACAGGACTCCAAGATCTTTTATCTCATTGACCCGGGCAACGACATTACCATTCAGTGTGTAGTCATACCACAAACAACCACAGACAGGCCTTCTGTGAAAAGTAATAACTGAGCATTTTTTAAAGTTAAGGTGCATGAAGTTAGAAGTACACCAATTTGTAAATTGATTCAAGTCCCTCTGGATACCCTCACAATCCTCCCCGTTTGCAACGGTTCTGTAGATTTTTAAATCATCTGCATATAACAGATACCTGGCAAAAGTTATGGATTCACCAATATCATTGACAAAGCAGTTAAAGAGAAATGGGGCCAAGTGAGCACCCTGGGGTACACCAGATGTGACGAGGATATCGGATGACTCACAATCATTTATTTTTATTCTTTGTTTCCTGTTTGAAAGGTAGCTACCAATCCAGCGCAGAAAGACCCCGTGGATACCCAGCCCACATAGCTTACTTAAGAGACGATGATCCACCTTGTCAAAGGCCTTGGAGAAGTCGGTATAAATGGCATCAACCTGCCACCTCTCCTCCAAGGCCCTCAACAGGTAGTCCTCGTACACGAGCAGGTTTGTGACCGTTGACCGACCCGAAATAAACCCATGCTGGGAAGTTGTAAAGATCTGTCCAAAAAGGGGAGACACCTTTTGAAAAACCAACCCTTCAAAAAGCTTGGAAAATATGCTAAATTTAGAAATACCCCGGTAGTTCTCCACATTCGATCTATCTCCATTTTTGAAGACCGGCGTTAAATATGTCATTTTCCATAGTTCAGGAAAGACTCCTGTCGATATTGATAAATTGAATATTTCAGCCAACACTGTAGATAGCAGACACTGACAGCTCTTTATAAATATTGCAGGAATGCCATCTGGGCCTGTACCCAGTGTTTCACTTAAACAAGAAATGGAATTAAAAACGTCTATAGGTTCAATATGAATAAAGCCCAAGTTGACCGATTGCTGATAGTTAAAGATCTCCTGATTATTTTGATCAGTAGAGTAAACTGAAGAGAAAAACACCCTGAATAATTCTGTTATGTCTTGTGAGTTGTCAGCAGTACGATCATTGTACCACATAGCACTAGGAAGAGAGAATTTGGAAGTTTTGGTGTTAGCATATTTCCAGAAGGCCCTGCTGTCACGAGATATGGCATTTTCCACACATGATATGTACTCGCTATATGCACCCTGATATGCCCGCTTATGATTTGCGCAATTCAGAAAAACATGAGTAATCAGCAATAGATTTTGATATTATCAATTTTTTGTAAGCCTTCTTTTTTTCAAAGATTAATTCTTTAAGTTCTGGGCTGAACCATTTGGAGAACTTTTTATTTTTTGTTTTAACTTTAGGTACATATAGATCAATAGAAAGGTTTAAGCAGTTATAGAAATTATCTATTGTTTTATTTACATCGGTCTTGTCCATTAAAGAGATCCAGTCAATACAAGACAGAAAAAACATTATATTTCCATAATCACAGTTCTGAAAGTCACTGTAAAGATAGTTAAATTCTAAATCATTAATTTTTTTTGGTATTGGAATCTCTAGGTCAAGAGCTGGGTGGTAAGTATCACAAACTGTTATAGGTTCTTTTGAACGATCAATTTTTACGTTTGAATTACTGCTAAACACCAAATCGAGAATATTGCCAGATGCATTGGGAAATGAGTTCAATTGAAACATATTAAGATAAACAAAGTAATCAGATAACAATTCTGATTGATTATTCATATTACCTATAGGTACAGCACCATATTTGTCATTATTCCAATGCAATAGAGGCAGATTAAAATCCCCGCACAGTATAAAATCATTACATTTATAGTTATTAAAAACATAGTCCACCAACGAGCAGAGCTCTTCATACTTATCAATTTGTGATTGAGGAGGCATGTACACACATCCAATAATTAATTTGTATTTATTGTCAATAGTTAACATAACATATAGTTGTTCTAACCTTGTGTTATTCACCTTAAGTTGATGTGATGGGAGGTTTTTTACTGCCACTAATACACCACCCCCTCTTGTTTTTGAGCTTGTTTCACTTGAGCGATCGCATCTATATATGTTATAATTAAAAAGCCTTAACTCGCTATCACCCATATCCTGGTTAAGCCATGTTTCTGTAAAAAACAGGATATCATATTGATCAATAACTGCTGATGCAGCTATATCCAAGATTTTGTTATTTATACTTCTGATATTTTGGTAATAACCCGTTATGGCTGTTTTGTTTTCTCCTAAATGTTCTGATTCGGAAGTCTTCTTCTTCGAAAATTCTGTTTATTGTATTGCCCCCTGCCTGCAGCTGGAAATATAAATGGCTTTATAACCACACCCGTTGGCCAGATCTCTGCATTAAAAATAGTTTCTTGCTCGCTTATGGGAACTGATATCTTAAAAGATGCCATGTGTTCCTGTCTCGAAACCAGCTTCTCAAAACTGGATACTTTGATTTTATTATCATCCAAGTGGGTCTTAAGCATCTCCACGGTGCACTCAGAGTTTAGGTTGCCCACATAAATCCATTTACGCTCTTCTGCTGCAGAGATTGTAGATTGCTTGTTATTGTTTCCCTTTATTAGGTTTCGGTTTTGATTGGGTTTATTTCCATTTAGTAGCCTTGTGTTTGTTCCAAGGCCAGCTGTTATGTTTGCATGAGTGTTTACATCTAAGTTATATTGTGTGATTTTTTTCTTAGCTGCAGTGGAGTATTGTAGATATGGTTCATTTACAGTTGCAGACAGATCCCCTGACATTTCCTGATTCTGCATTGCAGTATTCCCTGGTATTGGTTTGGTTAAGAATCGAACTAGCTCCTTGTTTGATTCACGAATTGCTTCAGCTGTTTTTTCAAGTTTGTTTGATACTACATCTGATTGATTCTTTAGCTCCATGGTAATCTGAGCTACTAGGTTTCCAAGTTCGTTAGCACTGTTTACCGTCATATTATTCGGAGAATTCCGACTTACATTAGGGGTATTTTCGGTAGTCTCAGTGACGCCTATTGTTGAGATTTTAATTCTGTTGACTTCTTCTTCCAGACTATCCAGCCTTCTTTTCATTTCCGGGCACAGGAAGACACAAATTGCACAATCCGGACAAAAATGCCTCAAACACCTTTCCTTTAAAATCAGCACTCTGATCTCCGAACTTCTTACTCCAGAGCAATTCTTGCAAATGATTTTATTGCATATGTCACATGGATAACCAAATAATTCATTTTTATCTTCTTTTTGAATACATTTATTGTTACATTTAAAACAATGTGTTGCCATTTTTGAGGTTATGTGTGGAAAAATGGGAAAACTCGAGGAATATCGCAAATCCACTGCAACCAACAATGTGAAGGGCTCACGATCCGTTTATCTACCGTTTAAACAATGTTCCACTTATTATTTTATTAAATTTCCGTGATTTTATTGATTTTTTCTCGCTCATGAAAGTGACTACTGCTACGTAGGACGTGACTTTTAGTTCATTTGCCATGTTTGATCCAACATTAATAAAATATAGTTCATTTGCCATGTATTTTTAATTTGATTTATTTCTTAATTTGATGTAAACATTAGAATCATTTAAAATTTTTTTGGGGTTTTGTTGCGCATCAGTTATCTTCTGTTTATAAAAATCGTTTTTAGTTTGTTTTATTAGTTTAGTTGTAGCATTTCGATAAGAGTTATATACACTTTTTAAATTTTCATCATAAGGGTTAAGTAATAAACGCTTTTTTAGTTTATCTCTAGTTTTTATTGCATTTAAAACAGTATCATTTATCCATGGCTTTTTTATCTTTGAACTTATTTTTAAAGTATATGTCTTTGTGTTTTTGTTTATCAAATAAGTATATTTATTAATAAATAAATTAAAGGAAGTATTCACATTTGTTGCGTTTAGTACATCTGCCCAACTTTCTATACTTAAAGATTTTAGAAAATAATCGTAATTGATTTTTTTATATGTAATGAATTGCTTATTTTTTTGTAATGACCTATTTATAAAACTGATATTTACAATTATAGGATAATGATCGGTAATAGTTGACTCAAGTATGTATGATTCTGCATTGTAACATAAATCTTCCTTTATTTTTGTAAAGCAGTGGTCAGCACATGTATCTATCTCATAGTTAGTTGTGTGTTTGTTATGATGCTTTCGAATTTTTAAGTTTTAAGATTTTTTTTTCCAGCTTTGTCAACAAGATTTAATTCTTTAGATAATAAAGCATATTTGACTTTGACTATTAGTCCTATGAGTTCTGGGTTTTTTGGCTTAGGTGGCATAAGTGTGTGTGAGTGATTGATTTGCGAGTCTCTGACTTGGAGACGATTCCGCTTAAAGGGAATTAGGGAAATGATTGAGATTAAGATCAGACATTACTTGAACTGCCTCGTTAATTTTTTTTGTTGCAAATATTCCTTGCATTCCCTGCTTGATGCTTCATTGTTGCCATCACAGTTAAGGCACCTTTTGGTAGGGCTATCCTTTTTATAACAGTTTTCCGTCTCATGTCGCTCCCCACAATATAAGCATCTAGGAGAATTTCTGCATCGACTTTGATGATTACCAAACTTTAAGCAAAGTACTGGGTTAATGTAAGGAGAAACATTTCTTTTTGTATTGAATAAAATTACCTCCTGAGGTATTTATTTATTTATTTATACATGGGGCTAGTCCATTCATACAAAGTGGTTGTGAAACACTTAATACTATAATACAATATTTGAAAAAAAAACAAAAGGTTAAAATAATAAAATTAATAACATAGAGAAGTCTAGTCCATAGTCCATACAAATATATAAAAAAAAATTAACAAAAGTCTAATAATATTTACCTAAGTAATAATTAATTTGGCCAATAGACAGATAAAAAATATCACCATCAAATTTATTTCCATTTATCATGATTCTATTGACTGGTGAATTTATTCCATAAACAGTATGGTGCTGGTGAAGGGTAATATAAAGGACTTCAAAAACAATTGTGTGGGCCCTGACAGTATTAATACAGAAACAATAAAATTATAGTGCATATTATAATTCTAATGTTAGAAGGAGGAGAATTTCCTAATGTATTGAAAAAATCAATCATAAAACCGATATTTAAATCTGGAGATCCCTTATTACCAAAAAACTATAAACCAATATCATTAGTAAGCAATTTTGCAAAAATTTTTGAAAAACCTATAAAACTCAGAATATTAAATCATTTAAATAAACATAACATAATATCTAAGAATCAATATGGTTTTAAAAAAGGAGTATCAACTACTGATTCCATATATGCCGTGACTAGTGAAGTACATGAGGCACTCAACAAGGGTGAGAGGCCTTTGCTAGTGTTCCTGGACCTAGCAAAGGCTTTCGACACAATATCTCATGAAATATTAATATCTAAACTAGGTCATTATGGGATTAGGGGTATTGCAGAGGGTCTTATTACTGATTATTTACAAAATCGTCGTCAAAAAACATCAATTCAAAAGTCATATTGCAATTATGAAAATAACTTGGGTTATGGAATACTCCAAGGAACAGTATTGGGACCAACATTATTTCAAATCTACATTAATAACATTTTCAACTTAAATATTCCCGGTAAAATCATAACTTTTGCAGACGATATGGTCCTAATATTCTCAGGGCATACATGGGAAGGAGCAAAATTTAATGCTGAAATAGGATTAAACAATGTTTTTAATTGGCTAAATACAAATTTATTAACATTAAACATTGATAAGAACAAGTTTATGACATACTCATTGAATAATGCTCTCTACCCCAACCTTAATACAATTACACTACATAAATGTAAAAAGGCTTATATAAATTGTACTGACAGTGTTACTAGAGTTAAAAAAATAAAATATTTGGGAATTAAGATGGATAGGTTTTTAAAGTGGGACTCTCATATAGATATGGTAGTTTCAAAACTAAGGAGACTAATTTTTAAGTTTTATCAACTCAGAGATATCCTAAATGAAAAGACAAAACGCTCGGTTTATTTTGCTCCGGTTGAGAGTATCATAACTTATGCTATGCCAATTTGGGGTGCAACATATGAATGTAATATATATCCGTTAATTATAATCGAAAAAAAAATCTTAAAAATATTGTATAATAGGCCAAAACTATATCCAACAATTGATTTATTTGAAAATACTCATTTATCAGATATTCAGACACTTTATGTTCCTAGTACTTTGTATTTTATTAAAAAAAATAACTCATTTAGGAATAAAATAAACCATCAATATCAAACCCGAGGAAATATTGAGCAAAAAATTGTGCTACCAAAACCCAACAATACGACATTTATGAAGTCGCTTGATTATTTGGGTATCAAGATGTTTAACATTTTGTCATTGGAAATAAGACATATTCAAGATATTAGAACATTTAAAAAAAGAATAAATCATTTTATTTTGACTAACATTAAATTATTTAGAAGATTATTTGTTTGAAAGAGCGAATTACTGCTATTCTAAAAATATTGAAAATACTCAGTTATTGCTATTCCTAATTATTTTTTATCCTGGGCACAAAATGTTATGCCCATTGTGATTAATATGCCTGTTTCTGGGCACATGTCCTTTCTCTTTTTTTTCTTTGTACTTGTTTTTTTTTTTTTTTATTCAAATGCAAATTCAAAAGTATTTATTGTCTAACAGGAACAATCCCAATACAAAGACAATTATAGATTAAATTAGCACATAATAGAAACTATTTAAGTATGTAATGCAAGATAAAATTTAAATTTTATACACATAAATAATTTATAAGATTCAAGTTGATGGTACACATATTTACACTAAGAAAGAAATGACAATTAATATATACCAAAACAGAATTAGAGTGCATTGACATTCGAGAGTATGCTTTTCTTAAAACTACTTAGACTTAAGTTAAACATATCAGTTTCATTAACTAAAGTTATTGAATTAAAGTACAAACAGGCTCTATACAGAGGCGCCTTTTTTGCAAGGTTAGTACGACCTAAGGGTTGATAAAATATTTGGTGTCTACGAGTGTTAGTTTGAGGTACCAAGAAACAAAGCTGAGACAACAGTTTAGAGGAATCAATCATGTTGTTACATAATTTATAAAGGAATTGCAGACTTGCACAAATAGTGGTATTCCTAAGAGATAAAAATTGGAACCGATGAAGAAGTAGATCATGATCAAAACCTCTTTCAGGATAGACACCATCCCTTTTGAAGGCCAGGTACTTGAGGAATTTTCGCTGGACACATTCAAGCCTATTAACATGGACATTGTAGGTAGGAAACCACACAATGGCCGCGTAAAGTAGCCTGGATTTAACCAGGGAATTGTAGATAGCAATGCGACTAGACAACTGTGAGAATTCCGATGTACTCCTCATCAAAAATCCCAAGGACTTCAGAGCCGATCGGACAGTCTCATCTATATGCAGACTGAAAGAAAGTCGCTTGTCAACTGTAACGCCCAAGTCACGAACCGAATTACAATCGGGAAGCAATGCGTTACGAAGAGTGTAGTTATGGTGGAACTCATGATGAATTATAGAGATCGTCATTTTCTTACATTTTTGGATATTTTGGGGGAAGATTGTTTAATATGCACCAACTATGAACCCTATCAAGTTCCTGCTGAATTACCATGCAGTCATCCTGATTACAGACAGTACGAAAGAGCTTCATGTCGTCGGTAAAAAGTAGACAGTGATTCTCAGTGATGTCATTAATGTAATGATGTAATTCATTTGATTTGAAGCCATTGTAGTCTACAAACTGGATCCTATTTGCCAGATAGGAGATAAAAAAATTGACCAGATTTTCATGAAACCCCATTTTAAGCAGTTTTTGTGCTATGAGACCGTGATCCAACTTATCAAAAGCCTTCGAAAAATCCGTATATATGACGTCTAGCTGTTGTCTTTGATTAATGTCTTGGTAGGCTGTTTGAAGAAATGACGTCAAGTTCGTGACAGTTGATCTTGAATGGAAAAAGCTATGCTGGTTTGGGGAGATAAGATATTTGACTTGATGGAAGAGTTTTTCATAGATACAGACTTCAAAGGCTTTAGAAAAGTTGGATAAGATGGAAATAGGACGGTAGTTCTCAACACATCCCCGATCACCTGTTTTGAGTACTGGACAAATTTTGGCATATTTCCAACGATCAGGGAAAATGCTGGTGCGGATTGATAAGTTAAATAAAAATATAGACAATGGTGTAACCAGAACTGAGGCACAGTCACGTAAAATAAATGATGGAACTTTATCGGGCCCTGAAGTTTCTTTGTTTTTTAGTTTTTTTAAACCAGATAGGATGTCGTTGTTACTGAGGGTAAGTAATGTTATATTTTGGGACCCTGCATCAGCATGAGAATTTCCAGAAAATATAGAGGAGTCGGTGTAAACACTTTTAAAGTAATGGGCAAATGCGTTTACTATGCCGTTTGGAGATTCAATGATAGAATTGTAGGTGACAGATCCTGGGATATGGGATCTGTTGCGTCTTTGTCGAATAAAGTTCCAGAACTTTTTTGGGTCGCGTCCAATAGAATTTTCACTGGTACTAATGAAGACTCTATATGCCATATCAATCTTTACTTTTATTGAAGTTAATAATAATAATAATAATAATAATACTTTTATTGTCATAAAACATTCAAAAATTAACATAGACAACGTCACAGATTACAAAAAAGAAACTTAAGATAATATGGTAGGTCATTATACATAATACAAAGCAAAACAAAAAACAAACAAATCAATAAGTGTACATAAACATAATATTAAAAAACATTAGCAGGTAATACATTAAAATAGTCATCCAAACTATAAAATTCACTTGTAATTAAAAATTCCCTTAAATGGGACTTAAATGAATATTTTCCCTGAATTAATTTTATATTGGTAGGTAAAGCATTATACACCTTTATACAATTTAAGAGGGGGCCCTTATGAAAAAGGGATGTGCGATGATTTGGAATAACCAAATTATTTTGACCCCTAGTGTTAACGCCATTGGAGACATCGCCATTTCTAAGAAATAGATTAAAATTCGATTTTACAAATAAAGAACATGTATAAACAAACAGAGAAGGAACAGTCATTATCCCTAATAATTTAAATTTACCCCTACATGATTCTCTATACTTTAAGTTTAAAATAGTTCTTACGACTCTTTTTTGGGTTACAAATACTCTTTTTGCATTTTCAGCATGAAACCGGTACCAAAATATAATACTATAAGATATTATAGACTGAACAGCTGCTATATAAAATATACGTAGGACAGAGATGCTAACTTGCTGGCGCAAAAGACGAATGGCATATGATGCACTGCTAATTTTAGACAAAACATTATTAACATGTTCAGTCCACTGAAAATTACTGTCTAATGTAATACCAAGAAATTTAACAGAATGTGTCTGTTTTTTGCTCTTACCTTCAATGGTGACATATAAAGACTCTAGACCAGTGTCCCGAAATACTACCAGGGCAGTCTTACCAGTATTTAGTAGAAGACTGTTATTAGTGCACCAATCCAACACACCCTGCGCTATACTACATGATCTTTGTGACAATAAAGTTTTATCAGATGAAGAGATAATACATGATGTATCATCTGCAAATTGATATAAAGATGTCAAGTCAATTTTCTGGTTTAAGTCGTTTGCAAAAATTAAGAACAAAATAGGTCCCAATATCGAACCCTGAGGCACTCCAGCAGAAATGGACTTATACTTTGAGTATGATTTACTGCCCCCATATCCGACATGAACTGTCATTCTCCTATTGCTTAAATATGATCTTATAAATCTATTGGCAACACCACGAATACCATAACACTCTAGCTTCTGAAGCAGTAACTCATGATCAATCAGATCAAATGCCTTACTTAAATCAAAATAGATACCAGACACCAATTGCCCCTTATCAATCTGTTCCAGAATATAATTTAGTGACTGAAATATTGCAGTGATCGTTGAATGATCTGGAAGGAAACCATGTTGTCCACTGTAAAATAATTTGTTATTTAGAAAATAATTCAAAACTCCAATATAAACAATTATCTCAAACACCTTAGAAAAAATGGGTAAAATTGATATGGGCCTATAATTATTAATATCACTAGAGTTGCCTTTTTTATAAACCGGTATGACTTTGGCAATCTTAAGTTTATCCGGAAAAACACCACTTTCCATACAATTATTTATAACCATGAACATGGGAATACTAATATATTTTGAAACATGTCTAAGTATAGTTATTGGAATTTCGTCTACTCCAGTTGAGTACTTCATTGGCAACATATTGATAATCCTACTTACCTCATCAGGTGTTGTAGGTCTTAAGAAAAACAAATAAGGCACTGGCTGAATATTACAACTCGTACTGTTATTACCAAGAATATAATCTAAATCAAATTGATTTGCAAATAAATTAGCAAGTACCTCTGGATCTTTAATTATTAAATCATCTTTTAAAATTTCAATATCGTTAGACTTTTTATCATTAAGAGAGTTTTTAAGCAGCCGCCAAGTTGATTTTGTTACATTGCTGGAATTTGTAATAATATTATCATTATAGCTTTGTTTAAATTTGCGAATGTAGCCTTTATAGCTTTTCCTTTCAGTCTTATAGTGGACTAAAATATTTATGTCATTAGTTCTTTTATAAAGTGCATACATGTCCCTCAAATACATTGACCACTCTTTTATTTCGTCAGACACCCAACCTTGCTCTGCATTCATTTTAACTCTGGTATTTTTCACTGGAATATGAATGTTAAAATAATAATTGAAAATATTATAAAACACATCAAACATCTCCTCACAATTACGAGTTTCATTTACATTAAACCAGCTCTCATTCTCAACTGCAGTTTTAAAACTATTTACATTTTCTTCACTAAAATTTCTTTTATTACATGTTAAATTCTGATATTGTTTTTTTAACTTGTGAACATTTAAAATTAAGGCATAGTGATCAGATATGTCAGACTTTATTATCTCACTTGAGTACTCATCACATGCTAAATTAGAAAAAAAATATTGTCTAGTTGGCTACTTGTATTATTTGTGACTCTGGTTAATCCAGTAACATTTTTTTTCAAATTGTACATAGAGAAAAGGTTGATTATATCTACAACATCTTTCTCGTTTCTATCAAACTTTACATTAAAATCGCCACACACAAATAAAATTTTATTTCTACCATAAACTTCATTCAATAATCCATACATTTTTTCCAAAAATACAGTCATATTTCCATTTGGAGATCGATATAAAGAAATAACAACACCAATACTTTCACCAACATTAACCTCAGCACAGCAAAATTCACAGTCAACATCCACACCCACTACACTTGTTTCAACAGTTCGAATCATTACCCCAGACTCTGCAAAGATGGAAGTACCTCCTCCCTTGCATGTATTTCTACAAAAACTACTAATTAATGTGTATTTATTTTCTTTCTTATCCTTTTAAAAGCAGAATAATCACTCAAACAGTTTGTACTTTTCCATCTTTTATGCAGCCTTGTCTTAGATTTAATATCATTAATTATATCCCTTGTATACCAAGGCGGGTAAGAATAATTATATTTATGGGGAGCAAACAAAGGGACTGATTGGTCAAGAATGGAATAAATTCTATTATAGAAGAGGTCCACCGCGTTATTAATATCTGAAACTCCATTAAGAAAATCCCAGTCGGTTTCCCAAACAAGTTGGTAGAGTAGTGGAAGGTTGGCTTTGCGGAAGTTGTAGTCTCTATTAGGGGAATCGTTTGGAAAGTCGACACAATTATCCTCCAAGATACAGTTAGATACAATATTTAGCGTAGGATGGTAACAATCCTCTGGTACAAGCGATATGTCATTTTTTACAACGGTGCAAAGAAAGTTTGAAAGAACCAGATCAAGTATGCCATTGTAATAGTTTGTGACATTATTGAATTGAGTTAAATCAAGATATGAAAGAAAATCTTTTAATAAACTTAACTTTTGGTTCTGACCATGATCTGCTTGGCAATATTGAATGTTAAAATCTCCTAGTAATAAAATCTTATTGTTTTGAATAAAGTCTAGAGTAGATAAATAATCAAATAATGTTTGGTAAACATCTAGAGAAGAATTGGGTTGAATGTAAATTACAAAAATGTATACATTGGCTGAATTCATAACCAGCCTACAACCCAGAACATCGACCTTGGGAATGAGTTCTTCCAGCTGAGTTAGGTTAACTTTAGTTGAGAGAATATCCTGTCGAATCCCCAGAAGTGTACCGCCACCTTTAGATACATTCATGGCTTGGAGGTTTCTATCCTTGCGATAGACTTGGTAGTTGTTGTTGAACAATTCACAGTCATGCACTCCGTCCTGGATCCAGGTCTCGGTTACCGCAACCAGATGATACTCAGCCTCAGATACAGCTTTGAAGAACTCGTGGGATTTGGTGTTCAAGCCTTGAACATTCTGGTACAGAATGGAAATGTCCCCATTAGACAATTCATTTAGTTTAAATGCTGACCTTTAGTGGATATGATCTTGGGTAAGCCGTTGCTGTACACCATCTTTATATCTGATTCTCCAGCTTGTAATCGCTCATTCAGTTCGTTTTTGACCTTGCGGTGAAGCTGCAACTGCTGAAAAGTTTTGTCGTCACTAACTGACAAGTGGTTCAAGTTGGGGTTTGATTTAAGTTTTTTGGAATTCCTTTTGATAGCAATGGCTGATTCGGCTGAATTGCATATTACCCTGACTGACTTCAGCTATATTAATGTCAGGCGCACAACATTCGATAACCTCTAAAGCTGTTGTCTTGGTCAGATGTAAGTCTGTTTCAGGACAATTAAAGATCATAAAGTTCTTTTTTCTGTTTTCTCTATCATTATATTCTCTAAAATACTCTTCAAAGTTAGTGTTACTTGCAGCAGAGTTTACACTTGTCACGGCTGCATTTTTATTTCCAAGATCATTTTCAAGTAAAGTAACAGTTTTTGATAGGAGATTGTTGTTGCTCTTTAACAGCTCATTCTTTTCCTCAACTTCGACTAATAGCTTTTTCAAATATAGAATTTCAACGTGAAGTACATCTGCACTTGACCCAATATGTTTCAAGGGAGCACTTTGATTAGGTGTAGCCTGCTCAAGATTGGTTGTTGCTTTTACCTTTAATTTTGATAAATTTGATTCTTTACATTCAGGACACCACAAGATACTAGCGCGATTCTGCAGTAGAACAGCTCGAATCTCTGTAACAGTTTTGACTCCAGAACAGTTCCGACAGACTGAGCGCGCACAGAAGTCACATGGATAGCCAAACAACTGTTGCTTATCCTCCTTGGCCACGCATAAAGTGTTACACATATAACAGTGCATCACATCAGCCTGACTCATTTTACTTTCCAAATGATAACGCTCAAAGAAAATAAATTTATAATTTCAGTCGAAGAAGGGCTGGTTACGACCTTGAATTATAATAGTTCGAGGACGCTTAATCACCTCGCCAATTTGGCAACGTCGGAACCAGGTCTTTCAATTACCCAGTGGTAACATTGTTTGGCAACGTTGTTGCAAACTGTGAGAGTTGACAATGACAGTGTTGACCGTTGACAGGTAAATCACATGTGATGATTTGGAGGTTATGGTTGCCCTTGAAAATGAAAACTTTACAAACGATTTACTTCAAAAATATCCAAAACTAGGGCTTGCAAACACTTTCAAAGGTATTTCGAACCTTATAAAACACGTTTAGCACGAATTACTGGAACAACTCACAATTTAACAATAAAAAAAATACGCAAGTAAACACATCAAACTTTTAACAACCCAATTGCGATGTTTTTTTAAAGGTTATTGTTGTTGACTGTGTTCAATATTCTCTCCCGTTCTGTTTTTACAGATTCTTTGTGACGTAGGTACCTATCTAATTGTATTTTGGATTGTAGTTACTTTCGATAAGGCGTAGTGAATAGAAAATTCGCTTAATTAAGCAATTAAATGTGAATAACTTCACATATAAGCTCATTAGGGCTTAGGTGAAATAATCATAAATTGATGAACCATTTTTTGTAAACAAAAATCTATGAATAAAAATTATTATTATTATTATTATTATTATTGTTTAGCGAGATCGGAGAGCAAATTTGCAGCTCCTATGAAATTTGTTCCTTAGTCGGACCAAATTTATGTAATTCGGCCACGTCTCGCGACGAACCTGCGAAAGGCAGCCAAAAAAGCCTCTGTGCTTAAATCTGAAGTGACCTCTAAATGAATACTTTTGGTTGTTGTACATACAATCACACATATATAACCTTTATAAGTTTTCGCACCTCTGTGCTTGGACATTGTAAGGGCACTGTGTATTTCAGGAGTGATGATACCAAGTGTGGGAGATATTTGAAGTTTTTAGCCCTGAAGTTATAAACTAACCTAGAGCCTTTAGCTATAACTCATAGGATTTTAGCTAATGAAGAGTAACGGTCAAGCAAAATATCAAAAACATGATTTTGGGATTTTACGGTAGCATGAAGAGATAAGATTGGACGGTTTGCCCTCTTTTCATTAGTGCGGGGTTTTTGTTCATCTAGAATCTCATGGCTATCAAACATATCTTGAGGGGGCCACAAATCAGATAAAAATTCTGGACCAGACCACCAGATCGTCTGCCTTAGTAACTGAGAAGGGTAGAGACCACGACTCGCACAATCCGCAGGGTTTTGGACGCTGGGTACATATCGCCATGAAGACGGTGATATGATTTCCTGAACTTGGGATACTTGGTTGGCTATAAAAGATTTCCATCTATGAGGAGATGAACAAAGCCATCTTAAAGCAACTTGTGAATCGAACCAAGTGATAATTTCATCGAAGGTGAGTCCTTCGCTGTATTCATTTTTACCAGTTCAACTAGCTTGCTTAAAAGCACAGCTGACATAAGTTCAAGTCTAGGAATGGATTGGACTTTTAAAGGATTTACTCGACATTTGGCAGTAATTAAGCAAACACTGACTTGTCCGGAATGTTGAACACAGCGAAAATAAACAATCGCGGCATGACCGACTTCGCTGGCGTCGCAAAAGGCATGTAATTCCAACCTATATCGGATATCGAATCCGGGATAACTCGACGTGGAATCCTAACATTTGCGAGTTGGGGAAGTTGATCTTTAAAATCATTCCAAGTTTGTACAATCTCCGGATTTGGCGCGCCATCCCATGGAATCTCATCCAACCAGAGTCGCTGTAACAGATGCTTTGCTAACAAAGCAACAGGTGAGATAGAATAGAATAGAATAGAAAAACATTTATTATGCAATATACAAAAATAATTACATAAAAGGTAGCATTCGCAGGGCGTTCTTCCATGATACCTAAAAATAAAGTAATTTAACTAAGATAGAGACCCTTTCAGAGTTAAGACCTATCTCTCTCCTTCCAATTTTTGCCAAAATGTTGGAGTTACTCATTTGTGATATGATTAAGGAATATTTGTATGATAAGGATATTCTTCCTGGAGTTCAGTCTGGATTTCGCAAGGGTCATGATACTGCATCAGCCCTTTCTAATGTTACTACCAATATTTCTAGAAATATGGATCCTGCTTGGTTTTACTTGATTATAGCAAGGCGTTTGACCTGATTAATCACCAAATGCTAATTGCCAAGTTTTCATTTTTTGGCTTCTCGGAACAAGTGTGTTTATGGTTTTCTAACTATCTTTCTTCTCGACTAAAGTTGGTGGAGCTGGATGGTGCAAGATCTGAGGCTGTGATGACAGACATGGGTGCGCCGCAGGGAAGTGTACTGGGTCCACTCTTGTTTAATATGTACACGTCGAACCTGCCCAATCAGGTTAGGTCTTGCACAGTCCAACTCTATGCTGATGATACCCAGCTCTTAGCTGGTTTTGCCCCCGAGGAGGCCAGTTCGGCTATGCAACAGGTCAATGAGGATTTGGAGAGAGTATTTATTTGGTCTGTTGATCATGGTTTAGTCTTAAATGCGAAGAAAAGTAATTACTTAATATTGGGGTCATCTGCACTTAGGAGTAAATTTTACCTTTGTAACTTTGTAGATTTGCATATTGATGGGTCCTTGCTGCCACCTGTTGAGTCTGCAAGAAATCTTGGAGTCACTTTTGATGTAAATTTAAATTTTGAATTGCACACAAAGAAGAAACTTACTTCAGTGTATATTAAACTAAAAAGCTTATATTCTTTAAAGTACATTTTGCCAGAAAAAACCAAACTGTTGCTAATTGAATCACTTATTTATCCACTACTTGATTACTGCAGTGTTGTTTATTTTAATTATTTAAGTAATGAATTTCAAAGAAAAATTCAATTAGCTCAAAATACGTGCATCCGCTTTGTCTACTGTATAAACAAATTTGATCATATAACACCAACCAAAATAATATCTTAAAATATAACTATCCTACAACACTTCATTTTGGTGCTTTTGTGTTCAGGATATTTAGGTCGAGATGCCCGGGATATCTCTGGAACCATATAGGCAGGACATACATCAACTGAACCTTAGAAATGTTATTAGATTTAGTATACCTCAGCATCGCACTGCTAAGTTTAGGAGTTCGTTTGCCTTTCAGGCAGTAGAGCAACTTAACTCTGATGTTTTTAATTTAATTATTGATAATTCATATGCTTCTTTCAAAATGAAATACAAGAAGTTATTACTCCAAAAAATGCAACAACAGAGTTGGGTTGGTTAGTTATGTTTTTTATAGTTTCTATTTATCATCTTGTTTGTTTCTTGTGTAGGTGGCATGGAAGAACGCTCTGCGAATGTCACCCTTTATGTAATTGTAATTGTATACTTTTTATAATTATTACATAATAAACGTCTTTCTTTCTTTCTAACTATAAAAACATTAATACCTATTACCAAAATCCAAACATTTCAAAGGTAATTTACTACACTGTTAGGACATTAAATTCAGTAACTCATTCTTGTATTTGGTCTTAAAGGTTTTAATAAGCGTTTTAAGTAATTAAATTAAATACAGGTGAGTTAAGCAATTGTATCACCCGAAAAGCAAATGAGTTTCTAAATTTAGAAGTGCGATGTTGGTGTAGATTAAATCTAATAACATTTCTTAGGTTTAGATTGTGAATTTCCTGTCTTGCTACAATATATTTCCATAGGTTATGGACATAAAACAAAATCGGACATTTTGTTTTATAAAGTTTGTATACAAATACACCAAATAGAAACATCACTCGATATTCATATTTAAGCAAGTTGTTTTGTACATAAGTGGGAGTGATGTGAGCAAATTTGTATACACAATAAACATAACGAATACAAGCGTTTTGGGCCAGTTGAATCTTGTTACGAAATTCCAAGTTTAAATAATTGTAATAGACTATACAACAGTAATCCAATTGTGAAAGAATGAGTGATTCCACTAGTAAGAGTTTAACCTTTTCAGGTAGAATAAATTTAAACTGATACAAACGTTTTAATTTAAAGTATACAGAAGATAGTTTTTTATTGATATGATATTCAAAGTTAAGGTTTGCGTCAAAAATGTGACGCCCAAATTTTTAACACATATTGCAGAGGGTAGAAGATCCTCACCAATATGTAACGAAACAAAGTTGTGCATTTATAATCTGATTAGTGCCAATAACCGTATAGTTGCTTTTATTTGCATTAAGCAACATACCATGCCCAATGGACCACTCTAAAATAGATTTCAAATCGCAGTTAATCTGCTGAAAAGCTTGACAAGCATTTTCCGGTTCAAAACCAGCAACCAATTGTGTATCATCCGCGTAGAGATGGATGGAGCAGAAACGAACCTGCTTGGGCAGATCAGAAGAGAGTGATTAATTAAATCGAAGGCCTTGCTGTAATCTAGGAGTATAAGACAGGAGGCCATACCTTTATCGATATTAGTTACAAGGTCTGTAGTGACCTTGGTGAGTGCGGTAGCAGTGCTGTGGTGCTTCCGGAAGCCTGACTGAACTTCAGGCAGTAGGCCAATACTCAAAATATAGTCATTTATCATATCAGTAACTAGCAATTCTAACATTTTAGCCAGGATTGGCAATTGACTGATGGGCCTTAGTTCAGATATTGACTCGATTTTGGAATTTTTGGGAATGGGTATAATTATAGATGTTTTCCAAGTTTTAGGAAACACTCCTTCCTGAAGGCACTGATTGAATAATCTGGCTATAATTGAAACTACATGTTCAAGACCAAAGAGAAGCATGACATAAGTTATTCCATCGACGCCAATACTTTTGGATTTGATGCGAGAGAAAGCTTGGAGAACGTCATATTCAGATATGAACCTAAAAGAAAAGTTTCTATTATCTAGACTCTCTAGCCTATTAGTATTATAGAAGTCACGGACCTCAGCATCAACCGGAGCGGCCAACCTAATAACATCAACAAATTGATTACTAATATCTTGTAGATTTTTTAAATGATTAGGAATTTCAGAATTATTTTTTGAATGAACATTCCATGTATTAAGTCGAGACCAAAGCATTTTGGAGTTTTTGTTGGCTCTCTGAAGTTCAAATGACATATATGCCTTTTTTTCACTGCGTATTGCGAAAGAAAGGTAGGTTTTAATTTAACAGTTACGAAGGGTGCGTGTCTCTCGAATACGTCGGTCAGTCGCTGATTAAGAGTTTGAAGTCTACAATCCAAGGTTCCCCGTTGCCAAGCATCATCATCGAAATTGAATCTTTGCATCTCAATGTCGAATTGTTGCTGATTAAAAGAGCGAAAGTCTTTATAGGATATTATTTTTGCAGTCTTTTTGGGTGTTTCAATTTCGATAGTAGAGTAAATAAGTCTGTGATCTGTGAGATTAAGCAAATCTTTAGTTCCCGAGTTTACCACATTAGCATTACTGTCTACACAAAGAATATCAATAAGGGTACATGTGCTTCTCGTTATTCTTGTTGGGTCGGTGATAGTTTGTTTTAGATTAAACATATGTAACAAAGATCTTAACTGATTGCTTTCTACCGTCTCACTTAGAAGATCAACATTCAGGTCACCCAAGAGAAGGGTATAATCAAAAGAAGGCAACAGGGAGGATAATATATTTTCAACACAAAATATGTTTCTAAAACTGACTGATGGAGGTTTATAAAGCCCTCCCATTAAAACTCTTTTGTTTTTCAAAGACAATTCTATCCAAAGTTGTTCGACTTGACACATTTCATCACTTGCCGCGGAGATATCAATGACTTTACATTTAATACAGTCAGCCATATATACACCAACGCCCCCTCCCCTAGTTATTCTGTCACTACGAAAAAGCTGGTAACCAGAAACATGTAAAAGTGAATCAGGCAGTAGAGCAACTTAACTCTGATGTTTTTAATTTATTTATTGATAATTCATATGCTTCTTTCAAAATGAAATACAAGAAGTTATTACTTCAAAAAATGCAACAACAGAGTTGGGTTGGTTAGTTATGTTTTTTATAGTTTCTATTTATCATCTTGTTTGTTTCTTGTGTAGGTGGCATGGAAGAACGCTCTGCGAATGTCACCCTTTATGTAATTGTAATTGTATACTTTTTATAATTATTACATAATAAACGTCTTTCTTTCTTTCTAACTATAAAAACATTAATACCTATTACCAAAATCCAAACATTTCAAAGGTAATTTACTACACTGTTAGGACATTAAATTCAGTAACTCATTCTTGTATTTGGTCTTAAAGGTTTTAATAAGCGTTTTAAGTAATTAAATTAAATACAGGTGAGTTAAGCAATTGTATCACCCGAAAAGCAAATGAGTTTCTAAATTTAGAAGTGCGATGTTGGTGTAGATTAAATCTAATAACATTTCTTAGGTTTAGATTGTGAATTTCCTGTCTTGCTACAATATATTTCCATAGGTTAGGGACATAAAACAAAATCGGACATTTTGTTTTATAAAGTTTGTATACAAATACACCAAATAGAAACATCACTCGATATTCATATTTAAGCAAGTTGTTTTGTACATAAGTGGGAGTGATGTGAGCAAATTTGTATACACAATAAACATAACGAATACAAGCGTTTTGGGCCAGTTGAATCTTGTTACGAAATTCCAAGTTTAAATAATTGTAATAGACTATACAACAGTAATCCAATTGTGAAAGAATGAGTGATTCCACTAGTAAGAGTTTAACCTTTTCAGGTAGAATAAATTTAAACTGATACAAACGTTTTAATTTAAAGTATACAGAAGATAGTTTTTTATTGATATGATATTCAAAGTTAAGGTTTGCGTCAAAAATGTGACGCTCAAATTTTTAACACATATTGCAGAGGGTAGAAGATCCTCACCAATATGTAACGAAACAAAGTTGTGCATTTATAATCTGATTAGTGCCAATAACCGTATAGTTGCTTTTATTTGCATTAAGCAACATACCATGCCCAATGGACCACTCTAAAATAGATTTCAAATCGCAGTTAATCTGCTGAAAAGCTTGACAAGCATTTTCCGGTTCAAAACCAGCAACCAATTGTGTATCATCCGCGTAGAGATGGATGGAGCAGAAACGAACCTGCTTGGGCAGATCAGAAGAGAGTGATTAATTAAATCGAAGGCCTTGCTGTAATCTAGGAGTATAAGACAGGAGGCCATACCTTTATCGATATTAGTTACAAGGTCTGTAGTGACCTTGGTGAGTGCGGTAGCAGTGCTGTGGTGCTTCCGGAAGCCTGACTGAACTTCAGGCAGTAGGCCAATACTCAAAATATAGTCATTTATCATATCAGTAACTAGCAATTCTAACATTTTAGCCAGGATTGGCAATTGACTGATGGGCCTTAGTTCAGATATTGACTCGATTTTGGAATTTTTGGGAATGGGTATAATTATAGATGTTTTCCAAGTTTTAGGAAACACTCCTTCCTGAAGGCACTGATTGAATAATCTGGCTATAATTGAAACTACATGTTCAAGACCAAAGAGAAGCATGACATAAGTTATTCCATCGACGCCAATACTTTTGGATTTGATGCGAGAGAAAGCTTGGAGAACGTCATATTCAGATATGAACCTAAAAGAAAAGTTTCTATTATCTAGACTCTCTAGCCTATTAGTATTATAGAAGTCACGGACCTCAGCATCAACCGGAGCGGCCAACCTAATAACATCAGCAAATTGATTACTAATATCTTGTAGATTTTTTAAATGATTAGGAATTTCAGAATTATTTTTTGAATGAACATTCCATGTATTAAGTCGAGACCAAAGCATTTTGGAGTTTTTGTTGGCTCTCTGAAGTTCAAATGACATATATGCCTTTTTTTCACTGCGTATTGCGAAAGAAAGGTAGGTTTTAATTTTACAGTTACGAAGGGTGCGTGTCTCTCGAATACGTCGGTCAGTCGCTGATTAAGAGTTTGAAGTCTACAATCCAAGGTTCCCCGTTGCCAAGCATCATCATCGAAATTGAATCTTTGCATCTCAATGTCGAATTGTTGCTGATTAAAAGAGCGAAAGTCTTTATAGGATATTATTTTTGCAGTCTTTTTGGGTGTTTCAATTTCGATAGTAGAGTAAATAAGTCTGTGATCTGTGAGATTAAGCAAATCTTTAGTTCCCGAGTTTACCACATTAGCATTACTGTCTACACAAAGAATATCAATAAGGGTACATGTGCTTCTCGTTATTCTTGTTGGGTCGGTGATAGTTTGTTTTAGATTAAACATATGTAACAAAGATCTTAACTGATTGCTTTCTACCGTCTCACTTAGAAGATCAACATTCAGGTCACCCAAGAGAAGGGTATAATCAAAAGAAGGCAACAGGGAGGATAATATATTTTCAACACAAAATATGTTTCTAAAACTGACTGATGGAGGTTTATAAAGCCCTCCCATTAAAACTCTTTTGTTTTTCAAAGACAATTCTATCCAAAGTTGTTCGACTTGACACATTTCATCACTTGCCGCGGAGATATCAATGACTTTACATTTAATACAGTCAGCCATATATACACCAACGCCCCCTCCCCTAGTTATTCTGTCACTACGAAAAAGCTGGTAACCAGAAACATGTAAAAGTGAATCTGGATAATCTGGAGATAACCACGTTTCTGTAATTGCAAAAATATAAAATTTTTCAAACACAAGTAACTCCTTTATATCGGCAAATGATGGAATGAGGGATCTAATATTTATATGTGCAACACGGAGATTCATTGACCTAGACACAGATACTATTGGCCCATCAGTTTTGCCTGTGCTGGATCTAAAAAAGATATATTTTGTATGCTATTGGGATCAATAGTATCCCAAATATTAGATTCCAGATTTGAAAAATTTTGAGACATAACCGTGTCACCGCAGACTGGGACCTCAGAAGCATCAGTTTGGCCCACCAAGGGACCATTGGCGTCACCATCCATATCCCCGAAACTCTCAGTGCCACCAAGAATAACCAAGTCTGGTGATGAGCAAAGGGAAGCAAAAGATAAAATCGCATTTTTAATTGAGTTAGAAACCTTAAAACGACCCGTTTTGCTCAAATAAATACGATTTCTCGTATAGTCCCTATCGATTAAGTTACTATTGTACAAGTCTAATAAATCTACATTATCAATTGTACTACATTTCAATTTATCAATTATTTGCCTGAAACTATGATTGATTCTTAAAATATTATTTAAAATATTATTTGTTGATGAGACGCCCTGAAATTTTGTAGGAATGGTGCATATAATTAAATTTGTGAAAACGATATCAATTGACAACGCTTTAATTATCATAGGATCTACTTCAAAATTGTTAATGCCACCCTAAAACTACTACACAGTCAGAAAATGTATAGTCTCTGGCAAAGCCACGCACACTTGAAAGGAGGTCATTAAATGGGGCATTGGGTTTGCACATTACTTCAAGATTGAAATCATCACCAAGGATAAAACGGAGACTTGCATATAGATGTTTACCAACGTTATCTGTTACCAGCAGCACTCTATGTTTCTCCTTATTTGCGCACACAGTAATATTTAGGGATTCATGTGTGAGCTTAAATGACCTTTTTTGACTTGAACTGGGACTTGAGTGTGTATCTTGTGAGACTTGCTTGGCTTCAAAGAGTTCCAGTTTGGCTCAGCTCCTTACCATAAAGTTCATTTTCCTTTTCCAATACTTCAATGCTATGCTAGTTAGAAGGTTATTCTTTAAGACCATCAATTCACTGAGCTCCCTCACTAACACTTCATTCTTGGACTGGATTTCCTTAATATCATTAAGAAGGGCTTTATTTGCATTTTTTAGCTGTAAATTTATACAACTTGGATTAATAGTTTCAGCATACTGATTAACTTTAGAAATGTATTCTAAAGGCGTTTTCAGAAGCGCGGTCTTGAGTGCCCTCCTTCAGTCTCTTTATGTGAGCATCTTTTGCGGCCTTGTCAGCAAGCAAGCCTGATAATTCCTTATTAAGTTGCTGCAAATTATCAAAGTATTAACATTCCAATTTTTCAACGGATATGTCTTTCTCCAATGCTTTCAACTTAAGATTGGCCAGTTCATCTTGAAGGTTTTTCAATTTGTGGATGTCTCCTACCAGTGGCTTACACTGCCTACAGTAGAATAAGATATTCCTTTGGGCTAAGGAGATTGCATGGGTTTCTGTTGTTGTCAGTTGAGCACACTTTTTACAAAAACATCGCTCACAGCCGTCGCATGGAGTTCCAAAAAGTTCGTCGTCCTTGAGTCTGGCTTTCAGAATGCATTGCTTAAGGCAGCTCGTGCACTTTAAGAGTGAGATTATCTTCAGAGTAAAATAGTTGGAGATAGAGATAAATTAAAATCACAAAATGACAATTGTACTACAATTTGTACATTTCGAATCACTATGGCAACGTTAACAATACTAAATTTCAATCGTCGAACAGAAGTATAAAAAAGTTTACTTATTTTTTGCATTTTTATGTTATTTCCTTATCACTGGAGTGTAAATAAATAGATCTTATAAATGTTTGAAATATTTCGGATTCCACAGCAAGAAACAAGGCTCAAAAGCAAGCAAGATGAAATATTTATTAATTGATTTAGGTCGATCTGATGAGATTTGATGTATTTTCCACGGCACTAAACAAATTGGGAATTTAATGCAGTAAAACACCCAAAAAAACATAAAAAACGACAGAACACAACACCAGTGTGTACTGAACAAAAGGATACCTAATTAACATTTTGATAGATAAAGATAAATCCTAACGGATCAAAGATTCTGCTTACCTCAGATAAAATAGATCGCTTAGTGCATGGTCTATCAATCGGCACATAAGAGTATGAAAACACTTCGTAAGTAGAATCCCACTTTAAGCCTAAAATTTTTATAAAGGTAGGTGCTTCCTTGTCAAAAAAGCAAGAAGTTTGAACATCACCAGGATGATTAGCTGCCCATTTACTAAGTTGGAAACCACCTCTCTTCATTACTTCAATAAATTGGGTTTGCAGAGCAATGGTTGATTCAATAGAATCGCTGCCTGTGTGGTAATCATCAACATAGTTATCTCTCTTTAGTACCTGAACCGCCTCTGGAAAATTAGTTTCTTCTTGATTGGCCAGTTCTATCAATGTATGTAATGCCAAGAATGGCAAAGAGCGATTGACACAAAAGATAGTGACTAAATAATATTCTTCAAGAGGATCAGTGGGGCAGAATCTCCATAAGATGCGTTGGTAGTTATAGTATTGAGGTTGAATCAAGATTTATCTGTACATCTGTTTGATGTCAAAGACAAAACAATACTTGTGAAATTGAAATGATAGAAGAATGTTTGCAATATCTCTTTGAAGTTTTGGCCCTGATAGGAGGGATTCATTTAAGGAAATACCCGTAGAACCACGCTGAGAAGAATCGAAGACAACACGAATCTTGGAACCTGTAGTGTCACTTTTGAAAACACAGTGGTGTGGAATGTAATATGCTGTAGAAGATTTCTGATCCTTTCTAGGGACCAGGGTCATATGACCACTCTCAAGGTAATCTCTCATAATATTGTTTATGAAGTTCTGGATTTTTAGCTAGTTTCGACTAGAGCATAATAAATCTACGATGGGCAGGCACATAGCTGTCACCTAGATTAAGACCGGGATGCTTAAACGGTAAGGGTACCGCGAACCTGCCAGATGGTGTGCGATAGGTAAGGCGTTTGTAGATTTCTTCGCACTTTACGTCTTCCGCCGAAACAGGCATTGATGAAATGAGAGGCAGAAACTGTCTCTTGGAAGAAAATAAGAAGCTACTGGAGGAAAAATTGGAAAATGTTATGAAAAGTAAGGTTAGTGTGAGTCCAAAAAGCCCGCAAAAAAATGACGCAGATCCCGCAGCTGTCAAATCTGTCGTGTCAGTCCAACATAAAGTTAGCTCTGTAGCAAAGGCCAAGGAAACTGAAGACAGGAACGAAAACATACCTGAATATAGAAACAAAAATGAAATGTCAATATTGTCAATGTCTACCACAACGTCATTAACACTGGCAGAAAAAAAATCTGAAAATAAAAAATTTTCAGAGGCCGTGAGGGAAAAATCAAAAAATTCCAATGAAAATCTAACAAATCAACAAACCAAATCTAAAAACATAAGTCCAAACTCCACATCTAACAAAAAAGAAGTGGAAAATGAAGTAGATGGAAGAAAAAAACGATAGCTGGGAAACTCAGAAACGTCGAGGATTCAAAAACAAATCCCAAAATGTTACTCGAACAAAAGACCGCCCCGAGCCCCTACAAGGATCAAGAGAGGGTGAACATATTTTAAAAGCAGCAGAAAAGAAGGCCTATCTGTTCCTATCAGGCTTCGCACCTGAAACGGAAGGTAAAGATATTTTAACTTACCTGGAAAACATGAAACTTGAAACCGGATGTCAAGTTGAGAAGATGAAGACACTAAAAAGTAAACAATGCAGCTCCTTTAAAATAGCCGTTCAATATTCAAAACAAGAGGAATATATGTGTTCCGATCTGTGGCCCATGGGTATCCTGATTAACCATTTTCTGAATTTGCAAAGCCGGTGAACGGGGAGCCATGTTATAAACCAACCATTTCCAGTGATACTCTACTGCAGTTCAAAGTCCTACATCTGAATACTCAAAGCATGAACAATAAGCATCTTGAACTAGAAGTACTTCTCTCTACAGTTGAGCCAGACATGTTTTGTGCTTCAGAGCATTGGCTACAGGGAGATGATATAGAACATTGTCAATTTTCTCAGTATAAGCTTAACAGTTACTCTGCAAGATTGAAGTATAGAGGTGGGGGAACTGCCATATATTCTAAAAATAATCTTAATTTCTCAAATATCACAACAAATTGTTCTCCCATTGAGAAGGATTTTGAATTCTGTGTGTCAGAAATAAAACATAACTCAAATTGCTATATTTTCATATGCATTTATAGAGCACCTGGAGGGGATATCAACCTATTTCTCTCGAATGTGTCTGAATTACTGGATGAGCTATACACTCCAAACAAATATATCATTCTAAGTGGCGACTTTAATATTAATTTCGCTGTTATCAGTGAGTCTACCTGTTTATTATTGCAGCTATTTTCAAGCTATGGCCTTAAGCCCCATGTCGAGGGTATGACTAGGGTAAGTTCTGTTTCTAGTTCCCAAATTGATAATATATTTAGCAACCTCATAGACGAACACATACTTGATTGCACTATATATATTACTAATATATCTGACCATTATGGTCAAGTTCTCAATTTTATAATATCTAAGCAGGAAACAGGGTTAACCTATATTAAGAAACGATTTTTTACCCACTCAAATATTAACAGATTTATAAGCCTATCTCAGATCTGAAGACTGGACTGAAGTCCAAGCTAGTGAAGGGGTCAATGAAAAATACACAACATTTTTC
This sequence comes from Kuschelorhynchus macadamiae, assembly GCA_030620095.1. Taxonomy (NCBI): domain Eukaryota; kingdom Metazoa; phylum Arthropoda; class Insecta; order Coleoptera; family Curculionidae; genus Kuschelorhynchus; species Kuschelorhynchus macadamiae. The sequence goes on from JAUTXW010002476.1 coordinate 273,229, forward strand.
AACATATTCTCTTATTACTTTGACTTATCCTTTCCAATTTTATCCTCACGAATAAAAAATCACTCAGATACCTGGGTAAATACCGAAATTAAAAATTATTCTTCTTATATTAAAAGTCTATATGTCTGGTCTAAACAAACAAATAATGAAATTATCTATAAGCAGTACAAAGCAGAGAGAAAACAGTATAGACGGTTCCTAACAGACTTCAGAAAAAGTAATAACGATAATAAGATTTGTAACTCGAGTAACAAAGTAAAAACTGCGTGGAGTATTTTCAATACCGAATCTAATAAAAAAAGGGCAAAAACGGATATCTCGTTACAATTGCAAATGGATGAGATTACTGAAGATGCAGTAGTCATTGCAGAGTTATTCAGCAAACAGTTTAACTTTTTACCTATCCCAACTAATGATACAGATACTAAGCACCAAAGTAATATACCTACAATTTTTCTTGCACCTGTTGATGAGAGGGTACTCAAAATTATGATGGATTTACCAAATAAGTTCTCCGCAGGACTTGATGAGGTATCCGTTTGCATTCTTAAGTCAGTGGGTAACTGGGTGTGTTCTCCGCTTGCTAACCTGATAAATGAATGTTTCTACACGGGGATATTCCCAAACGAACTTAAAAAAGCCAAACTGGTTCCTGTTTTTAAGAAGGGTGATCGCCATAATGTTTGCAACTACAGATATAGCTCAAATGTTCTAGATTCTCTTAATGTCCTTGGAGGAACATAAACTTGAAATTTTGCAAGTAATTCAGGGCACATTATATATCCATTTATGATTTTATAGGATAGCATGATATAAGATATTTCCCTATGTTTAAGAAGGCCCTTTACATTAATTGATCTTTCAATAAAAGAATAATTAATATTTTCCATTGCTATGCCCTTTTTGAATGCAACATATCTGAGAAATTTGCGTTGCACAGAGTCTAACTTATTAATATAAACCGATTGAATATGAAGGTATGAGTTTTCCTGTAAACAGAAGCATCAATGTGGAACCAGGAACTGTGGTTATCACTCCATTGTCTCTTTTTTTAAAGTTGAACCGTGTCGCTTAAATTATTTTAATTTTCTTGGACCCTCTCCCTCCATGTCCAAATGAAATAAAGTCATCTTCCATAATTTTATCGCCAATATTCTTGATGATGATACCTCTACTATATAACATTCCCTCAGGGATAAAAGTCTTGAAGCCCTTGAAGATAAGAGAGTTTGTCTTGATAAAATTATTTGCACTCATTGGGGTATCAAAATGTATTCCAGTTTTATTTCTTCCCTTGGAAGAAAGTTCCTATATTCCTTGAGTACTTTTGCAACATTCATTGGATGTAATGAAATTCCTTTCTCATAATGTTCCAGAATAGTAAGAACAGGAGGGAAGCTGGCTTCAACATATGATGCAACCTTGTTCATTGCATGTCTTACTTTATGGATTAATCTGTTATTGAGACCAGACATTGGATTTTCCAATACAAGCTTACCTTTAATAATGTACAGTTCTCTAAGCAGAGCTTCTAACTCATTCTTAGATACTTCTAAACTATCATCTATTTTATTTCAAAATTCAAATTCAAATATATTTTATTCACCATAGAAGTTTTTACAAGAAGTACAAACTTATTAGGCTAGTCAATTGAAAAGAAGTTTTTAAATAAATATGGCTAACAGTTGCAGTCAAGTTTACAACTTAAAACAAGTACATGGAAAATAAAAAGAAAATGTATTGGCATCCTCACTGAAAAATAGGCAATACGCAGGCACAAAATTATACAAACAGAAATAAGTATTTGCAAACAAGACAGAAAACAAACAGATTACATTCACTATTAGAAGTTACCAAACTAGACAAAACCATTCAAAAATCGGTCACGAATAAATAAGACTTAAATATCAAATATAATACAAGTACAATATATACATTACATGAAGTCAAAATGAGGTTTTTTCAAACCAGTTTCCCCTAGTGCTCCAAAAATTCATCCACTGAATAAAATACATTTTCAATTAAGAAGTCTTTTAATTGATTTTTTATTGAGTTCTTATTACTTTGGTTGCTCATAAGCGCCCTGAACTTAATAAGACATTTAATACCCATATACTCTGGAGACTTCTGAGACAGTGATATCCGACAGAAAGGCAAATGTAAGTCACTTTTATTCCTAGTGTTATGCTGGTGAATAACACTTTTTGCTTCATATTTGCTTAGATCCTTTAAGATGTATTTAGTGATTTCGTAGATATATACTGAGGCCAATGTAAGAAATCCAAGTTTTTTAAATAATGGTTTGCAAGATGTTCTTTTTCTTGCTTGGCTTATACATCTTATTTTTTTGTTCTGGCTTATAAAAACCCTTTGTATGTGTGCTGAGTTCCCCAAAAAAATTAGACCATACTGAAGGTAAGAGTAAATCAGTCTATAATACAATACCTTTAAAACATCCACAGAGACAGTACCTACAAGAGATCTTACAATATAGCAGGATACACTTAACTTCCTACAGAGCACTGGCACTCCCAGCTGAGCTTCTGATCGACATACAAACCAAGAAGTTTTAGGGTCCTAGTACTTTCTATGGACTTCCCTGCCACTTTTATTAGCAAATCGTAATTGGTTGTTGTTTAATTTTCCCTGAAATTTCATCAATGCCCGGAGTATGTTTTTTGGTTGTTTTGATAATTAAGCTTTGGATTTCTTCTGTATCGGTAGGATATAAGAACATATTTGAAGAGATGTTTTCTAAATAAGCATTTTTAACAGGGCTATGTTGAAATGATTAATCCTGTCTAGTAAAAAAGTCATTAAATAAATTACATTTTACCCTTTTGTCATTCACAGCAGTTGTCTAATATTGCGAGAATGTTCTGTCAACAGATTCAACTTCAAGTCTATTAATTTATCTTAAGAGTGTGAGGGAGGTAGCTCCCCCCCCCCCCCGAATCGATTTCTATTATGGAAATCTTTGATAAATTTTAGGTTATGAGAAAATGTAGTGAAAAAATGCAAAAGATATTGGGTAGGATTAAAACAAATTGAAGGTAGAACTCACCAGGAGAAGTTTCTACAATGAAACAAGAGCAGTCAGTCATTGAAGTGGGGTAATCAGGGGGTTTCTTGCAGCCACCACCTTATCACTCCAGCCTTCCGATGAAAAAAAAGCGCAAACGTTTTCAATCTATGAGACGTGCTAAGAAGCCAAAAAAGCCAGGCTTAACTTAAAATTACTACATTTATTTATTTAGATTTTAATGACTTATGTATGTTGTAATGACACCGACATATCTCGATCTGCAATATCTCGATTTATGTACTTTTGTAAAATTATAAGCAACCTTATAGACTCTCCAGCTTTATTGTCTGTTATTGAGTTGCATGTCCCACAACGATATACCAAACAGAATAATTTATTTAATATTAAAAAAAATATTAAAATTGTTTATTTATTTGTTTATGTATGTTTATATTGAAATGGCAAGTCCATAAATATATTATTTATTTTCTTTATCAATAAACTATCTGTATCTGTATCTGGAGATTGTTTTTCACTTTTGTGGTTTTACTCCACCCATCACCCCTATTCGCTCTCGGTCCTCTAAGCAATTTTGCACTCTTCATACATAGTAGAAACTGTATATATAGAAAACATTTAATATAGCATAATAGAGAAAAACTGTTACCTAAATGATGTAAACAACTTTTATTAAATTTTTTCCACAAGATGTTAAACAACCTAATGTCAAATATAGAAAATTTCGATTTTTAAGTTTAATTTCTGAATAACAACAAATTGTGAAAAAACTTTCATAAAAGTGTTTTACATCTTTGTTCATTATGTTTAGACTGGCCATCCGAAAAAAATCGATTAAAAAAAATTATTTTAGTTCCAAAAAGTAATATTTTGCAATTTTAAGGTGTTTTAGATTGATTTTTCTTCAAGAATAAAACGAAGTAGCAGAGTTGAGGAAGGCAATAAACAGTTGCCAAAAGCTTGGCAAAGCAACAAAGTGTTTTAATCTAAGGTAAATATATATTACTTATTATCCATACACTTTTATCTTTAAACCATTTAATAATCCAAACAGACTGCTTTTTATTAATTTCCAATAAAATTAATGCAATTTTCATTGAAGAATATGTTCAAAAATAAATGTCAGGGCTAGTACTCACTTTATTTACGTCGTTAACAAAATACTTGAACAAACAATTTCTTATTTATATAGGATCATTTTGCATTTAGCACAAAAACTTCCAAATGAAAGCCTTAATTTATTTCTACACCTTTTTCACAATCACAAAGTTGGACCTTCTCCTCACACTTAAGATGGTGCTGATGGTTTGTCAAAGTCACAAAACAAATCACAATTCACAATAAATTGAGGAAATTTTATTTCGCCCAGAAATGCCGCGGTGTTGCCTATTAAAAACTAGGATCAATTGTTTGTGCTATGTTCGGGTGTGACGGGGATAATCAGGCAAAAACTTTTGATAGGAATATAAGGTTTTTTTACTTTTCCTAAAGACAAAAAAAATGTTTACATGAATGAACACGCTTGTGTAAACGCAAAGCTAAATTTAATGCAAATTTGGCGCGGAAATGCTCAAAGCATTTTGTTAAAGATGACTATATGTTATTAATCTATACCAAAAAAGACAATGTAAATCTGGACGAAATAGTCGACATTTTTAATAAAAAAAGAGTTTTTCAACTAGAATAAGGCTATATTTTATTTAAATTTTATTTGTTTATATAATTACATATAATACAGAAACAAACGGCAGCTTGTGCACATTAAGGTTAAACTTGTTTAGTGTGTGTTGTTTTATTCCGTCCCATACCTACATTTTATTTAATTAGACCTCCACCCCTCAAATGGGACTTAGTTATGTCCCTGTACTTATCAAAAAACACAAGTATTATAGTATTTTTTAGTTTTCAATGGAACTAAATATAAACATGTACAACAAAATAACAGTTTAAAATTAAATACTGCCGTATTTTATACAACCTTAACTCTTTCTTTAGCTTGTTTTTTGTATTTTTATGAAATAAATAACTACCATGTCATAAGTTTTTTATTTTCGTGAGTTATACGTCAATGTTTCATTAGAAAAACATTTTTAATTGAAAAAAATGATAATATAATGTCTAAATCCTAGAAACGGCATGCATCTCATTCTCCATAAGCAACTCACTGCGCGAACCGGACGCAATTGAGACCGTCTAGATTATCATACAATACCAGTACGTTCCGTTTATTATATCATGTGTGCCTATTATAGTAGTGCGTATTTACCCCGAAACTTCACTGACCCGAATAGTTATTGTACCGAAACTGCATTGGCCCGGGCCGGCAAAATCCCGAAAATTCAAGCAGATGTCGGAGAACGCATAAAATCAGTCACTGGCCCGAAACTTCGATTTACCTCAGTGGTTAAAAACCGCTATTGGCCCGAAAAGTCGGAATACCGGAAATTGAAGCAGTTGACTGTGGAAGCACTAAAACAGGCAATGGCCCGAAACTTCAAATACCGGAAAAGAAAATTAATAAAAAAACCTACGCTACTAGCTGCAAATATCAAACAAGGCTGCTATGTTGTCAAGTTTAGTTATAATCTCGTCGAAGGCAGACCTTTGTGTTATTAATATAAGTGGTTCCACGTGTTCGGTTTTGCTGCCTTATTTCGGGGGGAAACGAGAGACTCAACCGCTCAGAGTGGAAACTAACGACCCCGCAAGAAAGGGAGCAGACGCTGTGAACGTGTTAGGCCTAGTTGTTCCTGCATTCTATCCCGTTCGACTGCCGCAGTTCTACATAGAATATTAGCGTAATGGCCGCTATGTGGGGAGAGTGGGAGGGGTAAGAGGATAGCTTGAAAGAAAAGGTCATCTCGTGAGACTAGTAGTACTCTCAAGGGGCATCTAGTGGAAGCCAAGATGCATTTCAAGATTAAAGTTATTTGAAAGATTCGGGGTGTTGGGAGCTTAGAGCTCGCCATCCGGACATCCTACCTACTGGGCTGGAGAATGGCGCTGAAAGCAAAAAAGTAGCAGCCGACTCCATTTTGAAAAAGAAAGAAAGAAAGAAAGAACCTTAGGAATACAGTCTTCCAGTTCGTCTCGTCCAAGGCAGACCTCTGTGTTATTAATATAAGTGGTTCCACGTGTTCGGTTCTGCTGCTTTGTTTCGGGGGGAAATGGGAGACTCAACCGCTCAGTGTGGAAACTAACGACCTCTCTAGAAAGGGACCAGACGCTGTGAACGTGTGAGGCCTAGTTGTTTCTGCATTCTACCCCGTTCGTCTGCCGCAGTTCTATAAAGAATATTAGCGTAATGGCCGCTATGTGGCGGGAGTGGGAGGGGTAAGGGTAAAGCTTGAAAGAAAGGGTCATCTCGTGATATCAGTAGTACTTTCAAGGGGCACCTAGTGGAAGCCAAGATGCATTTCATAAATTAAAAGAGGAAAAATCAAGAAGTATTTTAAAGATTCAGGGTGTCTGGGAGTTTAAAACGCGCCATCCGGACATCCTACCGATAACGTCTCCAAACTGGAATAAGCTGTAAATCATCTGGGAGGGTTGCCTCAGCTCTGACTAAGCCCCGGGCGCAGAGCAATCTGGCGACAGCCTTGTAGCAAAGCTAATATGTCTTGTTATGTAACAGGATAAACGGGAAAGTCAAGTCAAGTCAAGTCAACTTTAGGAATCAGTCTTCCGGTTCGTCTCGTCGAATGCAGACCTGTGCGTTGTTAACATAAGTGGTGCCACGTGTTCGGTTTTGCTGCTTTATTTCGGGGGGAAACGGGAACTCAATCGCTCAGTGTGGAAACTAACGACCCCGCTAGAAAGGGAGCATACGCTGTGAACGTGTGAGGCCTAGTTGTTCCTGCATTCTATCCCGTTCGTCTGCCGCAGTTCTACATAGAATATTAGCGTAACGGCCGCTACGTGGCGGAAGTGGGAGGGGTAAGGGGATAGCTTGAAAGAAAAGGTTATCTCGTGAGACCAGTAGTACTCTCAAGGGGCCTCTAGTGGAAGCCAAGATGCATTAGAAAGTTTTTAAATAAAGTCAAATTTAAAGATTTTAAAATACACGGGGTGACCGGGAGCCCAGAGCTCGCCATCCGGACATAAAGGGTCGCCGGGAAAGTCAAGTCAAGTGTCAACTTTAGGAATAAGGTTACGTTAGACGTTTATTTTTGCTGGTTTCTAATTTTTTTCTTCATATAAATGTAGGTATCTTTAAAAATAACTAAAAATTTATATTGCTGGTTTCTATAATTAAACCCTGATTATTTGCTTAAATAACCATAAAATATATGTATTTTGTGAAGAAGGGTTATGATTTCTTTTTTATTTTTTTATATGGTTATGAGATTTTCCACAATAATTGAGAAAACGCAGTAGAATCAAACTATGTGAAACATATATTTTCTGATCTGGACCTTCTTCCTGTAACTTACCTATTTATTCAGCCATGAGAAATTGTGTTTACAAGGTTGAGGTAAGTATTCTTTGTACATTTTAGGGACATCAGTATTGTTAAAAATAGGTATTTAATTTTGAATCATTCTAACTTATTTTTAATATATTTATACATTTGTCAATAATATGTTTTCTTGGCAATAAAATTTTCGAATTTGTTATTTGCAGATTAAACTGGATAAGGACCATGACATTGAGGAATCTACGTGTACATACCCTAGAGTTCAGTTGTGTCGTGTCATCATTACTAATATTTGGGTAACATATTATTATATCCGTAACCGAGGTATCCTGTGCATGAAACAATAACAAAACCGACCCAGGAAATAGGGTAAAAACAATAGATCAATTGTTTTGCAGAAAACAGTAAAATCCAGTTAAAGGTAACATAGGCAATGTCACAGTCAAAAATTTTAAAGACCACTTCGGCCAGTTTCAAAATTATGTAGGATTCATATAGATTCTCAAAGAGAAACCAGTTGTGCAAAAAAAAAATAGTCGACTTTGAGAGCATTGTGTTTTCACAAAAGGCTTTGAAAATATGTGAAGAAAGAGTTTCTGAAATATGCAGGAAAACAGTAGGCCAGTCGGTAAATGAAATCTGGTTAGTTACAAGGAAGAACCATTTGACTTCAAGCAATTTTGGTTCTGTCCTGTCATGTATGAGCCATAACAGATTCCTACTTTCATTGTTAAAGGAATCACAGGTAATATTTATTTTCAACTTTTATTAAGTTTTAAATAGTGTATTGTGTATCTGTTCCTAGTTTAATTTCGCTGCCTTTTCAATTGAAAATACATATTTTTTTCTTGAGGCACCATTGAATATCCCAGCACAATTATTTTGAGAGTTTATATGTGATAAAAATGTTATATGAGTGGTTGTGGTAATCAGTAATGTCACTGCTTATTGTATGCAGTTAGTTTGAGCTAGGTCACAGAAAATGATGTTTTTGTTAATTCACTAGTAAGAGTTGTATCAGAATTAACTATTTCGGGAGTCGAACTAATAATTGTATGCTTTAATTGGAAAATATGAAAAGGGCTATTTATTCAGTTGTTTATAAAAATTAAAACCTGGTTCATTATATAAAATTCAATGAATGAAAATTTTTTTGAAAATATAGGAAAATTAATTACTACCAATGGCAATATCTGAATTTCAATGGTTACTTCCAGCCTGCCAAAATGAATATTAGTGTGTGCTACCTGTAATTTTTGTCTTTATTTTTTCAGAGAGGTATAATTAGATGGCATTATAAAAGAAGTTTCTCCATTTCCTTAGATAGATCAAAAGTGAAACTTAACAATAAGAGGCATAAATATTATCAGCAAGATACAAGGAAAGTTGTGCTTTACAAAAAGAAAAATCTATCATTTGGTGATCTGGACCCCATTGGAATCAATTATATATGACGTAAACATTGATGAAGGATGGGGGAATAATACTCGTATATACATATTAAAAATGTTTTATTTAAATAAATACATATGATTTTTAAGTAGAAATAACTGTAAGATGATACCTGTTTTTTTTTTGGCATAGCTCTTACAACTTTTTATTTTTATTATTTAAAATTAAAATATTATAATAAAATGTTTAAATTAACTTTATCTGGAGTCATGAAAAAAGCAGTTAAGTTTTTAATTATTAAAAAAAACACAAGTTTTTTAGTCAGTTACCCAAATATAATATGCTGTGCTATGTCTGTGTTCTCAGAGGTTGTAAATTCAAGTCCTTCTCATCAATTTACCTAAGCGACAAAAGTTAATTTATGAATTAGAAATGTGGAAATGTGATTATATAGAATTACTCTTTAGAGTAGTCTTATAGTATATTAGATAAGTACTGAAAGCAAGTTTTCAGACTAGCAGGTATTAGCTGAATGCAAAAATCTTTCTAGTTTAAAAAGGATCTTTTTCACACCATTAATATACACTATTTTTCCTACATCCATAAAGAATCTTCAGTAAGACTTTTCTATTATTTTAGTTACCAATCTTGATACCTAGATATTATCATTTTAAATTTTCGAAGATCGCGTTGAATTTTTATTTATTAATATTGTTCACATAATATGTTTTCTAAAATTGAATTTTATTAGTAAAATATTGTCTAAACTTGATTAGATCACTATTTACCTTAGCCTTACACAAACAGAGGAAGCAGCAGGGAATCCTTCTGGGTATCTTTACAAATACCACAGTTGAGTCAGAATTTAAATTGTTGAAATTTGTTTATAAGATTCTAGTGGGCTCGTAGAAAATATCTTCCTCAGAACGCACTTTTGGAGAATGAAAATTCCCATCGATTCTGTTGATTGACTGCAATATAGGATACAGTAGCTGACATGACTGTAGGCTAGCAAATAGTATATATTTAATAGCTCTTTTGGTTACAATATATTTGTTAGATTATTAGTCGCATAGTAAGTCAGGTTTAGTTGGGATTCCAACATCAACACACAGAAATTTCAACATGGCGCTGACTAAACCGCCAAATATCGAGCTCGTCGAAAAAGTTCGTTTTTCTTGTTGTAAAAATAAGTTAAATAGTACAGTTACTTGTGTAATATGTGGGAAAGTGTACCACAAATCTTGTATACAAAGAGATTGGGTCGGGAAAGTCCGTATTTTGGGAGAAACTCTTCTCAAATGTGAACATCAAGATGATGAAATGCCGCCATCATGCCCAGAAAAAGACATAGAAATCGCATATTTAAAGATATTGGTTGAAGAATTAAAGGGAAAAAATCAAGTGATAGAAGAAAACAATTGTCTCTTACGAGAAAAATTAAAATTATTGGAAGAAAACTCGGGAAAATAAAAGTCAGGTTAGTGTGCTTCCTCCGCCTAACCCCTCTACATCCCTCAAGGCTGCCTCCTCCGCCATAAAAGAGATTCCCGCATCAATAAAAGTTTCAATAGATGGCACTGAACAAAATAATGGCTATGAAGTGAGTAATGAAACGAGTGGCGTAAAGTCACCAATTCCATTTACCCGAAACAATGAAACGTCAGATATTTCTGTCGAACGTTTAACGAAAACGTTGGCTAACTTCAAAGCGGATCTGACTTTGACAGATCAATAAATACAAAATAACCTAAATATTCCAGGCGAAAATCAGCATGACACAACAAAACAAACAATAATGACGATGAAGATTGGCAGACCGTCAAGAGAAAACCAAAAAAGTTAAAACGCCCAGAACCTACTAGAGGAGAAAATACAGCTTCATCTCTTCTTACAGTGGCCAAAAAGAGAGATCTAATTTGGATGTTTATTTCAGGTTTTGATCCAAAAACCGACCCGCAAAACATTCTGGACTTTTTGATGGAAAATGGATTGGAGGGCGAGTTTCAGTGTTATAAAATGAAAACCCAGAAAGATAAAGTCAAAAGCTCATTTAAATTAGCAGTTCCGTTGCATTTGAAGAGTGATGTTTATGACAGCAAAGCTTTGGCCAGCTGGTATTATTTTTAACCATTTTTTGAACCTGGAGAGCCGAGTACCTGTAACAAAGGGTGCAACGGGGTCGATCTAATGCAGTCATGCATAATTCATCATAATGTCCAGTCAATAGGAAACAGCTTAGATCAATTAAATATACTAGTGAAAGATCATGATAACTGTATTGGACTTGCTTTGACGGAGCACTGGAAAAATCAAGAACAGTTGAGTCTCTATGGAATTGAAGATTTTCAATTGGCGTCATGTTTCTGTAGGGGAGAGGGACAGCATGGCGGTGCTGCAGTATATGTCCGTGAAGGTCTGAAGTGGAATGCTAGGATGGATCTATCTAATAGCTCAGTGGAACACATATTTGAATGTGCTGCGGTGGACATTTTAATTTCAGGTATTAAAATTGTATTATTGTCAGTGTATCGTCCACCTAATGGTAATGTAGACCAATTTTTTATGTATATTGAAAGTGTTTTAATGAGACTTTTAAATGAGAATGTTTTAATATTTCTGGCAGGAGACTTTAACATAGATATTTTGACTAATGACAGAGACTCAGTAAATTTTCTTTCAATTTTAAGCTCTTTTAATTTACAACCGTCTATATTAGAATGTACACGCATTTCTTCGGCCAGTAAAAGTTGTATTGATAACATCTATACCAATTGTATTAATTATAAATCGGAAGTACTGCACACGCATATCTCAGATCACACTGGTCAGAGGCTTTCATTTGAGATCACCAAAGCAAATGTGTCAGAGCACCTTGAGCGTAGAATTTTTAATCAGCTGAGTAAACAGCGCTTTAAACAAATGTTGATTGACCAGAGCTGGCAATTGATATATGATCAACCCCAGGATGACTTAGATGCTCAGTGGGGCAGTTTTATGCATGTCCTAATGCCTTTGTTCGAGCTTTGTTTTCCTGTACGCAAATGTAGAAAAAATATCAGAAAGAACAGGCGTTATATAAATAATCCCGATATAACGGAAACAAAAAATTTACTTGATCTTCTTCTGGTACTGAGTCAGAATGATGATGGGTATAGGGTTGCATATGGAGCTGTAAAACGAAGATATAATAAATTACTACAAGATGCCAGGAAAAGTCAGTATGAATATAGAATCACAAACAGCGATAATAAGTCTAAATGCACATGGCAAATTGTAAGTGAAATAAAGAATTCTAGCTCTGTTGGGAGAGAGGTGGGTATAGAAGGTGAGCCTGAGACTGTGTGCAATGAACTAAATAATTATTTTGTGAATGCAGCTTTAAATTTAATAAAGCTTTTGCCTGCCATGCAATCTGATAACAAAATTCCTTATAACAGGAATTCAATGTTTCTGTATCCAGTAACCGTTGCAGAGACTTTTAATATTATTACTGGTCTAAAAAACAAACATAGTCATGGTTTTGACGGGATATCTTCTGATCTCTTAAGGTTTTGTGCTGGCGAGTTATGTGGACCCCTATCCTATATTATTAATAATTCACTGTCGCATGGTGTTTTCCCCCAGGCCTTAAAATTGGCAATTGTTAAGCCACTCTTTAAAAAAGGAGACCCCACTTCAATTGAAAATTACAGACCGATTAGTCTTTTGTCTTCCTTCTCAAAAATCTTTGAGAAAGCAATGTGCTCACGCCTGTTTAGCATTTAGTTTTGTTTCAGAGCGACTCATTAGCGATAATCAGCATGGTTTTATCACGGGTAAGAACATCACTACTGCAATTTACGACTTCTTGGAAAATATTTTTGATTGTCTGGAGGCAGGAGGTGTGGCTATGGGTGCCTTTCTAGACCTTTCAAAGGCCTTTGATAGCCTAGACCACTATTCTCTACTCGAGAAATTGGAGAAGTATGGAGTTAGAGGGCCCACTTTAGATTGGGTGAAATCTTACCTGTCAGAACGAGGTCAGAGGGTTTCAATTTGTAGGAATGGCAAGGAATATTTTTCGGGTCTTCAGAGGCTTGATTTAGGAGTACCCCAGGGAAGTGTGATAGGACCCCTCCTATTTGTATTCTATATTAATGACTTAAGTCTGGAACTGCAAGCCGAAAGCACATCTGTTGTCAATTATGCAGATGATACTAATATCCTAATTGTTGCAAATGCCTTTGAGGAAGCCTTAGAAACCGGAAGAACATGCCTGGATACAGTGGAGCAGTGGTTCTCAAGAAACAAACTGGTATTAAATACGCAAAAATCTAGCTTTGTAGTGTTCAGAACTAAACAATCACGTGTTGAGGTGCCTGAACAGGCCGAACTGCTGTCCTCCAATGTGCCGTTTTCTGAGAATGCCAAGTTTCTTGGAGTTTTCATGGACTTTTCCTTATCCTGGGAGAAGGAAATTGGTTATGTTGCGGCTAAATTAAACAGTGTATGTTACACTCTTCGTATACTGAAAGGTTACCTCAACACTGAAACACTTTTAACAATCTACCATGCAAATTTCTTGTCAATACTTAGGTTTGGTGTCATATTCTGGGGAAATAGCGTCCAGGTTTGGAAGATCTTTAAGACCCAAAAGAGGTCAGTGAGGATATTACTAGGTCTAAATAGGTTGCAATCTTGTAGGGGGAAGTTCAGGCAACTTCAGCTGTTGACTTTGCCGGCAGTGTACATTTATGAGTGTGTAGTATTTTTGTTTAAGCACAGAGAGAAATTTTCTCAGCATTTACCTCAACATGAACATTTTACAAGAACCTTAAATTTTAACATTCCTATACATCGTTTAACATTAACTACACGTGGCCCAGCATACGCGTGTATAAAGCTGTTTAACCATCTCCCAATAGAAATTAAAACTGTAACAACATTAAAGTTATTCAAAAAAAAGTCATTTAAATACCTAATGGGCATAGAACCATACACAGTTGCTGAGTATCTGTCATGGTCCTAAGTGGATTTTTATTCTGCCATAATTAAGATTTTAAAGTTTGATTGTTAGTATTATTATTGTTTTTAAGTTGTGATTTCAGATTTGTATTGTCTTTAAGTTGTGATTTTAGATTTTTATGTAGTAGTTTTATAATTTTAATCTTACATGTAAGTTTTAAAAATATTTCGTTACTCATTTTGACGCCATTCAACCAATTTTGTAAAATTTTTTTCTGAATAAAGAGATTTTGTATTTGTATTTGTAATTTAGTATTATGTACCCAACAACGTCATTTAATATAAGATCAAAGTTTGGAAATTGGCATTGTAAATAAAAAAATAATATAATTGGTTTTACTACCATTTAAATGCCAGTTGATTCCTGTAGTAGCTCCTACTGGCGTCATGAAGAGGTTAAACTATGTAGTTCCCAAGCAATTTCTGAGATTAGTTTTATTTTCCAATGACACACTCCCACCTGACACTGATATGGGGCTCGGCCTGAAAATCTTTGTTAATGTTATTGGAAACCCTTCAAAATAAAGCTTTAAAAAATTTGTACTCTTTACCCGTACATACTAGCAATTAAAGATGAGTATTTTTACTGGTGTAGTGCAGTTTTTACCCATGAATCAGATTTTCGATGTTGATATGGTGAACTTATATACCTGGTGAGAATGAAATATTGGCCAAAACGCAATTCAGCTGCTTTTTAAGAAGAAGCAGAGTTTTAAAATTTGGATCAAAGATGTAGGTCCTTAGGACATATACGTTCCATGGAAAAACAATTTAATATTGTTTCCAGTGTAACCGGAAGTAGACCTAGGTCGAGAATTTTAAAGGGAACACTGCTCGGAACACTGTATATATTTTTACGAAAGCACGAAAAATTCCCATTTCGATGACTTATCACAAGTAGACATTTCTTTTCAAAATGGCAGTGCAGGAGACATCGTTTTTAAAATCAATATGGCGGCACTGTACGTCATCGATCGAATTTTCGTCTTAATAAAACGGCAAATAAAGGAAGCACTTTGATTTTTTGTGGAAACATTCAAAAATTTTGATTCATCTCCTATTAGGATACATTTTAGTAGTTCTTTCAAATGCCATTCTTTCTCTTGAATTTTATCAACATTTTTAAATAGAAAATGGCAATTTTTTTAAACTAACATTAAATTACAAGTCAGTATCTATAGATAAATGCCTGACCCACTACACTTTTTGATTTTATTTCCAAGGAAAAAATCATAAATATCATTGAAGGTTTTTTTAACTATTTTGGTTTTGTATTATTTAATTTGAAACATTTTTTTTATTTCCAATATATACAATAAATAAACTGGGATTTAAAAAAACTCATTCAGTCAAATTTTCTAACCGCTGTCCGCCTTGTTGCTGACAATTGAATTCTGATATTTTCAGTAAGTTCCTTAAATGCTCTTCCAAAATCTTATCAGCAGCTTAATAATTGTCTTATTCGATTTTCTAGGATCTCTAAAGATGAGGCAGGAGATATGTACACTTTATGTTTGAGAAAACCCTATATAGAGATATCCACTGAATGGCCATCGAATTGAACCATATAGTACCCAACCAATTCTCCCCAAATCGTTCATTGTTACAGATTTTGAATTATGAGCTGGAGCGCCATCTTGTTGGAACATCATTCCATCATTCACATCTAAATGCAACTTTTCCAAAAAATGTTTAATTTGGTTTTGAAGAGATCCCAAATACATTCCACCATTCAATTGTCTGACGTTCAGTCTTACTACACCTAACGAAACATTCACTCCGAAACGCTGAAAAACACCTTCTCGTACCAGTCGTTAATTTTCTCAGGCACAAACATTGGGAGTGTTTTGTCTGTTGAACATAACGAGATTGGTAAATCTAGATTCATCTGTGGAGAGTATTTGATGTTGGAATACTGTATTAACATTAAAATTTCCCAAAAACCAATTACAATAATTTAAGCGCCTCTCGAAGTCATTTTCATATAAGTGATAATAATACTTAAAACCGTGCTTCTTTAAATTTTTCCTAGCACTTTCACGAGAGGTATTACACTGCTATTCCAACACTCGAACGGAAGCAGTTCGATCGTATTCAATATAAGCTAAAATATTTGTCTCTACTTCTCCGCTTACTATGAAGGAATTAGCATCTTCATCTGCATTATTTTATTTTCATTTTTTTATGTGTTAAATTAACCATGGAAAATAATTTCTCGAAGGAGCGTCACGCCCTGGAAATCTTTCTTGATATAACTCCTTCGTTTGCCTGGTATTTATGCTACATTCGCCATAGATATCGATAAGCAGTATGCCAATGTCAATTCGATGCTCTCATGTATAAACCAAAATAGTTGCAAGAAATGTGAAAATAGCAATCGTGCTAAAAAAGGTTTTTTGTTTATACTGAAAAAGATATCTCTGAATGATTTCAGTTTGTGCTTGGAAATAAAAACTAAAGGTGTAGTGTGTCAGGTATTTATCATTTTATTTTAGATATGATTTATACTTTAATATTAATTTAAAAAAAATATCGGTACCTATTTAAAACTAGTAAAACGTATCAAAATAGGAGATGAATCGAAATGTTTGCATGTTTTATCAACCGTTTGCCGTTTAATTAGGTTGCTTGACGAAAACTCGATCGGTGACGACACAGTACCGCTATATTGAGTTTAGAAACAATATCTCCGCCGCCGCTATTTTGTCATTAAAAGAAGAATTTTTCGCGCTACCGAATGACGTAAAAATATATAGTGGGTCCCCTTCTTGACCTAGGTACTTCCAGTTACACCGGAAGCAATATGCAATAATTGTTTTTGCGCGGAATATATGGGTCCTAATTTTAAGGATCTATATCTTTGATCCAAATATTAAAACTATAACTTAAAAACCAGCTGATTGACGCCTTGACAATTTTTCGTTGTCACCCGGTATACTGTCTCCGGCTCTAGCTTAAACATCTAAAACATAGATACCTATTAAAAATGACGCCATTTTTAAGATGTTCTAATATGCTTGCTATGGGACGACTCAAGCAATATCGTGAATATGTCCTGAAAATTTCATCCAAATTGGTCGAATCATCGAGGAGTTATGGTGTACATACATAAAAAATACAGTGTTGAATTGATAACCTCCTTTTTTGACGTTTTTCGTTAATTAACAGACTAATTGGCAAATACTCAAATGAACAAGTCAAACAGAGACTAATATAATATTAAAAAGATAAACGAATTTTATCATAATAGAAGAATACTAAATATATATCGCATATTATCTATACATTTAGTTTGATTCGTCTTTTAAACCGCTTCAAAATAGAAGGAGGTTATCAATTGGACCACATGTATTTTTTTATGTACGTTCATCGGTTACTCCGCGGTGGTTTGACCAATTTGGATGAAGTTTTCAGGGAATATTCAAGATATCCCTTAGCAAGCATATTAAAAAATGTAAAACATGGCGGATTTACGCCACTTTCAATTGTTTCAACGAGTACCTAAGGCAATATAAATTGCGTTCACCATATCATTAGGAAAAAAGTATACATGTTAATATCGTGTTTCGTAAGTTTTCCGGATTTTTAATGGCACGAAGTTTAATTTTACTTAATATTAATACGGTGATTCTGGCAAAATTTCATATGCCATGGACCCAGTAGTTGTTTATCTATATTTTTAAAACACTAAGATTTGTCAACAAGTTTGTGAGAGTTATATTGCAATTTACAAGATTTTTTTTCTGATGATCGTCTGGTTACAGTGACCTCTCAACACTTGCGTATGTTCTCTATAAAACCAATATGCTTTCCTTCAATAACATTTCTGCACTATGTGGTGAATGCGCCACATATTCTTATAATTCCACTAGAAACTTATCGTGTCATCTAACGAAAAAGGTAGAACAAGGTCTGCCGGGCCAGCTAGTTTATTTTATTAGGGGCCTTCAGAATTTTAACCCAGGTTTAAGCTTTACAACTTTGTGTAAATATAACTAATAAGGATGAAATAAGAAAAACAATAAAAGACCGTGCCTATTTAATGTGGTAAATATGTAGACACTCAATATATAAATGTCTGTTTTTGATTAAGTGATCAGGAATTAATTTCCTTCATAAAATTAAATTTTCAATAAGGAATAAAATATTATTTTTTACTTTTTAGTGCTTGTTATGGGTTCTATTTTATTTATAAACATTCTATGGATCATTGGATTCACCTTCAGTGCTATACAAATCTTCAACTTGACATATTAATGGAAGTTGTAAATTAAGTAATTCTAATTTACAAAAGTTGTTGGTATGTATCAACTCTCTGTAATGATATTGGAAGTAACCACTTGGTATCTCCTAAATTAGTTTTAAATTTTACTTTCCTTATAGGGCACATTAAATTTAGACAATAAAAGAAGTTATTCGAAAAGCAATACAAAGCCTCGTTTATGTTAGCGATAGAATACAATTCATGAATATTTGGAATTGAAAGTTGCAAATTTAGGCTAGACAACTTATTTTTAGGAAATAATCGCTTCAAAGTATAAATATATAGCCTATTAGGAGTAGTTAATAATTTTAATAAAATTTTTAACTAAATAATGGAATAAAATATTTTTTTCCAAATTTTAGTAAATTTTTTTGAAGACGGACTTTTTTTTTTTTGTTTCATCATTTTTAATTCCATTTACAGGAGTTTTATTGTAAAAGTCAGATGTAACAAAAATAGCCCCATATATGTATGCTATTTGCTGATAAGATCGTGAACGAGGTTGGAATGGATTTGGATTTTTTGGGTAAATTAAAAAGGGAAAACAAGTTTCTTATTTCTTTCTTGTTCGAAGCAGATTTTTTTAAAATCTGAACTAACATTTTATTATCTATTATTTTAAACTAACACATCAATTATATTTTAAAAAATGAAACAATACCTACTTTTTTATCAGACTTTTATTAACAGACTAACTGGCATATACTCAAATATATACATATACACACGTCAAACAATAGAACAGAAACTAATATATTATTAAAAAGCTAAAAAAATATTGAAATAATAGAATAATAAATATATAATACATACATACATACTATTTTCCATACATTTAGATCTATTCGTCTTGTTTGTAATCACGGGATTCATCTCCAATGCTATACAAATCTTTACCTTCACATATTAATAGAAACTTTAAATTGAATAATTCTGCACACACTTGATATTTAATGGAAGCATGTGGTTTAAATTAGAAGGTATCTGGAACTGCTACGCAGTTCACATAATTTCGAAAGAGCTGGAAAGTGACATGGCTAGAAATGCTTACTTCAGTTTGGTTGGAACCCAATTGAGATATGGTATTCTGGGATTTTGCTCTCAGTATCAGTTTAATTCAGTTTCTATTTTGCAAAAGAGAGCAACTTTTCACTAGGTATAAAACAAATAACAAGCATTAAAAACGACGTCATTATAAACATTTTAAAAAATAGACTTTCTCTAAACATTGCTAAAAACGAAATAAACAACTGCCACCGTTTGGGGAAAAAGGCAGCGATAAGCAAGGATAGCCCAAGGCCGCTTGTAGTACACTTTTGTCGACAGTGGTCGCGCGACTTAGTGTACGTAAACAAGAAAAAATTTAAAGGGTCGGAGTATTTAATAACCGAAATGTTAACTCCAACTAACTTATGTATTTTTAAACGATCTAAAGCAGTGTACGGCAACTCTACGTGGACATTTGGTGGTCTAGTTTATGTTCAGGATAGTGATAATCGTAGAAAGTTGATAAGGGATGTTTCGGACTTACCGGATTGTGACAGTGAAGTGCAGGTTTTGTATATGTAATTTATTTGGCTAGGAATACTTTGTTATTAAATATACACTGGTAAGTACAATGAATTCTTTAATGCTTTGATCGCAAATCAATTTATTTAGGTATAAATAAAAAGAATATTTTTAAATTTATTTGAACCATCAATCTTTGTCATAGATACTTATTTATTTCATAGTGGTTACCATTCATTTACGTAGATATGGGTTATTTAGTTCTTTTTTCTATTTGTTTTATTCTTGGCTATTTCTTTATAAACAATTGTAAGTATTATTATTTTTTAATTCCCTTAGGTTTAAAATATAATGTTTTGTATACTTTTGGTACATTGATTTTTTTTTTGCAAAATTTAGCTGTGGAATTAATGAAAATTACCTAAGCTTCTATATTAATTTAATTTCTCAAAACTTTAAGTTAGAATTTAATTAGTAATTTTTGTGAGTTGGTTGGTTTCTTTTTATTTTTTTTTTGTGTTTTCTTGCTAATTGTTATATTTCTATTAATTTCTATAAGTTTACCTTCAGTTATTCCCAACGTTATTTCCCCAATTTAAGGAATAGAATTTTATTATTATTTTCTAATCATCTTTAGCTTTCTTCGCTGTAGGTATGATGTTATTTTATCTTGCACCTATGTGCGCTTTCGATCTGTTGTTATAAAATTGGTGTAAAATACCAAATATAAGTTCAATTTTATTTAACGAGGTCTCAGATACTGTTAAGCTACACTCATCTGCTTATACGCATTTATTTTTTATCTTTTTTTTAGATTTAATATATTTTGTGGTACATTATACTTAGTAAGAGTGTAAATATTATTTTGGCGCATCATTTTTTGGAAATTTCTTTTTTTTTAATTATTATTAATTTTGTCTTTCATCCTTAAACTTATTTAACTTGCAGATTTGCTAACTATTTTATCCATATATAGCGACATTATTGTATTTACAGAATGAGAGCATACTTATATAATTGAAATATGAAAATTGCTCATTTGAACGTTAGGTCCATGTTCACTGGCTTTAATGAATTCTCCCATTTGGTTCAAGATAATAATTTTGATTTAATATTGGTCACAGAAACTTGGTTGAATGCCGGAGTTCCGCCAGAGTCATTTACGATTCCTGGTTATAAAATTATTCGCAAAGACAGACTTATATAAGGGGTACATTCTCATGTAGTGAAATTTTATTTGACTTTGAAATAAGTGACTCTACTGAATTCCTATTTCTAAAATTAAAAGTTTCTAACAAGTTTTATTGTATAGGAAGTATCTATAGACCACCTAATACTCAAAGTGATTCATTCATTGAAGACATAGACAACATTTTTTCTTTTGTACGTAGTATTTACAATAACGTTATATGCCTTGGCGATTTTAATATAAATTTTTTCAATATACCTAACCCTATTTTAACTTGCCTCGAAACTTATAATCTGACTCAAATAATTGACGAACCAACCAGAGTCTCTGGGAGCTCAAGTACTTTGATTGATCCGATATTTATCTCTTCTACATTAAATCTAAATAAATCTGGAGTAATTGATGCAGATCTGATTTCCGACCACAGATTGACTTTTTGTGAAATATTTATACTTAAAAATAAAATAATTCCAAAAATAATTACGTATCGTTGTTTTGATCGTTTTAACTATGCAAATTTCATCTCCGATCTTTTAGCTCTTGACTGGTTTTCAGTAATTAGTAACAATAATATAGATCAAAAACTTACAATTTTTAATAATTTTATTATTTCTATATTTGATAAACATGCTCCTGTATTAACTCGTAAAATAACTAAGCCTAAGGCAGAATGGCTAACTCCCAATATAAGAATGCTAATCAAAGACAAATCTAAGGCTTTGCAAAAATATAAAATTTCTAAATCTCGGGAGGACTGGAATAACTACAAACAACTAAGAAACTTTACTGTATCTATGATATATCTAAATTCAATAGCATTAGAAAATAATAGTCTTAAAACTTGGTCTGCTTTGCGCAATCTTAATATTCAATGCAATAACACCGGCCTTAAGGACTTACCTATAAATCTTTCAGATCCAGAGGCCTTAAATACCTATTTTGCCCAGTTTTTTCAGGATGTTACTAATAAATGCGATGATAAAGTAAAATTTTATAATAGTAATCTTTTTGCTGCAAATAATCAATTGTCTTTTAAACTCAGCGATATAATTGAAATTAACAAAGTTCTTCATGCTTTGAAGAGGGATAGTGTGGGTGCTGATGATATATCTCTTAGAATGCTGCGCTACTGTAGCCCCCACATTGACATAATTTTACTTCACATAATTAATTGTTGCATTGAAAAATCTTATTTTCCCACAGTTTGGAAAAAGGCCATTGACATCCCTCTTCCTAAACATAGTAATCCGCAAACTTTTTCTGACATAAGAATTATAAGTATTTTACCTGCTTCCTCAAAAATTTTAGAAAAGATAATTTATAAACAAATTTATAATTACGTTAACAATAATAATATAATACCCGATGTTCAGTGTGGATTTAGGTCTGGTTTTAGCACATCTACAGCTCTTGCTACAGTAACTAATAATATTTTTACTAACGTTGATCAGGGTTTTGCTTCTATTCTAATTCTTTTAGATTATTCTAAGGCATTTGATACCATTAATCATAATCTTTTGTTGGCCAAACTTAAATATTATGGTTTTAACAATAACTCTTTGAAACTAATTGAATCTTACCTATCTAGCAGAACGCAGAAAATTTCTTATGGTAATAGAAGTTCTGACGAACTTTCGATATTATCAGGGGTTCCCCAAGGGTCAATCCTTGGGCCCCTTCTTTTTATAATTTATACCTCGGATATTTTAACATCCCTTAAAAAATGTAATCTGACAGCATATGCTGATGATACCCAAATTTACTTTTCTTTTAAGCCTGAAGAAGTTATCGAAGCTAACAATATTATAAATAGCGAGTTGAATTTAATTAACAGCCTGTCTAAAGCGCATAATTTAAGATTAAATCCATTAAAGACTCAAGTAATGATATTTGGTAATAGTACTAAATCTGATTATTTAAAATTGAATATGAATATTTTTGTTGACAATGTCAAGTTAAATTTTGTTCAGTCAACTCGAAACCTGGGAGTTGTTGTTGATTCCAAGTTGCGGTTTAGTGATCATGTGAGTACGTTAAGAAGAAAAGCATTTTTCAAATTAAAGGTTTTATTTGCAAATCGACATATACTTAACTTTAACCTTAGGAAGATGCTTACAGAATCTTTAGTACTATCGCAATTTAATTACTGCAATTTTATATATTTTCCGTGTTTAAATATCATAGATAAAAACAGAATACAGGTTATACAAAATTCTTGCTGTCGATTAATTTACAATTTGAGCAAAAAGGAACATATTTCACACAAGGTAAATGAAATAAATTGGTTAAGAATGGATAACAGATGGAGGCACCATCTGGGTAATTTTGTTTGCGTCCTTCTAAATAATCCTGTCTCTTGCAGTTCTTTGAGGGAGATTCTGCAAACCCGGTCGTCATCTCATTCTGTCAATGTAAGATCTAAAGACAAATATACTATGCCTCGTTTCCGTACAGCAAATTTTAAACGATCTTTTATTTATAATGATGTCACATTATTAAACCTACTACCCGAGGAATTTAGACGTTTTAATATTAAGAAATTCAAATACAAGCTTAAGTGTTTTTTGTTAACAAACCAAAAATCTTCGTTGCTTACATTATTTTAACTGGTTCGCTAGTGATTGCGAATATGGACCTGCCCTTTTTTTCCCTTTTAAAATTTTCTTACGTTTAACATTTTATCCGATCTTTTCTCATTTCTGATACCGCCAACGTTTTTACATGTATATGTCTGTGCCACTTTATTATAAACTAGTATTTACATAGTGTTAAAATGTATATTCTAAGTTTGTGCTAGACTTCGCCAGGGGGTTGATGATTCCATGCAAATTATTTATTTTTTGTAATTTTCTTGGTTATATTTCTTATTAAAGGCCTTATTTATTTATTTATTTAAATAATCATAACATAAACATAATTATTTTCTATAGTACATATAGCAGAAGTTTTTTTTTAAACATTTTTTAATAGCAAAATCATTTTACAGTTTGCAGGAATTTTATGACAACCACTTGTGACTGTCCAATTTATTGTTATATTAGTAATTTTAGCCGTTTTATTTTGTGATGTCCAATTTGTTACTACATTACTGTAATTTTAACCATTTATATATTTTTTTAGCATTATGTAATTATTGTGATGTCAATTTTAAGTCTATAATAAACATAAACATCATTATTTTCTATAGTAGATATGGCAGAAGTTTTTTTTAAACATTATTTAATACCAAAATCATTTTACAGTTTGCAGAAATTTTATGACAACCACTTGTGACTGTCCAATTTATTGTTATATTAGTAATTTTAGCCGTTTTATTTTGTGATGTCCAATTTGTTACTACATTACTGTAATTTTAACCATTTATATATATTTTTTAGCATTATGTAATTATTGTGATGTCAATTTTAAGTCTATATGCTTAGTTTAAGCTATCTTAGTTTGTACGACTTTTTAGGTTTATGGAAGTTGTTTACAAAAGTAAAGTCTTGTAAACAACTTCCATAAACTTAAAGAGTTGTACAAACTTGACTTTGACCTCAGAGTTAGAATTTTGTACACTTGATGCATCTAATAGCATGTTATACATGCATTCTTGCCTTTGAAATAATTCTAGTTTAGATAACTTGTGGTGCAAACATTGCAGTTCTTAAACAAGATGGAATATTTAAACTTCTACCTGGAGGAAGCTAAATAGATATTAGAAATCCTTTATTAAGTCTCGCAGATACCATAAGATTTAATAAAACAATAAATCTCTAGGCAGTCCAAAATGATTCTACAATATGTAAAATTGTTGGAGCATGTTGGCATACACAAACGGTTCTCAACCTTTCATTATATGCAGACCTTTGTCCAAGTTTTATCAAATGTGGACTCCTACCTATAGGTATAAAAAAGTCCAATATAAAATTTAATAACAATAATTCTCTGATACCAGTAAAACTATGAAAAACCTAATTTGATAATAAATGAATGAAACATTTTTTGCATAACAGCTGTGCAATACACTAATTTTCCTATACTAATACTGGCCTTTAATAAAAAAAAACTAATACTAACCTATATAAATAAAGTACCGCAATAACAGTTTTCTCCTAATCACTACCTACATTTGAGTGAAATATATGTGTATTTTCTGTGAATTCAGTTATAGAGTAATGAGCAGAATCAGTAAGAAAATGTTTTAATTTGGAATTGAATTTTGTTATTGGGCTTTGCTTTATATGATCAGGTATTTTATTATACAGTGTGTCCCAGATTTGCTTCTCTATACAGGGATCTCGGCTCCTATTATACCTACAGCAAAGGTTAAACGGGGAAAGTTTTAGGGGAAACTTATTGCATTCGATATCCGGCTTCAGATTTACGATCGATCAATTGTTTTTGGAAATATCGGGGAAAAACCGAAAATGACGGATTTCGTTTTTGGCCAGTATATCCAGAACGGTAAATTTGACAACTGCCAAAATGTGACATTATTCAGACACATTTTTAAGACAAATAAGATGGCGTATACGACACGTCTTCATTGTTTTTTGTTAACCCGCAACCCGACTCAACTTTCATTTTTCTTATGGCCAACATATTGGATTTTTCGATTTTTGGAAAGAGACTAAAACTTCCAGTCTAGTGACATCTCACAAGTGCATTAAAGATTTTAGTATCATCGAAATATTACACTTCGTAAAGTTAGGTTTCAGTTTTTTCTAAGGAGGCCATGATTTAAAGTAATGTTAGCTCTCAATGCTTTTCTAAGGAGGCCATGATTTATCTGTAACAAAATTGGATTTTGACTCTGACGTTAAGTTAAATAGTTGAAAGTATCAAAGCTGTGTTTTAATAAATAGTAGGTACGCTTTTATCCCAATAAAATCATAAATCTGACACATAAATTGTCAAAACCTATAGAAAATGGCCGGCATTCCGTATTCAAATGAAGAAAAGGTTGACATGTTAGCTCTGTACTTTCAATCATACAGAAACGCCGACGTTACCTCAGCAAGGTATTTGGAGATGTACCCCGAACGACGGCAGCCTCATAAAACCCAATTCAGGAAAACCGTAGTTAATTTAATTAACCATGGTGCCTTCGAACAACCTAGAAGCGGATACAATAATAACAATGAAAATCGAGACAGAAACATTTTACAAGCTATCAACGAAAACCCTAGTGCATCGGTAAGAACTGTAGAACAGGAAACTAATGTGCCAAAATCAACAGTACAGAGAGTTTTAAAAAAGAATAAGTACCATCCATACAAACCCATAATAGTACAAGGACTTAAGGAAACTGATTTTCCAAGACGACTACAGTTCTGTCAGTGGTATACTAGGAGATGTAATGAAAATCCTGATTTTGTTAATCATGTCTTGTGGTCCGATGAGAGCAGGTTCACGAATTGTGGAGTCTTTAATAGGCACAACCGTCATCATTGGGCTGTGCAAAATCCTCACGAAGTGGCAGAGAGACGTCTACAGATTAGATTTCGAAGTAACGTTAGGTGTAGGATCATTGGTAAGTTAATATAACCAATCTTTTTTAAATAGGCACCAAATGATGGACAAATAATAATCTTTTTTTTTTCGTTAAGTTCTTTAATGATGATACTAAAAGAGTAT
Source organism: Kuschelorhynchus macadamiae (assembly GCA_030620095.1). Lineage (NCBI taxonomy): Eukaryota > Metazoa > Arthropoda > Insecta > Coleoptera > Curculionidae > Kuschelorhynchus > Kuschelorhynchus macadamiae. Next base: position 299,669 of record JAUTXW010002476.1, read on the forward strand.
AATCTAATAAAAAAAAAGTAAAACGTCCTACTCTAGTCAGTCATCTTACTTTTTTGATATTGTATTACATTTTTATTCAATCATTTTGTATTGTAGTTTCGAAGAACCTATGAAAATAGAATTGAGTTCTATAAATTTATTAACACTTTATCTAAATTTTCTGCAGATTTAGCTAGTTCTCTAAAATTATTTTGATTGTCTGAATTTAATGATTTATTATTACCCGGGAAGCCTAGTTCTTGCGTTATGAAAAAAATACCATATTAATCAAATGTCGAATTATTTTTCGATTTTCATTATGATTTATAGGAAGGCGTTAAGCTGTATTTCCGAATAATTTAAATTTTAAAGCGCAAGAGGTTTGTTCTTTTGATATTTTATGTTTTATTAAGGCACGGTGTACTTCTTTAAGATTATTATATCACTGAAATAAATTGATTTAGTATTTCCCAAATTAATATGCAATACCAACAAAATAATTTATTACGGCTATTACTTCCCGCTAACCAAATATGTTTTTATTTTTCATAATAAAGCTGAATAGGTTTCAACTGTATATAAGCTCATTCATTACGGGATGTTTCGATAATTATTTTTGGAAAGACTTTTTAATAAAGATAATTTTCCCTTTATAATTTATAGTTTCTAGTACCACCCGGCCGACCCTGCCGACCTTGACTGTTGGGCACCTATTTATAAATTATTAATCATTTCAGGAAACCGACTTATTGGACCATTTTTGTTTGACTACAACCTAAACGGGCAGAGGTACCTAGAGCTTTTGCGAAACCAGGTTGTACCAGCCTTACGAGCTATTCTAACGGAAGATAAATTAAGAAGAACTTGGTTTCAACAAGACGGATGTCCGGCTCACAATACTATTTAGGAACTTCTTAAGAGAGCAGTATGACGAAAGTATAATTTCTTTAAATGGTCCAATATCTTGGTCTCCTAGATCCCCTGACCTGTCGCCCTTGGATTTCTACCTCTGGGGTCACACGAAGAATGAAATCTATGAATTTGATCCCCCCGTGACTATAGAAATCCTGAGACAAAGAGTTCTGGACCCATTTAGAAATGTTAACCGAAATACACTTACCAGGGTTGTACGAAAAACAGTCACCAATTGTCAAAAATGTCTCGATGCAAATGGACGTCATTTTGCAGATTTGTAAATTAATGTTACCCACTTACAAAGTAGTTAAAGCTCATTTAGATTTTTTAAGTCGTTATTTACGTTCATGTTGTATTGAAAATTTAATGCGTTCAATACATTACTTACTTATTAATGTAAATTTGTGACAAATAAATCATGGGCTCCTTTAAAAATATTGAAACCTAATTTACGAAGTGTGATATTTTGATGACACTAAAATCTTTAATGCACTTGTGAGATATCACTAGATTGGAAATTTTATGCTCTTTCCAAAAATCAAAAAATCCAATATGGCAGTCATTAGTAAAATAAAAGTTGAGGCGGATTGCGGGTTAACCAAAAAACAATGAAGACGTGTCGTATACGCCATCTTATTTGTCTTAAAAATGTGTCCGAATAATGTCACATTTTGGCAGCTGTCAAATTTACCGTTCTGGATATACTGGCGAAAAACGAAATCCGCCATTTTCGTAGGCATGTTGATTTTCGTTACTTTTGTGAATTCCGTACTAATAGTTACTTTGGTATCAAGTAATCATTTATAATATTCGTTACTATGATTACTTTGATTACTGGTACTGAAAAGAATGCGAATGACTTATGACCACTACTTATACGTATGGATAAACTTCTTTGAATATAGTTACTTTGATTACTGCTATTGAAAAGTATACGAATGACTAATGACTACTACTTATACATAGAGATAAATTTGTTTAAATATAGTTTCTTTTTTTAACCTTGGAATTAGTTTGTTATTTTATTGGGCAAATAGATTCTTGTGATAACATTTTAAATGACAAATAATATAAATTTACTTTTATGTTTCAGCCTTAGGTGCATTTTAATGATTTTTATTAATAAATTTCGCTAAAAATTGTTAAGATTGTTAATTGTTAACTAAGATTAGAAAATGTAATAACATATAGGTACATAAATACACATTGTGATAAAAAAAACTAAGTACTACATTGCTCAACATCCTTTATTTTTTTAAATTTAGAACTCAAAACGCCAATTAAAATATATTCAAAGGAAAAAAACAATACACAAAAAACAAGAAAAATTACAAATTTTGATTATAATTAAGAAAAAGTATACTTTGGACATTTTCCCCTTTTAAACGACTTCTTCTTTCTGAAATAAGCCCAGCAGTGGAAAAGATGCGTTCGGACGGTACAGATGTCCCAATTGTGCATAAATATTGCTTTGCCAGTTTAGACAAATGAGGATACATTGTCTGTCTGGATTTCCACCATTTAAGAGGATTTTTTTTTCTATGCGGAAGATCTTTTGCTAAAAAAGATCTAACTTCCAAAATGGCTGCGGCTCTCCGATCAATTTCCTTGCGACTTTTTGACATTTTGTCGAAATCTGCCCATATTAAATTTTCTTCCTCTACCGAATCTGATATATTTCTTGAATTGGGATGAGCGCTATCATAATTCTACATCCACTTTAAGTCTATCCTTTGCCATTGTGGTGATCGGGATTTTTACAGGTCTTATTAATTAACGGTACCTCAAAGCATTCGAAATATCAGAAAGAAAACCCTTCTCAATATGTAATTGCAGAAATCTGCTAAGTCTCGTGTCTAGACGATAGTCTGAGATGGCTAGACCGGACACGGCGAGAAGCAGCAGAAATTCCCGAAAACAGCTACGCGCTGCGTCGCGGTTATCAATAAATGTCGTCAGGAACAGTGGAATTTTCCACTGATGACGTATCGACAGGAAAACGTAGGTCGAGGTGTATCGCAGGCCGATGAGCCGGGGCTCTCGAGTCAAAGTCCAGATGAAAAGTAGGTCAAAATCTGGATATAAAAGTCACCAGAACCAGCAAATCTGCAGTCAAACACGACGAACCATTTGCTGCCGGTTCTAATGCCCGAATGGGTACTCAACTTTTTAACCCAGTTGCAAGGGGAACCCCTGCCCAATTTTAAAATGTTAAAGTTTGAAAAAAGTTAAAGTTTTTTTTATTTTTTTTTAATTCATTTTCTCCTGGAAGTTATTAGTTCGGTCGTTCTTATCATGAATAAAATTATATTCTGGTAAAATTTTATGAGTTCGTCGGAGTGCAATTAAAGTGAGTACGAAAATCCTCAGAGAGAACAATTGACTTAAAACCAGTAAGTAATATGTAACAGTTGTGTTATATGTATATAATTGTTTGTTACTATGCCGTGTAGAAAACATTGTGAACAATAACTATATAACTATATTCCGATAATAGAAATAGTGTTTAATCTTGGATGATGTGTTTAGTTTGTTGTAAATAAGTCTCCATCCTTATAATCTCGGCGGTGATAAATAAAAGTCAAGTGGGCCTCAATGAATGACCCAATTTCGAACAGCTGTTAGGTCTAGACGGGAATTCTTATGCTTCGGTATTTAGCAATAACAAGGCGCCTATCTGTCTGGAGTAAATTTTTGCTTGGCTATAGAATGTCACAGAGATGTATCAGGAAATATGTGGAATAAATGGGTTAATTTATAAACGAAAGATCATGTCAAAAATCTATTATTATGTTCCCAGCCGCAGGCTAAATTATTTCCACGTCGAGTCCATTTATTAGTTAGTCATGTTCTGTATAAAGTTTTCAGTGTATATTTAGTTCATCTTAAATAAAAATTTAACGGAAAGCTTGAAATCCAAGCAAGCAAAGACTCGCTTTGTTCAGGTCACTTAATATAATCAATCTGGTTTGAATATATGACAATAGCATGGACTTTATAACTACCATTCAGTTTGATTAACTTAATTATAACTAGAAAGATAGCTTAGTCAGGGCGTTTAAGTACGGTTAATGACATTACATTTGAAAGAATAATCTGAGGCCGTATAATGAGATCTAGGTATTTTGATTTTAACTAACATAAGTGTAGTAAGAGGTTTAGACAGAGGAACTTATGCAATGTTGCCCGACATTAATAAATTCAAGATAATAGGAAGGTTAACTCATAGGGTTATGAGAATTTAGTAGGAATGGTAACGGGCGTTGGACTAGAAATGTTAGTGGAATTAATGTAAGGTTTATTATTGCTTTGAAAATTAGTTAGGAAGCGAAGTGGAGTAATCCCTGTAACGAAATGGATTTATTAGAAGGATAATAGTATAACCTCGTAAAGTAATTTTAATTAAATAACTTTATTGGTAACAACTAAAGTTATTACGCCGTAAAAGCTCCCTTTCAATTACTGTGTATAATACCATCATCATAAATTAAAATTACCTTTAGCTCGGAACCTGAAGTAATATTATTATCTAATGAGTGGATATATCAAAAGTATTTAAGAAGTGTAGCATTAAGAAGAGATAACCAAGGTGCCTGACGTTTCGGACCCTTTTTGAGTAACCTGAGGAAGACCAATACAGGGCCGTAATAACGTAAGTAGATTAAGGCCAGATTGGTAAGATAAACTGTGTGTACTTAGGTTACATGTGTTGTCCTACGAAAACAGGGGATTAAAAATAACATCAGAAAAAGTAGGCCACCACATTTGGTGTAGCAGGTGTGTGGTTTTTGAGTAAAAGAAAAATTCCCAGAGAATCGAGAAAAAATTAGAAACAATACTAGACAACAATTGTTGTCAGGGGTGTGAGTATTGATCAAAATCCCATTGTGGAAAGAATTAAAAACCCCAGATAAGCAGGAAACTAAAACAGCGTCAGATAGCAGGAACTTGCCACCTGTATAGCACCATTAATCTCTCAGAAAAAAAAAGGAGAAATATTCAAAATGACAGATCCAGAGCCAACTACCCCTACAGTACAGACAATTACGAATAGTATTGTCTTAGGGATCGACTCTGTACAAACCTACGATGGACAAGGAAATATTGAAGAATTTCTCAGTGGCATAGAGGAAACAGCACTAATTACAGGGTGGAATGAACAACAAAAAGTGGCCATTGCTCGTCTGAAACTTCGAGGAAAAGCCAAACAATTTCTTGAAGCCGTGCCTGACCTAAAGAACCCAACAAAATGGGCAGAATTGAGACAGGAATTAAAAACGCAATTTACACTGCCCTGGGTAAAAGGTATGACCATGAAACATTTTGTGGAACGCAGACAACGAACCGGAGAGCCATGCAGACAGTTTTTAACAAGACTAAAATTGCTCGCGAATAAAACCATCACCCTTACTGGAGTGCCTGCGACCGATTTTATCTTGAAAGAAAAATTAGAACAGGCACGATCACTCAATTTATAGTCGGACTTCTAATGCCCACAAAACAAAGAGTTTTGTCCAGGAGCCCCAACACGTTGGCGAAAGCCCTAGAATACGCCGAAAGGGAAGAGTCGGTAGAACATTTCGTCAGACCATCAACCAGCCGCGAGTGCCGCATTGTGACGGAGGAAATACTGGACGTCCCATTCGGAGTACGGGAAGAAATAATTCCCAATGGTACTGCCATAATTGCAAAAATTATGGCCATACAGCAAAAGTCTGTCAAAGAGAAAGAAGAGAATGTTATGGGTGCGGGAAAACCGGACATTTTATAAGGGAATGTCCCAATAAAAAATACCAATCAAGACCAACAACGATTAGGTGTTTCGCCTGCAACAAAGAGGGACATATCGCCAGGAATTGCAGACCACAGAACCGGAATCGGCCCAGAGAACATTTAAACTCCGCCGCAGGGACTACACAACCCCGAAGTCCTACTGCAAACCAGGGAGGTTTGGAATAAAGAAGGAAGACAGGGTAGGGATTAACATATGCTCGTTGAGAGGAACCCCGAGGCCTGCGAATAGTGTAAATATTAGGATTAATGGGTGTAATTATAAGGCTTTAGTTGATTCAGGAGCGGTGATATCCCTAGCAAAACCCAACGTTATCCAGGGGTTCAAGGCTATTACATGTGAGAAAAATTTAGTAGACGTACAGGGAAATAGTATACCCACGTACGGAGAGGTGCAATTACCAATAACGTTTGCAGGAAAAACTACGGTAAAACATAATTTTATGATTATAGAATCGGGAGGATTTAACGCGGATGTATTGTTAGGAATAGATTTTCTGTTTAAATATAACATAAAAGTTGATTGGGGAAATGGATGTTTTTATGGCTTTAATCAGATGATAGAAATGCACACGGAAAAGCCAGAGGAAAATTGTGAGGATGAGGAAATTTTAGCTCAGCGAAATGTTAGTGTGTTATTGGACAAATGTAATGCTACTTTACGAAATTTTAGTGAAATTTTAGGAAAAGCAATAGAAATATTACAGAGTGGGAGGCTTAACTCTTCGTTGTTACGGTCAATAATGACGAAGAATGATGCTCAGGTGATTGACCGTCGCCTGAACACAAGTACAGAACAACTAGTACAAGAAAAGCCAAAATCTGTGATATTCTCTGGGAAGACTGCAGCTTCTAAGGAACAGAAACAAGGACAGAAAAAGTGCTTTACTGGAAGTGCCAATAAAGAGACACAAGAGAAGAGGATGCCTGAAGTAAAGTGCGAAAATTCACGGGACGAGACCCAGTGCCAAGAAGGCCGGGACAGAGGCGTATTAAGGTGCGTCGACGTACGTGCGCATCTTCCGAACCTGAGTTCTTTGGTGTGTTTTTGAAAGAAGATTTAAAAATACCCCCGACGTGCCAGGCAATTTGCGCAGCAACCCTAGTGGATTTTTCGAGGGTTAAGGCTCAGCATTTGGTAGTGGAACCAAATGTCGAATTACCCCAAGGATTGCTGGTCGCGAGAGTGTTGTGTAAGTTGACTAATATCTCAGAGGAAGAAATATTAGTGCAGAGAAAAAGCGTTGTCGCCAGAGCCTTTGAGACCGATGTTGAGCAGCAAAAGAAGAAATCAACTATTCCCATCCGACAACTAGACACGAACAGCTGTGAACAAATATTAGAGCAGTTAAATCTTCATCAAATCCAGTCAGAAGCCGAAAAGAAAGTAAAGGATTTAGTGATTGAATTTATTGATGTATTTAAAGCCCCCGATCAAAAACTTACGTGTACAAATGAGGTAGTACACAGGATAATCACAGAGGACATTCCCCCTATTAATAAAAGACCTTATAGAATTCCATTCCAGCGACAAGAAATTATGAACAAAGAAGTACAGAAATTGCTAGACGACGGAATCATCGTGGAAAGTCAGTCTCCATGGAATTTTCCCACATTACCCGTGGAAAAGAAAAAACATGCTGGAGAAGAGGTAGAACATAGGTTATGTATAGATTTTCGGCTGCTGAATAATTGCTCGAAAACTGACATTTTTCCGTTAGCTAATATCTCCGGGACCATTGATCGATTAGCAGGATCAAAATATTTTTCCACCATGGATCTAGCATCGGGATATTTTCAAGTTCCACTCCATCCAGAGGATCAAGAAAAAACAGCCTTCTCCACCACTGACAATCATTACCACTTTGTAAGAATGTCAATGGACTTGAAAAATGCACCAGCTACTTGGAGTAGGATGATGAATCACATACTCGGAAAATTAACGTATACCGAATGCTTAGTATACCTCGATGATATATTAGTTTTTTCAAAAGATATTGAGACTCATTTAGAACGATTGCGACATGTATTTGAAAAAATGAGAGCTAGCAATTTAAAATTTAAACCTACAAAATGTCATTTTTTAAAGGCAGAAATTGAATATTTGGGACATATTATAAACAAAGATGGTTACACCACCCACCCGGTCAAAATTAGCATTGTAAAAATTATCCTATTCCTAAAACAATTAAAGAAATCAGAGCATTTTTAGGATTGTGTGGATTTTATCGAAAGTTTGTACCAAATTTCTCTAAAATAAGTCAACCTATTACCCATCTCACAAAGAAAGATGTAAAATACAGATGGGGACAAGAGCAAGATGACGCATTTAAATCTCTTAAACACGCATTGATAACGGCACCCATCTTAAAATACCCGGACTTCAATAAAGAATTTATTGTAAACATAGACGCCAGCAGCACGTCTGTGGCCGCGATACTTATGCAGGTACACGATGGTATCGAACCATCCTTTGTGTTATGCTAGCCGCACAAACGACGCTGAAAGGAGATACAGTGCGACAGAGAGAGAATGCCTTGCCGTTGTATATGCAATAAAGAAGTTTAAAGTGTACCTGACAGGTACCCATTTTATCATAGAAACGGACCATCAACCTCTAAAATATTTACTAACTATAAAGGACCCTAGTTCGCGATTGGCGAAATGGGCTATGTCCTTAATGGAGCATAATTTCACAATTAGATATAGACCGGGAAAAATTAATAGTAGGGTAGATGCATTAACAAGATTAAGACCTGAGGAAACGCAGGAAAAAATGATTGCTTTAATAAACGACCCCGATACCATAAAACCTAATATCAGTGCCGTATGGAGCAGGGAAGAATTAAAAGATTTGCAGAATAAAGACCCTCAAGCTCAAGGAAAATCTTTCACCGGATGACCCCGATTTTTACTGCGGCCTTGATGATTTAATTTACAGAAAAAGAACAGATTCGACACGTCACGACAGATTAGTCACTCCTGCAGCGATCATTCCTGAAATATTGCATAATTGCCATTCATCTTTATTTGCAATGCACCCAGGACAGCAGAAGACCCGAGATCTTATTCAACAGGATTTTTATTGGAGCACTTTCAGAAAGGATGTAAAAACATTTATTGAAAACTGTCATTCATGTAACATACATAAAACTAATCCCCAGTTACCACCCACCATGCAGAAGAATATGGTACCCGACAGCCCTTGGTCTAGAATAAGTTTAGATTTAGTAGGCCCCCTTAACCGTACCCAACAGGGAAATAAGTATATCTTGACATGCATCGATTCCTTGACTAGGTATCCTGAGTGTGTGCCCTTACAGGATATAAGAGCCGAAACTGTCGCCAAAGCTTTTGTTGAAAATATCATATTAAAATATGGAGTCCCCAGAGAAATTTTAACAGATTGTGGTACCCAATTTGTAGGGAGTTTATTTACTGAAATTTGTAATCTATTAAAAATTAAAAAACTAAAAACCACCCCTTACCATCCAGAAGGAAATGGGATAGTCGAAAGATTTCATAAAACTTTAAAAACTATGATTAGCCATTTTGTTAACGAATATAATAATAGATGGGATGAAATATTACCTTATGCATTATTAGCTAACCGTAACACGCGACATCAAGCCACGCAAGAGAGCCCCTATTACCTTATGTTTGGAAGAGACATGGAGTTACCATTTAATTTAACTATACGGGAGGATAGAATAAGGTATGATTTAGCAGAGAATTATGCAAGCGAAATGGCAGAAAGGATGCATCAAGCGCATGAAAAGGCCAAAGCATGTATTGAGAAATCCATCGAGACGAGGTGTGAAAAAAGCAATAATCGAAAGGCCAGGACCGAACTAGCCCTAGGAGATTTAGTTTACTTGAATAAACCAGTGATACCAGGAAAAAATATTGCTAGAAAATTTAAACCAAAATGGGCAGGTCCGTATCGAATTATTGAGAAGAAATCAGGAGTGACATATAGGATTAAAGAGTTACATAGCAACAAGGACCAAGTAGTGCATTTAAGCAGATTAAAACCATACAGAGGAATCGTCAAAAATGCACCAACCCCAGAGGAGACGCTAAATCGAGAAGAACCGCGTGAATTAGCAGAAGAAAATATCCAAGAGGAAAGGGGGACCCACGAGGAAGAAATATTTGAGAGACGGGAATTACAAGGCACTGACTCTGAAGACGAAAATCGGACCGACTCTAAGGGTGGAGACGCCTCAGATGATGTGGAAGCTCCACTGGAAGTGGAAGAACCAGTAGAAAGACGTAGGACCAGAACAAGGGAAATCAGACCCCCACGGAGGTTCGAAGATTATGTCCCTCACTAAATAAACCCGTAAAAAGACATTGACACCAGGTACCATTGTACATCAGCACAAAAACCCATAAAAAAATAAATACATACACAAAATCAAGCATACTCGTCATACGAAAAAGCCGTAGAATGCCCTTAATAAGACTTGACAGTGATTTTTTGTTGCAGAGATGCAGTTCCTGGCAGTGCTGAGCCTGTTGACTGTACTTGTACAAACAACGGAATCGAATATATTAGCCTATGACTGTCGACACCCGAAGACTAATATCTCGGTACTGTCCCTGCGTGATGTCAACCACTGTCCAGATCCGGACACCGGGTATAAGGAAACCGAAGAATTCGTACAAGTGTTAGAAAAAGGTCACTTTGGACTCAAACGAGATCCATTTGCGAAGTGGGGTTAGATGTCCTTTCCTAGAGGGAGAGTGCATGGACAGCGTAACAGGAAGGTCCACCTGGGACAGAAATAGTCCAAATATATGCAAGCACTTTGGAGTCCTATATGAAGGAATAGCGACTGTTATTAAAGAAAGTCATTCGTCTCGAAGACAGGAATTTATCGTAGTCGAAGACCGCGAGAAAGTATTTGCCATTCAGCTCCTTCGCACCGAAGAAGCACGCGGTACCAAAATGTGGCAAAGCGAACGCCCACGTATTTTAGTGATCAGGAAGAAGACCGCGAACGAAGTGACTCCGTTTACATCGCAGTTAGGCACCCGAGATGCCGATTTAATCACCTATGTAAATACCAAATTTTTGTACGTCGAACAATCTTATAAACGAAGTCTGAATTCCCTATTCGCCCAAACCATACATAGACGATGTTTGCTACACAGAGAGTTTTATTTTGGAACTTAGCCGCCTTGGTGAAGCTGCCGTTGCAAAAGTGCCAGGGGAAGTATTATATATAATGAAATGCTTAGCTCTCACTGTTGAAGTTAGGAGAGAGAAAAGTATGGAACTTCCAGTAATACAATAAAATGTCGCCAATCACCAGGATTTTGCAAGAACGTGGAGAACAAATGGAGTGTAATTCGATTATACCCCCTATATATTATATCGAGAATAGGTGGGTGGGATTTGACCCTTACCCGGTCTTAGATGTGGCTCCGCAACAATTGAAACCTGATTTGGAAGACCTACCGAGATTTCAGACAATAAAAGATTTAGGTTCCGGTGGTCTTTATACGTACAAAGAAATCAAACAAGCATCGTGGTGAGAGGATTAGCGGGACAAGAAGTAGACAGACAAGGTCTTAGTGCATTAAATATGTTCAACAGGGAAGAACTGGCAAGACTTACTAATTCCACCATCAAGAAGCTGTATGGCTATTTTTCTATCATCAGAGAATGGACTAGTGGAATTTTAGGATTATATTTCATATTTAAATTCGTGAAATTTATACTAGAGGCAGCTATGAACGCCGTAGCTATCCATAAAATAAGGGGGTGTAGCCTCCATTTAAGCGCATCATTCTAGGACACCCTAACTCTATTTATCTTACATCATAAGAAGCAAGGATTAGATACAGCCAATGTGGAGAAAGCAGCCCCAGAACGGGAGGAACAAAAGGAGCAGGTCAACAGAGAAAATTCTCAAAATTCACCCGGTATAATTGCCGAGTGCAACAGACACACTATCATAGAGTGCACTGTAGGTCAACCCGAAGAACCGCAAACGCGACCACCTGCTCCTCCGCTAACACAGACTGCCTTCTGTTCTCTTCGTCAAGAACTAGCAAGGTTGCCACCTATTAGTTGGAAGGTCTTCGACCGAGATGCAACCCGGAGCAAAGGGAAAATGTAAGAACCTAAGACCCGAAAAGGATGCAACGAGAGAAATCCACCCAAATGGCCCGAATAAACACAAGAGATCACACCGGGCTCTGCCCATAAATCTAGTATAAAATAAGTCTATAAAACCCATCGAGCGTCGACCGCCAGAGTAATCGGTAATTTCCCTGAAAAAAAAAAGGTTAAGAGCATTAAACTACCATTTAAACAGTTAGAATATGAGCGATGCCTTCTGTCTATAGGAACTCGTTATAATTCTCAATATATAACGTAGAGTGTATAGGGACCAACTTAAGTGTTGTTAAGGTAGATAAATAAATAAAAAATTGTGGAATAAGCAGGAATCAATGGGAGATTAACGGTATAGTTAATTAAAATTGTCATAGGATTAGGGAATTATGAATAATAAAAATGTAGGGTTGTCAGCGCAAAAGCTCAAAAATTAGGTTGTTATAAAGAACGTCTTTGCTAAACAAAAAGTGAGACAGAAAAAGTAAGGAATAGTATGTCTAAGAAGGACCAGACTAGGAGATGTTTAGAATGCGACAGAACATAGAGGTTTTAAAATTTCCCCCACTTGACAATAAAAAGATGTGAGAGCCGCACCAAAAAATTAGTTCAGACAGTGCCAAATTCGCGAGTTCTAGAACGTCGGGATAGAGAACTGAACGTGTGCGGTAGTCGGTATAGAAAAAAAAACGAACAAACGGGAACAAGAGCAACATGGCTGTGTGGATGGTTCTGTTTCTCACCTACGTCCGCATGGTGGAAGATTACCCTATGCGTAATCTACTGTACAGGGTGGCACTCTACCACGTGAGGAACCTATTCAGAGTCCTCGGAGGAGACGCCCCCTGCGAAGAGCCATTGAGGTCTCTTCGAGCCCTGGTTGGTCTGTGGAGCGATCTAATCCACACAGAGTACATGGCCTTTAGGATCACATGGGCAGGCCGAGAACAAAGGATAGCGGGACCGTGTACGTGTGCCATGTGCAACCCCGCTCCCGAGGACCTGTACCAACCCTCCGTTTATTGGGATCTGTTCGGCATCACGGGCGTTCCGACATGTACCTGTCCGGTGTGTCGGGCGAAACCGAACAATTGCCCAGCCGAATTAGGGGCTTTGCCACGCCCACCCTCTAACCAGGGCCCTGATACAAACGACCAGCCAGAAACGGGAGTGAGACCATCCACGGCGGATCCAGCAGTCATGGCTCTTGCACGGGCCAGGAGTGAAATTGCGAGTGCGGGCACAACCAGTGCGGGGTCGGTCAGTGCGAGGGATACGTCCCGAAGGACCTTTGGTTTCTTCCCGACCAGCAGAGGAAGGGCCATTCGCAGACTCGCCCATCTCCTAGGACCCATCCCAGCTGCCCCACCCGTAGGTGCAGGACGTACAAGGGTGCAGGCGCCACTCAGGAGGACTCCAAGGTTCATCTTGCCGGCCCTGCCCGTAGCCCAAGTACTGCTCCAAACCCCGTCTGCCTCCAGCAGTGGTCACCGGCCCCGAGAGGATCTTCCGGTTGCCACAACCCAGGTGCGCCCAGTCTTCTACTCCATAGAGACGACGGGACTAAGGGCCACCTTCCGTCGGCAGCCATCCCCAACCCCTTCCGAAGATCCTGCCGGTGAGTTACCCCAGAAGAAAGAGGATTAAGCATAGGAATTGTCCGAGTAAGTAGTTTAATTATAAATGAAAGACTTTGAAACAGCAGTAATAGGTTAAGATAAAGACTTAGTTCTCTAGGTTTAAAGAAATTAATAATAAGGACTTTCGTTCTAGGATTAAATAAATCAATAATAACCACCTTAGTTTTCTAGGTTTCAATAAATTAAGAATACAGACTTCTGTTACTAGGTTTAAATAAAATGCAGGAACGTAAAGACTTTCTTTTCTAGGATTAAGACAAGTTCAAAACAAAGACTCTGGTTTTCTAGAATTCAATAAGTTTATAATAAAGTCTTATGTTTCTTGGCTTAAGTAAGTCGGTATTTAGAAGATGTTAGGGAAATAAATTCTTTCGTTCTTTAGGATAATAAGGAATAGATTCATGTAAAATAATTAATTGTTGTTGGTAGGATAAGTAGATGTAATAGACAATCACGTAATTAATTCAGGGATAATTCAGTAAAAATAGGTTAAGTAGGATAAGGTTGTTTTGTTAGACTAAGGTTAAGGAAAACACTTGACGCTAATTAATATTAAAGGAGTGTGAGGACTAGAGTGAGAGAAGAATGACTGAGTTAAAGGGTTGTATAGGTAGAATGTGTCGTATAAAGATTCGCCAAGGCGACGGACACTAGGCTGTATAATGTACAATGTAACACCCCCGCTATAAGGAAAGCACAGGGACGAAACTTAAAAAGAAAATTTTCGTGGAATTGCAGGATTAATGATCAATTGGCTGAAAGGCCTCAAAAAGTATTCGTTAATAGCATTAAATGGACCGTTTTAATTTTCGTCTCACGGAAGGGCTCCGCTACCCTCAAACTGAATTAATTAATCAAATATTAAGTTATCCCCGGAAAATTTTGTAAATCATATAATGTTAGTAAACCTTTTATTCCAATAAATATTAGGTACCCTTTAAAAAAAAATTATAACGAGAATGAATTTGGTGTGAATGACAAGAGAAAGGTAACTACCAAAATTGCTATAGGCCTGAAAAAGGTAAACATAAGTCAAGTGGCGAGTGCCCGGAGAGTCCACTCAATTAAGGGACCATATAAACAAAGGCCAGCTGTTAATGATACCATTCTAGGCGAAAGTTAGGAATTGATTTATGAATTAGGAGTAGGTAAAAAGGGATAGTCCTTAACTAATAGAGAAATTGTAAATAAGATAAGGAAGTTAATAGTCGGCATAATTGTAATTAAGTCAATTGTTCTTAAGGAAAAGGCATAGAAAACATAAAGGGACAAGACAAAACGGAGGAGAGTTATGACTTGTCACAGGAAACTTAACATTTCGACATACTTTGAGGTCACCGTACCGAAGGGACGACGCAAAATTGTGCGAAATCCCGAGGCAACAGATAGAGGAAAAAGAAAAGGAAATAAACCTTTTCTTTTTAAATTAAGGAGGGTGTGATGTGGTGATCGGGATTTTTACAGGTCTTATTAATTAACGGTACCTCAAAGCATTCGAAATATCAGAAAGAAAACTCTTCACAATATGTAATTGCAGAAATCTGTAAGTCTCGTGTCTAGACGATAGTCTGAGATGGCTAAACCGGACACGGCGAGAAGCAGCAGAAATTCCCGAAAACAGCTACGCGCTGCGTCGCCGTTTTCAATAAATGTCGTCAGGAACAGTGGAATTTTCCACTGATGACGTATCGACAGGAAAACGTAGGTCGAGGTGTATCGCAGGCCGATGAGCCGGGGCTCTCGAGCCCGGCTTCGGTCAAAGTCCAGATGAAAAGTTGGTCAAAATCTGGATATAAAAGTCACCAGAAACAACAAATCTGCAGTCAAACACGACGAACCATTTGCTGCCGGTCCTAATGCCCGAATGGGTACTCAACTTTTTAACCTAGTTGCAAGGGGAACCCCTGCCCAATTTTAAAATGTTAAAGTTTGAAAAAAGTTAAAGTTTTTTTTTATTTTTTTTTAATTCATTTTCTCCTGGAAGTTATTAGTTCGGTCGTTCTTATCATGAATAAAATTATATTCTGGTAAAATTTTATGAGTTCGTCGGAGTGCAATTAAAGTGAGTACGAAAATCCTCAGAGAGAACAATTGACTTAAAACCAGTAAGTAATATGTAACAGTTGTGTTATATGTATATAATTGTTTGTGACTATGTCGTGTAGAAAACATTGTGAACAATAACTATATAACTATATTCCGATAATAGAAATAGTGTTTAATCTTGGATGATGTGTTTAGTTTGTTGTAAATAAGTCTCCATCCTTATAATCTCGGCGGTGATAAATAAAAGTCAAGTGGGCCTCAATGAATGACCCAATTTCGAACAGCTGTTAGGTCTAGACGGGAATTCTTATGCTTCGGTATTTAGCAATAACAAGGCGCCTATCTGTCTGGAGTAAATTTTTGCTTGGCTATAGAATGTCACAGAGATGTATCAGGAAATATGTGGAATAAATGGGTTAATTTATAAACGAAAGATCATGTCGAAAATCTATTATTATGTTCCCAGCCGCAGGCTAAATTATTTCTAGGTCGAGTCCATTTATTAGTTAGTCATGTTCTGTATAAAGTTTTCAGTGTATATTTAGTTCATCTTAAATAAAAATTTAACGGAAAGCTTGAAATCCAACCAAGCAAAGACTCGTTTTGTTCAGATCACTTAATATAATCAGTCTGGTTTGAATATATGACAATAGCATGGACTTTATAACTACCATTCAGTTTGATTAACTTAATTATAACTAGAAAGATAGCTTAGTCAGGGCGTTTAAGTAGGGTTAATGACATTACATTTGAAAGAGTAATCTGAGGCCGTATAATGAGATCTAGGTATTTTGATTTTAACTAACATAAGTGTAGTAAGAGGTTTAGACAGAGGAACTTATGCAATGTTGCCCGACATTAATAAATTCAAGATAATAGGAAGGTTAACTCATAGGGTTATGAGAATTTAGTAGGAATGGTAACGGGCGTTGGACTAGAAATGTTAGTGGAATTAATGTAAGGTTTATTATTGCTTTGAAAATTAGTTAGGAAGCGAAGTGGAGTAATCCCTGTAACGAAATGGATTTATTAGAAGCATAATAGTATAACCTCGTAAAGTAATTTTAATTAAATAACTTTATTGGTAACAACTAAAGTTATTACGCCGTAAAAGCTCCCTTTCAATTACTGTGTATAATACTATCATCATAAATTAAAATTACCTTTAGCTCGGAACCTGAAGTAATATTATTATCTAATGAGTGGATATATCAAAAGTATTTAAGAAGTGTAGCATTAAGAAGAGATAACCAAGGTGCCTGACGTTTCGAACCCTTTTTGAGTAACCTGAGGAAGACCAATACAGGGCCGCAATAACGTAAGTAGATTAAGGCCAGATTGGTAAGATAAACTGTGTGTACTTAGGTTACATGTGTTGTCCTACGAAAACAGGGGATTAAAAATAACATCAGAAAAAGTAGGCCACCACACCATGTTAAATGTGTATTCGAAACTTAAATGGATTTAAATCTCGGACCTAAGATAGATAGAAGTTGAGCCACCTTTATAAGAATACTTGGATCCACAAATATTACATCTAGCAATTGCCGCGGAAACATTCGAAAAAATGCAGCCAATTCTCACTACGCTTCAATGTATCTTCCATTTTTAACAAAAAATATTAAAAAATAATTACATATTGGGGTAACAACAAAAAAAATTGCCTGTAAATTATTTTTTTAAATATTTAATTTATTTACCTAGGTTTATTAAAAGTATTTTACTTACCGAAAACAAACATTGTTCAAATATAATTAAAGAACACGTTAATTGTTTATTATTATGCCGCAAAAAATATTGTTTGCTTCAATGAAAATGCATAAACAGCCGAGAACAAAGAACAACTCTTGGATGTCTAGTAGATTCGATTGGGCAAATGCCATATCCGTGTCCGCTAAATAAATTTTTAATAAGGTCCAGATATACAATCATCAAAAAAAAGTCCACTTTGCTTATTTTTATTATTTATTATTCGCCTGGAGTCTGGAAAACGAAAAATGTATAATAGTTTTGTGCGCATATGATCAGAACAAAATTAAATTAATAGCGGCAGCGCAGCACACCACCACAACATTTCTGAAGGTCGAACAAAGCACAACCTTCACTTAATGGGACGTTTTGGTTAGGTAGGAATTAGATCTAAAATCAAGTTATTTTCTGATAATACAATAAGTGAAATTTAAAGTACTTTATAAACTAAGGTGGCAAAATAAAACAAAATATTTCTAAGACAAAAATAACACCAAGAATTAATAATATAAGTTGACATTGAATGTGTCCTCCCCTACTAATGGAATGGCCCAATAAATATATACCAGTCGAGGAGTACCGATACGATACTTCCGCATCGCGCCATGCGGCCAGCTGGTGACATGACAACATACGATACGAGTAGCATCGAACCTCAAAGCTTTTTACACATCGTACAATTCGTACGCAACGCCAAAAAAATTCTTAGTAATCAGAGTAATCAAAGTAATCACTGCGCTTTTAAAATGGTATTCGTTACTCCGGGTATCTACGAGTAACGAGTACTCGAGTAACGAATAGTTACTTTTTCAACACCTTTACATTTTCGGTTTTTCGCCGATATTTCCCAAACTTATTGATCGATCGTAAATCTGAAGCCAGATATCGAATGCAATAAGTTTCCTATAAAACTTTCCCCATTTAACCTTTGCTGTAGATATAATAGGAGCCGAGATCCCTATATAGAGAAGCGGACACACTGTATAGACATTTTCCAAAATGATAAAGAGAATTATAAGTTACTGAACTAGAATATTGTGGAATTATTATATTATTTCTAAATTTTGCCAATTATTATATATGTCATAAATGCCAATGTGCTGGCTAATATTTTATAAAAATCTGCTTTTAATCTATTTCTCTATTTCCTTGTTTCCATAGATACAACCGGAAAATTAACTTAACACTTTAATAGGTCTTTTGTAATGAGAGGAGAGTGTTTCTTAATACCGGCTCAAAATTTTTAAGGATTAGTGTTTGTAATTATGCTCTGCAATGCCAATCACAGTAAATATAAAGCACCTTTTTTTTCTGTGGCTGATAAGTCGCTTTCTTTGACCAAAATCGGTCGTAAATGGATTCTAATGCATAATTTAATATGGTCTGGACTCTGGAATAGTGTTCCCTAAAACTTATTTCTTAATCAGCAATGTTTGATGTAATTTTTAATAAACGTATTTGGCAAAATATTGTTGTTGTAAAACTCTTATTTGTAAATTGCTTTTGCCACAATGCACTTTTTACTGTCAAGTAATCGGTACTGTTAAATAGATACATGAATTAAAAAAAGTCCAGTCAATAACTAATAAACGTCAACAAAAATTCATCAAAGACCTTATTAAGATCTTTTTTAAGTGTTGGAAGTTTAAAATGTGCTTTACTAAAATCGCTGTTATTATTGCAATGATATAAATCTCATAACCAGGGAAACATTTTATCACATTCAAAATAAACGAATAGTAGATGTTGAGCAAGGAAAACATGAGATGATCAACTAATAAGTAATATCAAAATTAACTATACTGACATGATATTTGATTGATTACGTAATAAAATAAATGAAATCATATCTGGGTTTATCCAAACAATAAGGCAGTTTGGCAACAACGACAGGAGTATCTCGACCACAGCTCCGTCATGGGCATGCATACAGGTGTCCTTCTTTCGGGATTTTGCTTGTTCGGGCCAATAGCGGTTTTTAATCACTGAGGTAAAACGAAGTTGCCTGTTTTAACGCATTTACAGTCAAGTGATCGAATTTTCGGTAATTCGACTGTTCGAGCCAGTGTCTGTTTTAAATCATTGAGGTAAATCGATGTTTCGGGCCAATTACTTTTCGGGACATTGCCTGTTCGGGTCAAATACATCGAACCCCTATTATAACAGTACGCCAAACACAATGCAAAAAAAGATTTTTTCGTAATAATGTACCACTTACTACTGTCTACCGTAATTTCATTTTGTAATCCTCTGATAATTTTGTCAACTATATATTCAGTATTCAGTATTGTTCTTTTCATTTTGACTTGCGTAACAGTATAGGACAAAAAATTGCTCAAAATGTAATAGATTATATTTCTTTATATAGATGGCGCACGTGTCATCAGATGAGTACAGTGACTTTCTTGTATAAAGTCACTGTACAGAAGAGCAAAAGTTATGTGGTATTTTTGGTTTTACAAGTAGTCTTTTAAACAACAGGTCATTTTTCAAAATTCATCGGTGCCGATTTTCCTATGTTAATTTTTAACGACATTAGTGGAACGGATAAAATGCTAACCGGACTCAACCAGTGGCGGCTCCTCAATAAGTGCACATGTGCACGTGCACTCCCAAATTTTTTAAACAAACATATTTAAATGTTAATTTTCTTTAAACAATATTATCATAAAATAATAATTTAAAAACCATGCCGTCAAAGAACATGACCCAAAGACCAGACATTAAAATATGCGATGTAAATTGATCGACGAATTTCTTAACTAGCGGCAATGTCATGAATCATCAATAATAAGCACTAAACAAAACCAAAGTTTGCAGAATAAATATTTCTGTAGACTTTGACGCTGGACCTGGACGCCTATGCGTACGTATTAAATATCGAAGCGGGCCTTTCATCGGATCCATCCATCCTGCCGCAGCGACTTCGTTCACTGCTCGCCCGAATATTAAATCTAATTGGTGGAAACCTGCCCCACGCACTCTTTGTTCCCCGCGACAATCAGGCGACGTCCGATAGCTCCCGAGCACCTGAAAGCAGTGCACATTAGAATTAGCGCTTTGCGGTACGATAAGGTTGTTTTCATTTCGCGATTGCAAGAATGACGGAATTATCAAACCTTGATTGCATTAGCGTGCAATATTTAAGACAATTAAATTTTCCTCGTTATCTTTAAACGAAAAAATAAAAATTAAAAGTGTCGGTCGTCCAAAACCAAATTTGTTAATTACGAGTGTAACTAAATGCAAAAGTCGTGATTATAAGCGAACTTTTAAAATAGAAACTTACGAAAAAACCGGGTGGTTGTGCGGCTGTAGTATTAGTAATAGTCTTTACTGTTTTCCGTGTTTATTATTTGAAAGCGGTGAGGCATCAGAATGGACAAAATCCGGGGTTAAAGATTTAGTACATTTATCCGAAAAAATTAAAAAGCATCAAAATTCAAAGTCACATCTATCTGCTAAATTAGGCTTTAATTTATTAGGTAAACAAGATATTCGGCAACAATTAAATAGTGAATACCGATTAAGCATTCAAAAACATAATGACGAAGTAAAGAATAATAGGTATGTCTTATCTAAAATTATAAATTGTATTAAATTTTGTGGCGCATTTAAGCTTGCTCTCCATGGACACGATGAACAACAAGATTCATTAAACCCTGGTATATTTAGAGGCCTCATAAATTTTTCTGCCGAATTGGATTTAGCACTAAGGGATCATTTGCAGCAAGCTACCGTGTTTAAAGGCACGTCAAAAGACATTCAAAATGATTTATTAGAATGTATGCTTTCCGTGAGTCAGGCACATATAAAAAAAGAAATTGCCGCTGCAAATTTTTTGTCTGTTATGAGTGACGAAACAAGTGACATTTCGAATATTTTTCAAATGGTTATAGTTTACCGTTATACTTTAGCAAACGGCACCCCCGTTGAACGGTTTTGGACATTTGTAAAACCAAATGAACATGATGCTGTTGCCTTAGCTGGCTGCATAGAGGAGGCTCTTAATTATGTTTTAAAAAATTCGGAACAATTGATTTCCCAAAGTTATGACGGAGCAAGTGTCATGAGTGGCGCCCATGGTGGTGTCGCAGGCAACAAGCATAAATATAAATGTACGCATATTTTTTTCTGATTTGAGTGACCTTAGCAATTTTTTTCGAATTCTCCACAAAGAGTTGCAATATTAGATGAAGTGGTTGGAAATAGGGTTCCTAGAGCATCTGCTACAAGATGGAATTTTAAAATTAGAACAGTTAACACTGTATACGAAAACAGAGAAGCACTTTTAGAGTGTATGGAAAAAATACAGTCCACATCCAAACACTCTGATACCATTAGAAAGGCGGGTGCTATTTTCAGATTATTGAATGACTCTAAATTTGTTTTTTGGTTGACAGTGTTTCATTGTGTAATGCCCCATGTTGATATTTTATATTCACAGCTGCAAAAAAGGGCTACTGATTCCGTTACTGTAAAACGATGTATTACTGAGTTCGAAAAAAATATTCAAAAGGAGAGAGATAACATACATACTATTAGAGAAACCGGGTTAGTAGACATTGATGAAAGTCAAGCTAGAAAAGAAAAAAGACGGATGAGAGAAATTCTTATGTTTCCACGACTGTGCAAGCTAAAGAAGTGTGTGACACTATAATTGCAGAAATAAAAAGAAGGTTTTCGTTCACAGGCCATTTGGAAATAGCTCACTTATTTTCGGTGGAAAATTTTGAAACATATTCAGCAAATTTTCCTATACTACATTTAGATTCAGCAATTCAAAACTTTCCATTTTTAAACAAAAATAAATTAAAGACAGAATTAGAAATAATATACAGAAGAGCAGATTTTAGAGAAGTTTCCGGAGCAGTCCACTTGCTTAAATTTTTAATTGAAAATAATTTGCAAATAGATTTCTCAGAAACATTTTCAGTGTTACAGGCGATTGTTACAATGCCAATGACAACCGCAGAAGCGAAACGTTGTTTTTCCACATTGAATCGCATAAAAACTTTTCTTAGAAGTACAATGGGCCAGAATAGACTAACTGCTCTCGGAATGTTATCTATTGAGAAACAAATGATTCAAGAAATTCCAAATTTTAATGAATTGGTTATTGAGGAATTTGTCTCAAAAAAGGATAGAAGACTTCATTTTCAATACAAAACGTGTTTGTAAAATATAAAAACAATTATTGTTTGGCCAGACCGATGTACTCAGAGAGGTAAGTTACTTAATTCTTAAATTCTTATAAGTTTATTTAATTTGTATGATTTGATAGTCCAATAAAAGTCTTTTGGGCGTGGCACCCAAAAAACGTTTCGCTTCCGCCGATTTACCAACGGCACTCATGTTCCATTCTAAGGTTGTGGACCCCCAATTTATTTAACCACGCGCCGCCACTGGACTCAACCGGTGAATTTTGAAAAGCGGCCCGGGATTGTCAGCACTCAACCGAAGACGGAGTCGTGGTACGAATCTCTGAACCGGCCGTCACGTGGTGCGAGAGGGATAGAGCATCTATGCCCTTTTTTTTCGGGGTCCTCTACTATTTTCTGTCAGTCATAAGACTATTACAGCTGTTGGGTCTTCGAAGTGAGCTTCAATTGGGTGGGTGAAAAAATTAACTCATGGGGGAGAAAGGGGGAATGGGAAACCTAAATTGCTAATCCTGCAAGAAGTCTAGGGGTAGTTTGAATTTATGGTTTGGTCGGGCTTTGACATGTGACTGTTTTATTAGGTTATTGTTTGTACATCTGATTTTTTTTTAGAATATTTGAAGTTCAGTTTGTAAATAAAGTCTTTTAGAGGTTCCATTTTTAAATCCCTATGTAGTATGGTTGATCTAACAAAATATCCGGCATTTAAAATGTTCCTAAGTGTAATATTTTGTACTGATTATAAACGTTTGGTTTGATTGGGATGATGAATGCTCCATGTCAGGCTGCCGTACGTTAGTATTGGTCTAATGTAAGCTTTGTAAAGAAGAGTTTTAGCTCTTATTGTTTAATTTGCTACGCTTACCTAATAGAGGGTATAGTAGCCCGTACGCCTTTTTGTGATGGTATAGGTAGAATTTTTAGATCATCTAAGACATTTGTCTAGAATCAGTCCGAGGTATTTAGCTTGGTCTTTCCAAGGGATATCGTTATTACCAATTTTGATTTTGTTTAGAGTGAGAGGTTTATACGTTTGGATAAAGAAAACCGCTTGTGTCTTGATAGGATTATTGGTGATTTTCCATTTAAGCATCCAATTTCGGATTTCATTTATGTGAACTTGTAGCCTAGATATCAACAGGTCTTTCCTCTTTTTAGAAGATGTGACCGCCGTATCATCAGCAAATAAATATAATTTAGAGTCGTTATTTTTAGGAGTATCAGCTGTAAATAGATTAAATAGAATTGGGGATAGAGGGGAGCCTTGAGGGACTCCCGCACGAATAGGCCTAGTAGTAGAATTGTAGCCATGGATAAAGACTAAAAATTATCTGTTAGACAAAAAGGCTTTAATTGTTTTAGTTAGGTGAGCAGAGATGCCCGCTCTGATTAGCTTTGGTACAAGTCCGTTATGCCAGGTTTTGTATGCCGGTGTGTTGTTTCCTACTAAAGGTTTTTAATATAACGCTCAAAAGTCTGGTGGTTTGATTGATAGTGCCGGTGGAGGTCCTGAAGCCGAATTGCTCCTCAGGGAGTATATTCTTTTCCAGCACCTCCCTCTGCAATTTATCAAGGATGACTTTTTCAGCTATTTTACAGATATTAGAAATAAGACTCATCGGTCTATAGCTAGCGGTTGAGTTTGGTTTTTCACCTGGTTTTCTAATAAGAATTATCTTAGCTAGTTTCCACTTAGCTGGAAAGTAGCCAAGTTCTATGATTTTATTTATTATTAGTGTTAGTTCAGAAATAATATTTGAGGGAGCTTTTTTAAGGGCCATATTTCCAATGTTATCAAGACCTTGTGCTTTTTTGATATTAGAATTTTTAATTAAATCCTGTACTAATGCGATGTTTGCAGAGGGGGGGGAGATCTGTTAGGGGGATGTTATCAAAAAGCCTCATGATATGACTGATTCTACTTTCCCTATCGGGGCCGGTGCATTCGGATTCTGAGAACTGATTAAATAGAGCGTCGGCAAAAATTTCGGTTTTTTGTTGCGGTTCAGAAATTGTGATATTATTTTCAATTATATGAGACATTGGAAGCCTAGGGCCTCTTGCAAAACTTCTAGATGTTTTAAAAATCTCATTACTTTGAATTTTAATTTTAGTTAGTTTTTCTTCCCATTGATTACCGTATAGTTGAATAATTTTTTATTTGATTTCTGCCGTCGCTCTATTAGCTTGTCTTTTGATATCTGGGTCACCAGTCCGAAATGCTAGATTTTTAAGCCTGTTTTTGATTTTGATTTCTTCCCTAAGGTTTGGGGGAAAATCACCATACTTTGAAAATTTTGAAGATTTCGTTATTGTGGAAATGTTGATTGCATTTTGAATTTTAGTTGTAAGTAGGTCAACTGCAGCGTTTAATTGATCCATATTGCGAATAGAAATTATTGGGGTTGCATTGGTTAAATGATCTTTATATTTTTTCCAGTTATTGAATTTCCTTGCGATAGTTTCATTATTCGGGTGATTAATATCCCCATAATCAAGTATGACTGGTATATGGTCAGACGAGAGATCGTGGGGGGCGTGGTTAGTATAGTGTTTTTTGTTATAAAAAAATCTAGCATTTCAGGACGACCGGTAAGCCAAATATGGGTGGGTTCATTAGGAAAAGTAATATTATAATTTAATATATGTTGTGAATTGGCTAACGTAAGGCCTCTTTTGTTATTGATATTACAACCCCAATCTAAATTTTTTGCATTAAGATCGCCACCTATTAATATAGACTCATCGGACTCAAAAAAGCATTGTGCCTCCATTAGGAGCACCTTCTCTGTCTGATCTATAAGTTAAAGTTAGGGAAGGTAAATCTGTTAGATGGTTTGAGCCACGTTTCCTGTAATAATAAAATTTCTATTTGATATTTTTCTACTAAGTTTATAACTTCTAGTTCTTTGTCTTTGATAGAGTTTATATTAAGGGTGATTATTCTTAGAGTGTGTGGTTTCGAGGTGTTAATCATTTTTGTGAGTTGCTTTGACTGGTGATCATCTGCGATAAGATGGTAGAATATTGTTGCTGCATGGCGTTCATGAATTTAGTCATGAAGTCCTGCAGCTGCTTATTCATTTGAGCAAATGACGAAATTAATTGTGGGAGGGCTTCGAGGCCACCAGTGTTAGATGTAATATTAGAGCTTAGCGTATTTACAGATTTACTGTTACTATTTACACTATTTGCAACATTGTCAACTCCCCAGCGGAAAGTGGGGCGAGGTATTTTTGTAGATTTAGAAGGATGTTTAGTAGAGTCCTTATAATTCGTTGGGTGATCACCTCCGCAATTAGCGCAGGTGCATTTGTTGTTTTTATCGAGATTACACTCAAAAGAAAAATGAGGTTGAGCACATTTTAAACATTTAATGGGAGCTGCGCATTTTGACTGAGAATGTCCATAGAGTTGGCATCTATGGCATTGAGTGATGCTACTGTTATTTTGTTGAGATTCCACTCTAATGGACATGTCATCCAAAACCCGCAGATCAAAAATGCGTTTTTTGGTCTTTGGAAGTATAACTAGCACTAGGGGCATCGGGGAGCCGTCTTTTCTAAACCATCTGATAACTCTAGTAGGGTTAAAGCTAAGTTGTCTTAAGTCATTTGTAATTTTTTCAGTGGACCAATTCTCCAAAACCCCTCTAAGGACGATATGCAGAGTTTTTTCCTCTTCCAAATTAAATGAACGGAAGGCTATATTTTGGTTTTCAAAGAATTTGGCGATGTTCGATAATCGTCCGGTGTTTGAGGATTAAGTTTAATACCTTCAGACTAATTTTGTAAATTCCCATATTTAATGTTATTTTGACGTAAATAAGATATTGTTAAATTTATTTAGTAATTTCTTGACCTCCGACTCGGAGAAAGTTCTATTTCTTCTCGGATCATTGATTTTTGTATCTCCAGGGTTTTCGTTTCCCATTTTTCATTATAATATGGCACTTGCACACTATAAAC
This sequence comes from Kuschelorhynchus macadamiae, assembly GCA_030620095.1. NCBI lineage: Eukaryota > Metazoa > Arthropoda > Insecta > Coleoptera > Curculionidae > Kuschelorhynchus > Kuschelorhynchus macadamiae. The sequence goes on from JAUTXW010002476.1 coordinate 326,046, forward strand.
TCTCGAACTACTTATTACACACGAATTAACCTTGTTGCTCTCAAGGCTGACACTCGAATTGATCTATCCCCTACGGCCTACAGTGACTTTATACGAGGACAGTCGAACGCCGCCTATGGAAACAATTGTCTCCGTAGCACAGTGAATACTGAGCATGCGTCGAATATCTTCTTTGTGATAGGTGAACCGAAATTTGACGTTTACCAAACTGACATTTCTCAAGATTCATAATATTTAGAATATAAAATTTTTGTTAAACATTCCTGTTCAAAATCAATTAAATTAAATTTATTGATAAAAATTGGTCAATTTGTATTGTAAGTATACGATATTAGTAAATAAAGGAATATTGTTCATTTTATAATGGGAGGAAAAAAGAAATGTTTCGGCGAGATCCCCTGCAAGACGGTGTGATTTTAAATAGGTAATTAATATAATAATTTTGTATTATATACATTTGTTTCAACAATATTATAATTAAAATTTAGAGCTTTCCTTTTTTTAAATACCTTTAAGGTTTCCTAAAGAAGACCCACATAGGAAATGGGCAAATTTCTGTGAATAAATTTATAAAGGATCGATAAAGGAGGAGGATAACATGAAAAATATTTTTATTTGTAGTCGGAATTTTACTGATGTCGATTACGAAAATAAAAAACTTCTCAGAGAAGGTGCTGTTCCCACAATAATTGAAGTTAATAAATCATGAGGTAAGTTTTAAATATATAGCTATTCTAATATAAATAGAGAGCAATGTCCTGACTGATACTGATCTAATTCATCAACTTACAGAAAAAAAAGGGGCAACTCCTCTCAAATTTTTATAAATTAATATCTCAAAAACATTAAAATATTTTGAAAATAGTGCTCATTCGTCACGAACATTAAACAATATTAGAGCTAGAAAATTTTAGGAGTAATTTTCCAGTTAAGAAGACGGGATTTTTCAAAACTGGACCCTAAAATTGGTAAAGAAATCTCAAATTTTCAAAAATTGATAACCCAAACCTGGTAAAATATTTTCAACACTGCTGAAGCCATATACATAGAACATCAAGTATTTAATATGTATATGACTGAAACACTTTAACTTTATTAAAATAGAGTAGAATATCTACATTATTAAATATAAAGCATTTGTGTAGGTGGATAGTCGAAGTGTCTAGGTGATTGTTAATGTAGTTTGTTGAATAATACAGTCTTAGATGTGCGAGTTTGAATCCAGCTGCTGGACAGACTTTTTTCATTTTTGTAATGTTTTGTGAATATCATCCAAATATCCAGTGAAAGTCCCATTCAAATTTCTTTAGATTGTTTAAGGAATATACAGTAGGAGTACAAGAAAAATAACAGACAGTTATAGAAATTTGAAAAGTTGCTAAATGTTAACTTTTTATTTCTAAATACAAAAATAACAAAGGCAATTGTTTTCAAAAATACAGATAAGTCTGGGACAAAAATGTTATATTCTTGAGGAGCAACTCGAGTTTGTTTCTGAATGTAAATATCTAGGCTTAATAATTGATATTAAACTCAAGTTTAGTAAACACATATTTTAGATAAAAATTGCAAAAAAATGAATTATTTTAGAATAAGTAGAGGTATGTTTGACTTTGTACTCTTGAATAACAGTTCAAGACCATAATAGCCCCTCACTTTGAGTACTGTTCAACATTATATTATTATTGCAGAACAGAGACGTGGTTTAAGAATTATCTTGAAAGTTAATAGATATTTTAAGATTAGGGATATGTTAAGAGTGTTAAAGGTTTATGAGTATAATAGTAAAAAAATGCTTATATATATTTTCTTTATTTATAAAATTTTACATGGTATATTACCTACTTATTTGTCTAATATGCTTCATTTTCAAAAAAAAAAATTCCATTTTCTCTTAGAAAATGCTTTGAAGATATATAATTATATAGTTATTTTGAGCTGAGAAATGCCTTATACACATTAATATTGACAAGGAATAAATATTTTTCAAGATATGATTAAATTTTCATTAAGAAATTTATTTTTTACATTTCCCACGGCTCTTGCACCACACTAATATGTTTTAAAGTCATTATTTCTCAATAAAATAGTGCAAACCGCACTTCGCTATCTATCTTAATTTTCGGTATGTGATTTTTTTTCCCGAATCTTTGCATGTGTCGAATTCTTTATTTTTAACTAATATCGTCGATATTTTAAAAATACTTCTAATAGGCATAAATTGAAAAACTAATTTGAAATTTGCCATTTCTAAATTGAATGCTGCAAACCGCATTTGGCTATCTCTAACGTGAAAAAAATGATAAGGTTTTCCGTAAGACCTTACAAAATCGCCAATTTTTCGATTTTTGAAATATTTATTTGTTATTTTGTATATTTTTTTAAATTTTCCCTTTATAAAGTATATATTTCATTTATTGCAGATTAGATCTTCACAAAATGTTTCTTACCTACCTGATGTAAATAGTCTTCCACAACATGTATATATATATATATATATATATATATATATATATATATATATATATATATATATACATATTTGTTTTTATTAAGGAAATAAAACCACATACACATAAATAAGCCTTTATTTATCTGATGTATACCTAACATATAAGCTAATTATTTTATATAAGTTATTAAGTATTAATATATTTAAAGTTACCATTAATTAATTTATATATAAGTTGCAAATCTGAATTTAATCGTCTCAAGTTTTTCTTTTATATAATTTTTTTAAATTTATGTAATAACAATATGGATAATTTAGAAGGAAAACTTTCATCTTCAGTTTGCTGAATTACTTGCTTTCTAAAATTTGATTTCTACTTTTTAAAATAAAACATTTCTTTATGAGAGAAACCACAAAAAAGATTACATAAATCTTTGAAATTATTTTAATTTTAATTTGGAGGACGGGACACATGTTGTGGAAGACTATTTACATCAGGTAGGTAAGAAACATTTTGTGAAGATCTAATCTGCAATAAACGAAATATATACTTTATAAAGGGAAAATTTAAAAAAATATACATAATAACAAATAAATATTTAAAAAATCGGAAAATTTGCGATTTTGTAAGGTCTTACGGAAAACTTTATCATTTTTTTCACGTTAGAGATAGCCAAATGCGGTTTGCAGCATTCAATTCAGAAATGGCAAATTTCAAATTAGTTTTTCAATTTATGCGTATTATTAAAAAATCACATACCGAAAATTAAGATAGATAGCGAAGTGCGGTTTGCGCTATTTTATTGAGAAATAATGACTTTAAAACATATTAGTGTGGCGCAAGAGCCGTGGGAAATGTAAAAAATAAATTTCTTAATGAAAATTCAATCATATCTTGAAAAATATTTTTTCCTTGTCAATATTAATGTGTATAATGCATTTCTCAGCTCAAAATACCTATATAATTATATATCTTCAAAGCATTTTCTAAGAGAAAATGGAAGGAATAAGTACATATACATACAATACCATGTAAAATTTTATAAATAAAGAAAATATATATAAGCATTTTTTTACTATTATACTCATAAACCTTTAACACTCTTAACATATCCCTAATCTTAAAATATCTATTAACTTTCAAGATAATTCTTAAACCACGCCTCTGTTCTGCAACAATAATATAATGTCGAACAGTACTCAAAGTGAGGGGCTATTATGGTCTTGCACTGTTATTCAAGAGTACAAAGTCAAACATACCTCTACTTATTCTAAAATAATTCATTTTTTTGCAATTTTTATCTAAAATATGTGTTTATTAAACTTGAGTTTATCATCAATTATTTAGCCTAGATATTTACATTCAGAAACAAACTCGGGTTGCTCCTCAAGAATATAACATTTTTGTCCCAGACTTATCTGTATTTTTGAAAACAATTGCCTTTGTTATTTTTGTATTTAGAAATAAAAAGTTAACATTTAGCAACTTTTCAAATTTCTATAGCTGTCTGTTATTTTTCTTGTACTCCTACTGTATATTCCTTAAACAATCTAAAGAAATTTGAATGGAACTTTCACTGGATATTTGGATGATATTCACAAAACATTACAAAAATGAAAAAAGTCTGTCCAGCAGCTGGATTCAAACTCGCACATCTAAGACTGTATTATTCAACAAACTACGTTAACAATCACCTAGACACTTCGACTATCCACCTACACAAATGCTTTATATTTAATAATGTAGATATTCTAATCTATTTTAATAAAGTTAAACTGTTTCAGTCATATACATATTAAATACTTGATGTTCTATGTATATGGCTTCAGCAGTGTTGAAAATATTTTACCAGGTTTCGGTTATCAATTTTTGAAAATTTGAGATTTCTTTACCAATTTTAGGGTCCAGTTTTGAAAAATCCCGTCTTCTTAACTGGAAAATTACTCCTAAAATTTTCTAGCTCTAATATTGTTTAATGTTCGTGACGAATGAGCACTATTTTCAAAATATTTTAATGTTTTTGAGATATTAATTTATAAAAATTTGAGAGGAGTTGCCCCCTTTTTTTCTGTAAGTTGATGAATTAGAGCAGTATCAGTCAGGACATTGCTCTCTATTTATATTAGAATAGCTATATATTTAAAACTTACCTCATGATTTATTAACTTCAATTATTGTGGGGACAGCACCTTCTCTGAGAAGTTTTTTATTTTCGTAATCGACATCAGTAAAATTCCGACTACAAATAAAAATATTTTTCATGTTATCCTCCTCCTTTATCGATCCTTTATAAATTCTTTCACAGAAATTTGCCCATTTCCTATGTAGGTCTTTAGGAAACCTTAAAGGTATTTAAAAAAAGGAAAGCTCTAAATTTTAATTATAATATTGTTGAAACAAATGTATATAATACAAAATAATTATATTAATTACCTATTTAAAATCACACCGTCTTGCAGGGGATCTCGCCGAAACATTTATTTTTTCCTCCCATTATAAAATGAACAATATTACTTTATTTACTAATATCGTATACTTACAATACAAATTGACCAATTTTTATCAATAAATTTAATTTAATTGATTTTGAACAGGAATGTTTAACAAAAATTTTATATTCTAAATATTATGAATCTTGAGAAATGTCAGTTTGGTAAACGTCAAATTTCGGTTCACCTATCACAAAGAAGATATTCGACGCATGCGCAGTATTCACTGTGCTACGGAGACAATTGTTTCCATAGGCGACGTTCGACTGTCCTCGTATAAAGTCACTGTAGGCCGTAGGGGATAGATCAATTCGAGTGTCAGCCTTGAGAGCAACAAGGTTAATTCGTGTGTAACAAGTAGTTCGAGAGTTTATAGTGTGCAAGTGCCATATTATAATGAAAAATGGGAAACGAAAACCCTGGAGATACAAAAATCAATGATCCGAGAAGAAATAGAACTTTCTCCTAGTCGGAGGTCAAAAAGGAGTATTATGACAATAAAGTAAAGGAGTACATCCAAACAGTCGAAGCCCTTGAGAAGCAGGTAAGTGAGCTTCAATCCACCCACAACCCTAATTCTAATCCCTTCCACGAACCTATTTCATCCGATGAGGATGATGCGAACTCTAGAATGTGTGTGGGCTCTAACGATGAGTTCAAAACAGTTTCTCACCGAAAAAAGAGGCGTAATCCTCAGGACCCCAACTCAAACATCTGTCCAAGTAGCTAAAAAATCAAATGTCGATTTCCCCCCCCCCCTCCAAATACTCAAGTGCCCAGCCAAAACTCTATTGCTGCTATATATATATATATATATATATATATATATATATATATATATATATATATATATATATATATATATATATATATATATATATATATATATATATATATATATATATATATATATATATATATATATATATATATATATACCCTGTGACATATATATATATATTATATATATATTCTATATATATATATATATATATATATATATATATATATATATATATATATATATATATATATATATATATATATATATATATTATATAAGAAAAAATAACTGATAAAACAGGATTCAAATCAATATACATGTCACACATTAGATTAACACTGAGGTGCTGTTTGTTTCTGTTGACATTATTTGATACATAGTGAAAGGTCATAACACATGTCACATTTTTAATGTTTTTTTTTTATTTTAATCTGAGGCCGAAACTTTAGGTCCTTCTTCTGTTTAGTTGTTAGTCAAGCCTCTTTGAGAACGATCGACTTTTTTCTATACCCAAATAGTGGAAAATACCTTTTTCTTCTTAATCTGTTTCAACTGAAAAATTACTATTTCTTTGGTATTATAGTGGTCGGTATCCAGAACCTAGAATTAAAATCAAAGTGTTATAACATTCTGATTTCGATATACTAACATAAACTGAGATTAAACCCTCAACTCTACAAAAAAAGAAACGTGTTTGAAACTGTTTTATTTACTGTTTAAATTAGATCTAAATTAAAATTTTTTTATTTTCTTTTTTGAAGAGTAAAAAATTCATACTTGAATAACGTTCGAAAAAGGCTTACTTACAAAAGTAGTGCAATAACCACATCTAACTTTTCTTTTCCTTTTCTCTTTATTCGAAGATGCATGGCAATAGCAATGTGAATCTGATTTTGAAAATAATGAAAGAAATTCTCTGTTACAGAACAATGATTGTTCACACAATTTGGTGCAAATCTTGGAAGAAACTGAGTGGCCTATAAAATAAAAATCAACCTAAGAATAATAATAATATTTTTATTAGAATAGCATACAAACATAAATAACTAAATAGTACAAAAAACTTTTTTTGAAAAAAAAAAGTAAAATATATTGATTTATTAATAAAAAATTGGACTCGTCTAGTCTTCAATCAAAAATGCTATTTTGGAAAATGCCAATAATTATTTGTATATGTATGTGTATGGATTATATTTTTATTACAATTTTGCAGTAGTAAACTAGTTCTAGAAAGTACTAGTAAACAAAAGTTATTCTATTGTTTTATTTCTATAAGATTTGTAATAAATAAATTTAACACATAATATATTGTTTAAGTTGGCACAAATAATAATAGATGATCAGAATCTAAATTGGAGAAATCATATCGAATATGTGAAGAATAAAATTAGAAAATTAATATATAATTCTGTATGACATATCTTACAGCTAACAACTCCTAGAATGGTCTATAGTTCTCCTGTAGAATCTGTAATTAATTATGGTAGAGTAGTTTAGGTAGGGCTAGGACTAATAAAACAATGATGCTAAGCCTATTTGTGGCTCAAAAAGCAATCTTAAGATTTATGCTCTATTTTCCATTTATAAAAATCACCTAGGTCATGAACTTAATACAAGGAGTACTGCCTGGCAATATGTATTATTGCCTTCTGTTAAACATAAGGTCATCTAGATACTTATTTGTTCTACCTAACATTTACAATATTGTGCCCTTACACTTTAGAATTAAACCAGATTATAAAAACATTAAACATAGGCTGAAACTCATCTTTTCATATAATAATCAATATATTTATTCTTGGCCAATGCTGCATTTTCCGATGCTTGTGACAAGTTAATTTTAAGAGAATGTTCCAATGTGACTTAATGCAATATTTAAGTACTTACACATAAAAACTGTCACAACATCTAAAATATGCACACAGATTCCTTAGACTCCATTGTGCAGGCCAGTATTTCAATATCTAAACTAAAATAAGTGAAAGACTCAATAATGATTAAGTAAAAATATTATATTTAATAAATAATGCCTGAATTATTTGGTCAATCATTTAGGTTTTTATCACCTATTAAGTTTAAGTTTATTAAATGTTTTTAGTACATCCAATTTGTGTACCATTTAGATGGCAATGCTGGAAAATTCAAACATTTTAGGCGATATTTTAGCAATGGCTGACATTTTTTATGCCTTTTGAGTCAAGTCTGAATTGGTTGGAATGATCAAGAACGGTCAGCAAATGCAGATGGGCCCCATAAATAGGCAGGTCGGTCTAAATTATACAGAAACTTTTCAAACAATAACAATAAATAAAATTTAAACCAGAAGTATTTCACATAGCATAGTCTGTTATCGCAAAGCATTGCAGTGCCTTAGGTAGAGATACCTTATTTATTCATTTAAAATGATTGTGATGCAATTGTTAAAATATAACAGCTGTGCCTTCAATAGGTTCTAGAACAAGAACTGAAATAGGGCCTCTTGATATTGCTTCGTAAGACCACCAATGAACCTTCTTTCCAAGTAACTTTAAAAGCCTGAAATCTACAGGATGGGCCACCGAAAACTTTCAACCTGGCTTTTGTTCAGATTTATAGACTCTTTTCTTAGCAACAGTTAGGTATATATGTGGGAAATCAAGTAGGAAGTGATATGTATAAGCAGTTAGGGGGATGAATATAGGAAAAAAATCTATTCTGAAAACTATAATTGACAGGTTTGAACACTTTTTGTTTGGTTATACAAAAATATTGTGGGTGGAAAGTTTTTGATGGCCTCACCCTGTATAATATGAGAAGCACATATTAGCATTAAGATCTTCCAGTGGCTTTAGTTACTCCGATAATCATGAAGTTTTCCTAGGCTATAATTTGAAGTGTTTGTACCTTCGAACATTGATCTTCAATGTTTGTATACTCTATATCATATAGGAAATTAAATGGGGCTTAGTTAATATGCATATGGTACATTCATTTCTTCTAAATATTTAATGCTGTATCAAAGAGTATATCATTTTATTAAAATAATTACTACTTACACACATGTCAAATCTGGAGCGGATGTTTCTTTCACTTTTATACAAATCAGTATAAAACCTGCAAGAAAATATTCCTCTAACTTAGAACTCTTCAAAGAATATTCATTTTTCTCTTCGTGTTTTTCCTTACCTGTACTAAAGTCAAATCAAATCAGTAGCAGCATTTTTAGTTTATTGATATTGTCATACTCGAAAGAAACCCATCTCAAAACATCGGTAAAATGGGGCTCAAACCTTCTTCCCAAACCCGCTGTAAAATTTTTTTAAGCATTTAAGGATATTCGACTACATCTCCATCAGTGCTCCAAATACTATTAAGGCGAATGACGGCGTTGAAAAAAAAACACACAGCCACGGCTTAGTACGTATTCGATCATTATGCAATTAGATAATTTCCAATTTACTTTACTAAAAACGGGGATTCGTTTAAATTAAAGCCTTCAAACCTCGAAAAAACTTTGATCGCGAATTTAATACGCAGCACAAAATTTTAAATTTGACAAGGAAACAAACGTAATTGACGTGACGTATGTGAACAGGCGCATGCGGAGTTCCAACCATGCTCCGTCGATAGGTCGTTGTTTTGAACACATTTTTAATGTGAAGGGAAATGTGATGCTAGCTGTATGTTATTTCCGACGTATATGGACAGTGGTGACAATAGAGATTAAGCTCCGCCCATCCGCCATTAATGGGCTAAATCTTTGTTTTTTATATGTGCGTAAAAGGGGATTTTTGTTTTGCGTTTTTAAATAGTTTGTATCTAAATATTTTCACTTTTAAAATACCAGTGTAGTGTATTCATGTATGAAGTTTGAGTCTCAGTTAGTTATTGTACATTTAGGTAAGCAAGTTTTTAAAAAAATACTGTTTTTATAAGCGATGTTTGTGGAAGCTTTCCTTTTACTTATTTAGAAGTAAATTACGAAATTAGAATTACCAGATTTCCTTCGGCAAAAAAAGGAAAACGAATGTCTGAGCGAGTTGTTTATCTAGCCCAACAAATAAAAAAAAACCAAAAAAGGCTACTTTTTGTAACAAGTATCACCTTCAACAGCAACTAATATAAAAAAAGTATTGTCTTTTGCATACTGTGAATATCCCTAATAAACTGTTATCTCTGATGTAGAAATATTTGATTTTTAAAATAATAATTGGTACATACAAAAAAGGGCCAATTCGGTTTAATTGCAAAGATATGTCTGGTGACAAGAGGGCATCTGGTAACCCTAAATACAATAGACTTAAATTGATTTAAAAAATATAGTGATGTAAACTGCAAATAATATATAAATATTTTTTTACAATTCTTAGTTACTTTAGGAAGAGCAATATCTTCTCGGGTTATGTTATGTAGCTTGAAATTTAATTAATGTTTATTCTTTGCAAATAAGGCATTTTTTATTACCTACTATTTTTTCATAAGTATATTTTTTTAGATGATTATAAAAGTACAATATGCCAGGCTATGCTGCAGTAGGATGTTGAAAAAGGCTTCCATATGAAGGTGTTTTCTAAGAATCCCAGTTGTAGAAAGGAATAATGGGTTATAAGAAATGAAAAGGGATGAATGTATTCCTATGGACACATCACAATTATGTGAGGTATGAAATGTGGTAATTTAGTTTAACTTAATTTTATCAAAACTAATAGCTTTTTGCAGAATGTATTTTGTTAAATTCTTTTTTATTTGTATATTCATTTTGTGCTAGATATGTGGGAAAAGACAAGGGAAGATGGTACCAGAAAATTTAAGACAAATGCAGTAGTCTCAATTTTTTTTCTCATATACAAAGTCGATGCTACTGATGAAAGTTCGACAAACTCAGATCTCTTGTCAAAGGAAAAAGTGATCTATATAGGAGTCTGGCTTGTAGAAAATTAGCTAGTGCAAATTGTTATAAAAATAAGTTAAGATTAAGTGAAAGAATTAAAAGTTTAAGACGATTGTGATACTGAGAAAGCTTTTTGTGTGTAGTGCAATGCAGTTAATTATAACTCAAGAGTTTTTATTTTAATGGGTTTTTTTGCCAACAATGCATGTTTATTTTTATATTTTGTATTCTCGATAATAAAAAAAGTATTTTCCTCCAATTTGTTTTTTTTTTCAAATACACTTTTAAAATTAAAAAATTTCCACATAAGACCTATTCTTTCATCCTGTATAAATGGAATATCACCCAAAATAATTATTTAGAAAACAAGCATACATCTCATGAGCCAGTATGCTTACCTTTTGTTGCTTTTTAGGAAAAAAAATTACAAAGAATTTCCCTTGCCATACTATTTAAATGTAACCAACTTTAACTAGGTGTACAAGGATTAATTTTTTATAAAAGAAACATTTTCCAGACATCTCTGAAACCAACTAACTGTAATTCTTAGGTTCAAAAATTGAACCATTTAAGCTAACTATTAATTATATTTAAATAGAAAGATAACAAATTTTCTATTAGTAGCCTTATTAGTACAAAGCATTCTTAAAAAAATGTGTAGGTATTATGTATATCTAAATTAAAGATATGTCAAGTAGCATTCTATTGTTAAAAAAGTGTAAGCTACGTACCTTCAAAAGAAACACGAGGACCTATGAAAAAAAAACATTTAGGAAATATTATTTATTTGTGAACTGAGGAAATAAAATTAACAATGTAATATTTAAAAACAATTTACTTATATACTTTGACAAGTCTTCATTTTATTAATATTAATAATATTGGCAAATATGTAAAGTTGACACCAATTTATAAATACTATAAATTATTCATTTGTTTCCAAATCTGGTTCGAATAAGGAAGAAACATTCCAAAAGCAGAGGCCTCTGTGATATAATTAAAAAGCTATTGTAACTAGTTTTCCTGTGTTCTGATCACAGTATCCAGATATTTCCGTTGTTAAATTGGCAGTATAAAATGAACCATCAAACTAAAAAATATATTCAAATAGTAATATGCTTTACAAAAAAGTCAATGCCTGGAAAAGAAATGAAACACGAGCAATACAAAAATGGCTATATTGTTCATGAGCCTACAAGCAAAGAGCACTAAGTCAAATGTGAACACAGCTGACTTAATGCTTTTTGCTTGTAAGCCTATGATATATCATATTAAATTAAAAATGAAACACAATTTATTGCAACATCACAGTATGTTCTGTTAAGTAATTTTACCACAAAGAATCATAATTTAACAGGAAGTTTATAACAGCATAATTTTCCAGATTTTAAATATACCCAGGTAAAAATTGAAGAAAACTTACTTCGACATTGCTTGCAACTTTTCAATTTATTTAACAGCAATGAATAATAATTTTCATTTTACAAATCACGTAATTGTTATATATTTACATAATTTTGTGTAAAATGCATGAGCCAGAGCTAAAAAATACACATGTGAGTGTAAGTATTAAAGCATACAGGTATATGTACTTTAATTAACTGCTTAATGGTTCATGTTCTATTTCAAAATAATTTGGTATAAAATGATCCTTATAAACTCAGTACAGTATGGTGGAAGTGGCCTTGTTTGTGAGGTCTAGTTGAACATTAAACATATTCATTTGCCTAGGCATGAGCTAAAGAGCCAAATTTACCTTAAATGAAATCAATTAATCTAAAAACAAAAAAAATTAAAATTCGAAGAACAGATACTAAATACAGTGGTGAGAGATGGAGTTTTAAGTTTTTTTACTTTAAGTTACAAATATATAAAAGCCCTAAAAACAAATAAAAATAAATTTTAAATGATCTTTATAAACCAAAGAATCCTAATGGATGTAATCAATATTAAATTTGTTCTATTGATTTATTGGTTCCTTGTTGGAGGACATAGCCTATAGACTTATATAATTGATTTTTTAAGCTTTTGGATTAATTATAATGTTTAAAATTTACACTTTTTATCAAACTAAACCTTATTTTATACTTATGAAATAATAAAATAATAAAACGTACCTTACAGTATTTGTTAAAAAACAGCCCTTACTAAATCATCACATTTTCGTAAACAGCTGATTCCAAGCCACATAAATATTGTTAGAATACAAAGTCCAAATAACAATCTTTCGATTAAAGCAAAAATCAAGTAACGATATATTATAAGTTTGCAAATAAACTAGACGAAATTCCCATAAGATCAATGGTAAACAATAAAATTTTTAATTAAGTAATGGCGTTAATGGCGGATATTGGCTCCAGCCAATCAAAACATTAACCACTATTGTCGCCACTGTCCTCGTATAAAGTCACTATACTATGCCCTATGCCTACTTATAAATGTATATACGGGGTATCTTTACCAATGTACCATACTGTTGTTTAATGTGCATAATATAAAGTGTGATATTTTTAATTAAATACGAAACATAATATAACCGAAAGCGCCGTCGAGTGGTTGAGGTTAATACTAGGATCTTTCCAGTCTAATAATCTAGTTGCAGCGTAAATAAATAAAAGCTGAAAACCGCATAAATGTAAAATGTAATAGATTGTGTTCTTTTGTATGTATACATTTGGAGGAAGCATTTAGTCGGATAATAGGAGCAAGATATAAAAATCTTATAAAAAATAGTTCGATCTATTTGGCCCTAAACTTCACTGGCCCAAATCTTCAATACCCCTAAAAGTTATTTGCCCGACACATTATTACAAATTAACTCTGATATAAATGCGAAAGTAAGTGAGTGCGTCGGGAATCGGGTGTCAATATCGATACACGAGTGGTGTAAATACACTAGTTTTTCTTTGGCATGACTGGTATTTCTGTAGTTTTTAAGTGTTGTTATTGTGTTTTTTTTTTCACTAAATCGTCTTAAAATGACTCGATACGTGTGAAAACATATTTACGGCGGAAAAAAATTGTCTGTCGGTCTATTAGTTTACGCGATAACTTTCAAAGGAATTGAGCCTTCGAGTTGAAATTTAGAACACAGGGAGTGGTCCATGAGAAAACGGTTCGTATTGTTTTTAGGCAATATCTGCTGAAGGGAAGGGATTAAACCGGGGGGTTAATTGGTAAAAAATAGTGATTCTTTGTAAATGACCGCGCAATATATATGGCTATATAGATTTTAATAGTAAACCATAGAACGAAAGCTTTCATGGCTGTAGGCAATTAAGAAATCATGGTTCTTGGGATTAGACCGTGTCAAAATGGAATCACTTTCCGACGTTTCGCCTTCGAGATCGGAACACTGAGTGAGCTCGGAGAGACCCAGGCCGGCTATTTATCGACCTGTGTTTACTGTGTGTTACCACAAGGCATCTTCAGGGATCTTTACTCTACGAAATCTGAATACTGAATGAGGTCGGAGAGATTCAGGCGGGCTTTTATACCCGCTTGTGCTCGCCGAAGCGTGACCCTGTATTAAGAACGGTTTCCACGTGTGATGTAGACCGTAACCTGTATCTCTATTGAAGTTTTTTGCATGTTTAAAAATTTCAATAGATTCTCTAATTTTCCGTTTATATAATCCTGGATGCGGTGGTAGCGAATTATACGCAAGATTTATTGCACCAATCGGTAACAATAAATCTCCAGAAGCAGTTTTTCCGCCAAAACGTCCACGATAAGAGCCAGCTACGATCAGTGGCACCAACACTCAGCCTAAGTGCTACACTTGTGGGAAGTTGGGACACATATCAAGAGAGTGTAGATATAATATACGTTATCACTTGTGTAAAAAACGGTTCACAATAAGTCAAGCTGGCGGTTATGAAATAATGGCCGATCCCAAAACAATAATTGTAAAGACCGTTTTACACGCTGCAATTCTTCTTTGCAATATGCAATAGTCTTGAACAAAGGCATGCGCAGTTTGACAAAAGGTGCAAATCTCTTGCCACTGCGCATGCCTTTGTTCAAGACTATTGCATGTTGCAAGAAAAATTGCAGCATGTAAAACGGCCTTTGGGAAATAAAATTAGTCGATGACGAGCAAATCGACAAAATATGTATCAAAGAGTGCCTAATTAACGGAGAGGCATTATCAGTTTACGTAGATAGCGGTAGTCAGGTAAACATCTCCGAAAATACCGCTAACAAGCTAGTTTTACAATCTTGGTATCGTCCTAGAGTTCTGAAAGGGTTTGGAGGATCACAAATAATTTGTGATCGCGAAGTGCAGTTTGTGATTTAAAATCGACAGCATACAGCTAGAAACGCAGGCAGCAGTAGCAACCATCGATATGGGGAAAATAAATTTAATTGTCGGATAGCCCATAATAAACCACCAAGACGTTTCACTAGTGATTGGTGCGGGTGACTTCAAACTCCTGAACAATATAAGAGGAATGCTCGCAAAATGTTCCTTAATAGAGCAGATAAAAAGACCACCTCTTGTGTTAAAAACAATATTCAAGTGGATTCGAACGAGACTTCGGTAGTCGAGGTTGAAATTAAGTTAGGAAGAGCGGCGATCTACATACCGAATGTGGTACTAGGCGCCGAGTTCGTTATTGATAGTGCAGAATATAGGCGGCGACTCAATACAGTGGAAAAAGGGACATCTGGGCGCACGAGGTGACGAATACGTGGATGTCGAGGAGGCCAATATCGGTAAGTGTTGAGAACGATATTTTGGAAAGTTTGAATATAAATGATATTGATATGGGTGAATGTCTTGACAGTACATACAAAAATAAACTTTTTAGAATTTTAAATAAGTGGTTTAGTTGTTTTGCAAAAACACTCGTGAGTTGGATACTGTTAAAGATGGTAAAATGACAATGACACTGACGCCAAATGCCAAGCCAGTTTGTTATCGCCCATATAAAATGTCATTTAGAGAGAGAGAAATTGTAAGAAAGTAGCGGACCTAACGGAATGACAGCTGTCTCTATGCCTAGGGAAAACGGGTAGGTTGAAAGTTAGAACTTTATTAGACGGAATTAGAACATCGACCGAAAATGAATTATTTTGGGATACAAAAATTCCTAGTATTTTGTGGGGCATAAATCATACAATAAATAGTAGTCCTAAATTTTCACCACACGAGCTTATGTTTAGTCATAAAGAAAATTTATTAAATGGTTTAGAACGGCCGGGTCATACGTTAGATAAGGTAGCCAAAAAAATTTAAAAAAGGTGCGATAAGAAGTGCAAGCGACCACGAAGTTACAATAAAAGCGGGGTATATTGTGGAAGGAAGGCGCTGCAGGGAATATGAACGGCGTTAACAAAAAGTATTCTGTATCATATACGGTTGAAAAAGTTTTTCCAAATGGCCGCTATAAAATCCGTACTGTTAAACCTTTAATCCTGTACGGTGTATTCCTAGCAAATTGTGGTAATTTGTTAGATGGGGCCATCATGGACTGGAGTCACCGAAAGACTGAAAAGTTTTGCTAGTACAGTGCTAGATGCCGTCGCAGCAGGACGTTAAATAAGTTTCTGTTAAAAATATAGTAACTAGGGTCGTTTACCTGGCGTGAGCTTGAAAAAAGCTTAGCAAGCAGCTTATAGAGAAATACGTGAATGAGAGTAACGTATATGTAATTCAAAACATGATAAAATCAAAGGTGGAGGCCGTTCCTTTAACTTCCTGGTAGCTTAAATGAAGAAGTTTAAACTTTGATACTTTCAAAGTGTTCTATTGTTTTGGGGTTTTGGGAAATCGCTGCTTAGTGAGGACACTTGCCAATGGCGGCTCGAGGGTGAAAAGTAAGTGAAGTGCAAATGAAGCAAGGAAATATAAGTAAATAACCACCGCAAACTGAACGACACGTGGGTGTTGTGTACTGCGCCCGCAATTCACCGAGAGCGTTGAATGGCGCTGGCCTCGACGTCATCGGATACGCGTTGTCATGGCAACAGTAGGAAAATCGTAAACTAACCCTAGCACCTCCAGCAAAGTCAAAGCGTTATAGTTGTTATAATAAAGTTCGATTGAAAGTTTTAAAAAGACATGCCGCCAACGGTCAAGTAAAATATTTATTGGAGATGTACAGTTTATTTTTTACCAATTAGGTGAATAAATGAATGTAAAAATTAAAATTTTAAGAGATATATAATAAATATAGTTATATGTTTGCTTAGTTATTTTTCCTGGAGAAGTAGCACTTCACCTACTTCACCTGAATAGCCACCACTGATACTTGCGGAGCAGGAGGGCCGATTGCTACGTTTAAAAGCTTAGGACATTAATTTAAAAGTATAAATAAGAACCATACACCATAATGTTTAGTCTAGGATATGTATATGTTATCGTTTAAGAATGTTTGGGTATTTGACCCTGAGAATTAAGAGATTAAGCCGTTGTCGTGTTGTAAAGCAAAAGAAGAGAATATATGTCCTATACATTTGTTTCATTAGAATTCCGGAGACTAGAACCTTGGTTTCATTGACATTTATAATATAGCTAGTGGTATGCTGATGTTCAGCTACAGCAGATTGAACAATTTGTTTCTTTTTAATACATCGTTCATGTTCCATAAGTCTAGTTGATATTGAGCGTCCTGTTTCTCCAACATACACTTCTCCACAGGAGCAACGAATTGTATATGCTCTTCCTGTTTGAAAAGGTACAGTATCTTTCGAGGATCGCAAGCATTGTCCAATCTTCTTATGTGTGAAGATTGTACGTATGTTGGACTACGGAAGTAACCGTCCTATTATGTCTTAGTATCATGTATGTAGGGATGAACAACACTACCTTCTCTAGATACATGGCACTACAGACAAAATAGGATGATTACTTCGACAATCCAACATACGTATGATCTTCAATACACATAAGAAGATTAGAGAATTCTTGCGATCCCCGTAGGAGTATATAAAATTCCTTGCTCCTGTGGAGAAGTGTATGTGGGAAAAACAGGACACTCAATATCAACTAGACTTAAGGAACATGAACGATATAATAAAAAGAAACAAATTGTTCTTTCTGCTGTAGCTGAATATTAGCATACCACTGGCCATATCATAAATGTAAAGGAAACCAAGGTTCTAGCATGGGTTCCAGGACTTTATAAACAACAAATTAGAGAATCTTTTGCAATTTTTAAACCCACAAAAAACTTCAATAGAGATACGTGTTACGGTCTACATCACACGTAGAAACCGATCTTAACACAGAGTCACGGTTCGGCGAAAACAAGTAGGGTATAAAAGCCGAGCTCATTCAGTGTTCAGATCTCGTGGAGTAATGATCCCTGAAGATGCCTCGTGCAATCGAAGTCCAATCCCAAGAACCATGATTTATTAATTGACCAAACCGTTCTATGTTATCTGATACAATCAGAAAAACGAAATTATAAATTTTAAGTACATTACTTTTTGCTACTTGACTCTTGTTGAATATGCTGTAGTTGTACGAGGAAGCAACGATTGTATTATCACCGTTTATACCACAAAAATACATAATAAATATAACGCTTTTTAGAAATAAAAAGTTATTTAACTTGTTTATTTTTCCAAAACAGCAAGCTTCTAACTTTGTTTAAACTGAAACTAAGATTAAAATGTACTATATTAATAAACATGCATAGAATGAGCTTAGAAAATGTAATTTTTTACTATTTCTAGTGAAATTGTATATGTAACATTTTTTGCAGCCGCAACTTTAATGAAAATGAATTTGAATAATTTAGTTAAAATTACTTAAAGTTTAGGTTGTCGTAAAAGTGAAAGATTTTTCCTCTATTTGTGTAAATTTTATAAAATTTAAACGAACGGCTGTTTTTTAAATATTTTCGTGTACTTTTTTAAAAATATCTTTTGGTAACGTCATAACTTTGGCTAGAGCAATTTTTTTGACCCATTTTATAATCGAAATTAGATAAAAGGTAAACGTAAGTAATTTGATTCGTATATCGGAGTCCAAGGTAAAAAAATAAAACTAAAGCGTCAATCATTTTAGCAGCTTTGAAGGCAAAGCGGAGTATTTTATCTAAAACGCTTAGAACTGTTCTTTAACTCCCCCATCGGAGAAAAAATTGGACATACGTAGGGTGTCCCGTAAACAATGAGCCGTATTTATAGAGTGCTGTAGTAAAGATAAAGTGCTACCGATTTACGCAAAAATGCCTTAGGCTGCCGATTCTCTGCACACATATGGTTAATACCAATGAGTCAAAAAGAAATAGACCCCTCATTTCATTCATAAAAATGAAATAAATAGAATCAAACATCAATTTGTTGTTGTGTATAAGTGGAAAAAAGACGGACTGATCGCATAAAGAATAGTTTGCGGTGAAAATTGCAATATCTTCGCGAGGCTTACCAGTGGCAGCTATTTTTGAGATAATGTATTATTTGCTATATTTTTTTGAGCCCAAATATTAGTATGGTGGATACGACAGTTTTTTTGTTCTAAGATGAACAGGAACGACTTCACATTGCAAAAGTGAGAGTTTTAATAATAACTTGAAACCAATTAATTTAGATATTATGTCGTGGAAAAGTCTGCACTAAATGGGAAATTTTTTATTATCAATTACTCGAAAAACTTTCTTCTTGATAAAATTTGTGTGTTTGTCGAAAAAATAGTTTTCACAATATTCAACTTTAAGTCAGATATACAGGGCACTCAAAAAATACGAAAAAGTGTATTTCAAAAATTAAAATTTTTTTGACTGCCGCGGCCGTAAAAAATCGTAAATAAAGGTTTAGTATTAGTTATGTCATATTAGTAATAGCTAAGGAAAGATTTAAATAGTAAAATGTTTTTTTGCTGTTTGACCTTAAATATCTCCATAATTATAATATAAAAAATTTTACTGTTTATATTTACGATTTTTTATGGCCCTTAAAACTACCGTCAGAAAAATTTTATTTTTTTGAAATTGTTAGTATTCACTTTTTTGAACATTCTTATCTAAAGTTTATTACTATCAAAAATATTTTTTTTGAACCACCAACTCTTATCAAGAAATCAATAATAAAAAAAGTAAATAAATGCATTAAAATGCAAGATGTTTAAAAATAAAATCATCGAAACTTTTTGGTGATTCTGAAGCACCCTGTATAATATTTTACACTAAATTTGAAACTTAATTTTTTTTTATAAAAATTTAAATAACAAGGTTGAAAGTGGTGCTGCACTTTATAAATTTTCACCCGGACATGTGGTTTTTAAAAATAAAACAAAGTTTAAAAGTTTGGTATAATTTATTTATAAACGGTTTGATATAATAACAAACAACTATTATTATCGACAAAACAAAAGTAACAGCATATTAATTTAATATTTCATTATTTATATAATAATTAAACTCGTCTATTACATATTTAATGATTCAGTGACAATTTTCAAAATCGGAAATTTAGAGGAAATTTTATATAGCTTTATATATATATATATATATATATATATATATATATATATATATATATATATATATATATATATATATATAAAACTTTAGGTTAGCAAGAAGCTGATTTAATATAATTGTATCAATAATTATCTGTGACAAAAGACCAGGCACGTAGTCTAGGGGGGTCCGGACCCCCCCCCCCCGCGCGAGACCCTAAAAATATTTAGGAGTTTTTACATAATTTAACCTACGAAAGTAGAATTCCAATAACTGCTGATTAGCAGTTCCGTATTGGCTCTGCTTACTACAGCTATTTTTTAACTCGAACCTCAGGAAAATTAGGGAGCAGGCTATTTTTTGAAATTCTAACTTTTTGACGGGTTTTTTAACAAGCCCAAGTTTACACTGTTAGACATTCTGCGATTGCAAAGAAGTTTCGCAAATATGTAAATGTAAAAAATTAAGAAAGGCTACCCTAAACAAAGACGCACCTAATGATTTTTTCGTAAGTACGACAGTTTTTAACATAAATCGATATGAAAATAAATTTCATTTTTCTTCCACAAAAATCTCCTGTCATAAGCAAAATTGCGAATGCATGCCGAGACCAAATTTATGATAATTCCTGTTTGTAAATTATGTATATCCAATATACTTAGAGATGTAGTTATCCTTTTGTTTTTTGCAACCGATAAATGTGGCAACAGTGGTCCGTCTGCAAAGTAAATCGCGGCCGTTCCTTTGTGCTCCTCCGAACCCCGCTTCCGAGCGGCGAACCAACCACTAGCTGATTGACATTAAGAAGTGTCTCCTGAGAAATGCTATTGAAAAGAAAGTCGTGCGCGTCGCCCAAAATTACGACTTCCAGGAGCAAGTGCTTTACGCGAAGCATAATGTTGTATTTTCTCCTAATTAAATTAATGTAATAAGTTCTTAAATATATCCAGTTTGCTAAGGATATTTCGTGTTATGTCTTGGGAAGAAAAATAAAAATAAAAGCGTATACAGTTCATTAAACGAAACATTATGGTCCAGTGAGCCGAATAGAAAAGTGTACAGATATTTTGTTCAGTGAATTTTGGTTAAGGTAACGTGTCAAGGCGGCGGCGTGATAGAAGAAAGAAGTAAGTAGGTAAGTCCGGTATCCTGCATCCTTTGCTTTAAAAATAGATTTGTTGGCGCTTAGTAGAGTGTCGTATTTTGTGTTTATATTTTGTTTTCCTTGCATTTGTCAAATTTGTCAATATGGCCGAGAACTTGGCCGAGAATAAAGATAAGCTAGTTAAGGGGAGGGGTACTTGCAAATCGAAAATGACTAATTTTAAAAAATATTTAGAGGGTCTGAAACCCAAAACCTCTCTAAATGATGCTGAGCTGTGTGAGCTGCAGGAACGGCTTAATAAAATCGAGTTAACTTACGACAAATTTGAGCACTTGCAAGATTAATTGGAATTTTTGCCTGTAGATTTAGACAAGGAGCTAAAAGAACGCACTAGTTTTGATGATGTTTATTTCAATTTAAAGGCTCAGGCGAAAACTATGATTGCCAAGTTTAAGCCAGAGGATGCGAATTCTTCTAGCTCAAGTAATAGTGACGACGTTGGTAGTGTAAGGCCAATGGGCTTACAGGGCGTTAAATTACCAGTTATCACATTGCCAAAGTTTTCGGGAGATTATAAGGCATGGCTGGAGTTTAGAGACATTTTTAGTAGTTTGATACATGATGACATGTCTTTGACTGCAATACAAAAGTTTCATTATTTAAGATCCTCCTTGGAGGGCGCTGCTGTACAGGTTATTAGTTCCTTAGATTTTTCGGGTGATAACTATAATATAGCTTGGACAACTTTGTGTGAGCGATATAATAATGATCGCTTGCTAGTTCATTTGCATATTAAGACTTTGTTTTACCTTGACCCTATAGAAAGGGAATCAGCCGAAAAATTACGGTTTTTAATTGATAGTGTGTCAAAAAATGTAAGTGCTTTGACTGCGTTGAAGCAAGAAACACAGCAATGGGGTCTACTTATTATGTATTTAGTTAGTACAAAGTTAGATCCGATAACAGATCGCGAATGGGAAGAGTTTAAGGGTTCAAAGACGCAAATTCTTTCATGGGGTGATTTGAGAGATTTTTTAAGATCACGAGCGGATCTTTTAGAAACTTTAGAGCGTCGAAAATATGCGAAAAAGACGAAAAAGGGCGCCATAACCGCCGGGAAAAACAAAAGTTTAGTTCAAAAGGTCTTGATGTTAAGGAGTTGAAATGCTTATCGTGTCAAGCTAGCCATTTAATTACAAATTGTGCCGAGTTTTTAAAATTACAAGTCAGTGATAGATTTGAAATAGCAAAGCAATTAAAATTGTGTTTAAATTGTTTAAAGAGTGGACATTATAGTCGATATTGTCGTTTGGGTCCGTGTATCAAGTGTAAGGCTAAGTATAATGTATTGTTGCATTCCGACGTTGTCAAATCACCTAATAATCCTAGCAATCAGGATAATGGGGAGCAAAATTCCCAGGTTGTGTTGTCATCGTTAAATTCACATTCTCATGTGTTTCTTTCTACGGTTCTATTGGAAGTTCAAGATAAAAGGGGTGCATGGCATGTAGCTCGCGCTCTTTTAGATTCAGGGAGTCAATCAAATTTTGTGACTCAGGAACTGTGTGAAAGATTGAAGTTAAGTAAAGAAAAAATTGATTTTGTTGTAGGTGGATTAGGGCAATCAATTTCTAATATAAATTATCGTTGTCGACTTCGTATACAATCGCTGCACAATGCATTTGTTAAAGATTTGGACTGCTTGGTTTTACAAGAAATAACTGGGCAAATTCCAAATGTTAAACTAAATGTTAATACATTGGAAATTCCTAAAAATATCACTTTGGCGGATCTCTCTTATTATAAGCCTAGTCAGATAGATATTTTGATAGGAAATGAGTTATTCTACCAATTATTATGTATAGGGCAAATCAGCTTAGGGCCTCGCCAACCTGTTCTGCAAAAAACACGATTTGGATGGATTGTGTCAGGTCGTATGGAAGGGCAAAACTGCGAAAAAATGGTTTGCAATGTTAGCACAAATATTTCTGATTCAAAAAATGAATTTGATTTACAAAAATTTTGGGAAACAGAACATGATTTGTCTAGCGAAAAAAGGATGTGGTCGAATGAGGAAAATGAATGTGAGGCTCATTTTCAAAATAATTTCGAGCGTAATACCGACGGTAGATTTATTGTATTGATGCCTTTGAAAGGGTTTGTAGAGAGTTTGGGTGAGTCTAAGAATAAAGCGATGCGTAGATTTTTCTCATTGGAACTTAAATTTCTGTCAAATTCGGATTTTAAACAAAAATATTGTGAATTTATAAATGAATATATAGACTTGGATCATATGAATGAAGTTTTGAATGCAGATGAGAGTGAATTTGGTTACTACATGCCGCACCATGGTGTGATGAAAGAAGACAGTTTGACCACAAAACTTAGAGTAGTTTTTGATTGTAGTATGCCAACATCTTCAGGAATTTCGCTGAATGATCTGCAAATGGTGGGGCCAGTAATGCAATCTGATTTATTAGGAATTTTATTTAGGTTCCAAGAATATCAATATGTTATATCTGCTGATATAGCTAAAATGTATCGACAGGTTCTAATCGATCCGCGCGAATGCCATTAATTTTGTGGCGTGAATCACCTGATAATCCTATTAAAATATTTAATTTAAATACAGTCACGTATGGTCAGGCATCTGCAAGTTTTTTGGCGATAAGATGTATCCTTCAGTTAGCAGAAGAGTGCCAGGATATCTTCCCAGACATTGCACAAATTATAAGGACTTCATTTTATGTAGATGATTTTTTGTGTTCAGTTGATTCAATTGAAAAGGAAACTTATGGTTTGTGAAAGGGTCTCAGATGTGTTAGCGAGAGGTTGTTTCAAATTGCGAAAATGGATATCGAATGAGCCAGAAATTTTGAGTGCGGTTCGCCAACAAAATGAAGAGTTTAATATCCTAGATTTTGGGACGAATGAGAATTCAAAAACCTTAGGATTGACATGGGCATGTTGGTCTGACAGTCTAACATTTAAAATAGGCGAGTATGAACAAGGCGAGGGGGTTACAAAGCGAAGTATTTTATCCCATATTGCGCACATTTTTGATCCACTAGGTTTGTTGGCACCATGTATAATTATTGCTAAAATCCTCCTTCAAAAATTATGGCTAGAAAAATTGTCATGGGACGAGGCATTGCCAACACATTTGTACAATATTTGGTCAAAATTTCGCGCTGAATTGCCTATTATAAACGAGCTTAAAATATCACGTCATATTTCCTGTATAAGCGCGGTTAGTTGTGAATTGCATGGGTTTTCAGATGCTAGCGATAATGCTTATGGAGGTGTAATCTATGTACGTTCTATCGATAATCAGGGAAATATTACAGTACGATTATTATGTGCGAAAAGCAAAGTCAGTCCTTTAAACCCATTGACAACGCCTCGCTTAGAAATTTGCGGTGCTTTGATATTGGCGCGTTTAGCAGACAAGGTTTTGCATTCTTTAAATTTAAAAATTGATAAATGCATATTTTGGTCAGACTCTACTATTGTGCTAGGGTGGTTGAAAACTCCTCCAAATATGCTTAAAACTTTTATTAGCAGTCATGTTTCGGAAATTCAAGATTTGACAAGTCAGCATGAATGGAGACATGTTTCGACAAAAAATAACCCGGCTGATGTTTTATCTCGCGGAGTTTTTCCAAAACAAATAATAGATATGGATTTGTGGTGGAATGGCCCATCATTTTTAAGTCAGGTTGAAAACCTGTGGCCAAAATCAATAGTTAAAATCGAAAATTTACCTGAATTGCGTTCCAGCAAAAAACGTTTTTCTTTGGTCTCAGCTGAATTTGATTCATATATCTTTAGCAGATTTTCTAGTTTTAGCAAGTTAACGCGGGTTGTTGCTTGGATGTTTAGATTCTTAAATAATTGCCGTTATAAAAGGTTGAATAGAAGGAATAAGTGTATAACGGGTCCTATTTTGCTCAGCGAACTTGATTTTGCAACGACTTCTTTAGTCAAGATATCTCAAAAATCAAGTTTTCCTGAGGAATATAATTGTTTAAAAAATAGTAACTCTTTAAGTTCGAAAAGCAAATTACTAAGTCTGAATCCATTTCTCGATGAACGTGAAATTTTAAGGGTTGGAGGCCGACTAAGAAATTCAAGTTTTCGTTTTGATAAAAAACATCCAATGCTAATTTCGCCCAAGCATAATTTAACAAAATTATTATGTGAGTACGAACATAAACGGATGATGCATGCAGGTCCGCAATTATTATTAGCTTCTATTAGAGACAAATGTTGGCCTAAATCTGCCCGAAATTTAGTAAGGGCTACAGTTAGAAATTGTTTGAAATGTTTTCGGTTTAAACCTCAAATTATTCAGCCAATCATGGGCGACCTTCCTCAGAGCCGATTAGTTACTGGAAGTGTTTTTAACGTAGTAGGCGTAGATTACATGGGTCCGCTTAGGATAAAGGACAAAAAAGGTCGCGGCGCAAGATTGTCCAAGAGTTAAGTTAGTGTTTTTATATGTTTTACAACAAAGGCCATGCATCTGGAGTTAGTCTCTGATTTACCTAGTGAAGCTTTTGTCATGGCATTTAGAAGATTTGTTGCGAGACGTGGCAAACCCAGCCAGGTCTATTCAGACAACGGTTCAAATTTTGTAGGTGCCGATCGGGAATTAAAGGAATTAGGGAAGTATTTAATTGATAATGAAAATAAACTTTGTGATATTTATTTTCGAGAGGGCGTTCAGTGGCATTTTATTCCTACCCAGTCACCACATTTTGGCGGTTTGTGGGAGGCAGGAGTGAAGTCGGCCAAGCATCGTTTAAAGAGAGTGGCGGGAAACGCTATTTTAACTTTCGAAGAATTAACCATTCTATTAGCGCAAATAGAATCCATTTTGAACTCCCGTCCACTTACTCCATTGTCATCCGACCCCAATGATTATTGTCCCTTGACTCCTACCCACTTTTTAATCGGGAAGAGCTTGACAGAGTTACCAGATCCAGACGTTAGCCATGTACCTGAATCCAGGTTTTCCGTTTATCAGCGAATCTAGCAGCTGAAGCAAAATTTTTGGTCTCGCTGGAACAAAGAATATGTCAGTGAACTTCAGCAGCGAGTGAAATGGAAGAAAACACAATCAGAGGTGCAGCCAGAAATTTTGGTTCTTATCAAGGAAGACAACGTTCCCGCATTAAGATGGCGTTTGGGGCGAATTGTGCGTGTTTATCAGAGTCGTGACAATTAAACGCGCATTTTCAAAAATTTGTCCGCTTCCAGTAGACCCCCCTTTAGGCGAACACCCTTAAAGTTTGTGTTTGAAGACAATGTAGATACAGTGCTTCAAGGCGGGGGGCATGTTTGTAAATTATGTATATCCAATATACTTAGATATGTAGTTATCCTTTTGTTTTTTGCAACCGATAAATGTGGCAACAGTGGTCCGTCTGCAAAGTAAATCGCGGCCGTTCCTTTGTGCTCCTCCGAACCCCGCTTCCGAGCGGCGAACCAACCACCAGCTGATTGACATTAATAAGTGTCTCCTGAGAAATGCTATTGAAAAGAAGGTCGTGCGCGCCGCCCAAAATTACGACTTCCAGGAGCAAGTGCTTTACGCGAAGCATAATGTTGTATTTTCTCCTAATTAAATTGATGTAATAAGTTCTTAAATATATCCAGTTTGCTAAGGATATTTCGTGTTATTTTTTGGGAAGAAAAATAAAAATAACATATACAGTTCATTAAACGAAACAATTCCAACAAAAATTATTATTAAACTTAGAATATATGGTAGCTGCTGAAAATTTCTCTTCGTGATCCATTTTCACACAATTTTGAAGTTCTTGTCTTTACGTATACAAAACACGATTTAAAGAATAAGAAAATTGTTGAATTTACCTTTGGGGATTGAAAAAAATTACCTCCAAAAAATATTCGATTTTGACAGTGAGGAATATTTAGAATTCTCAAAAAAAGAAAAACTTTTAAGCAAACGCTCATTAAAAGTAGTTTTAGAATTTCGAGAAAGTTTAAAATACTTTTAAATATATAAAACCTAAAAATATTAAGCAAAAGTCGCCAACGTCCTATTTGCTCAAGATATACCTATAATTTTTTACATTTTCATAATTGCTCTACCTGTAATGTTTTAGTAGATATTGGCAAATAACTAGTTTTTTTGCAACTTTTTTTCATATTTTGTTGCACTTGCAGGGGGACTAGCAACAAGTGAAAAAAAAGCATTCTTCTTAATAATTTTTTTGTCATTGAATTGGTTTTGACAGGGTTGGATCCCCCTAGAACTGAAATCCTGGCTACGTGCCTGCAAAAGACATATTTATGTAATGGTTCATGTGGCAATATTATTATTAACAATAAGCTTAGTCATTAAAGAACAAGCATTTCCATGACAAAATATAACCAATAACAGGGTGAGTTCTTATTACTATTGTTACTAAAGATGAAGATAAAACTAAATTTTGTTACATGGACCCACTTTGTGTTTTGATGTCTATACCAAGAGTATAATGCTTATTTAATACCTTTCTTTATCAGCTTATCACCGACTTATAATTTATCACTTTTTAATGCAACCTATTTTTTGAAATCGGGTTTGTTTTTCAAAACATTTTGATTTCACCCTTTTTCCAACACATTTTAGTTCTATTTACGCGAAGTTAGGTAAAAATTTGGGTCCACTACTTTTAAAAGTTTGCCAGGCTCGCGGCAAGTAATATTATATAAAAATGCACCACCTTTACATATATTGGATCTATTCATATTTACAGAAAATCAGCAATAAACATGACCCAATATTAATATGAATACAAAATTGAACTTCGTGTCCCTAAAAACCACAAAATCGTATTATGAAAAACATTATCTTTACCGTATTTATCCCTCAATTAACCCCCTTTTTTCCCCACCATCCACCTTCCCCGCTATACATTTCACTTATTGACAATATAAATATTTTTTGCCAAGATGTTTAATATTTTTAACATTCATTATAATATATTATATTATTTATATTACCGAAATCACCTGATAAAAACAGACTCTCCCTAGTTGGGATAATGTACCTTAGGATGGTATTTATTTACTTTTTTGATCACTTATTTTTAAAAACCAAATTTTTAGGCAATAAATTAAAGCATTTCAAATTCATTGAAGAAAATCTATGGTAAATGAAAAATTGAAAAGTAACGCTATTGCGCTATTTTCATTTTTTGTATATGCTTGCTATATGAGAACTCCGACACTACCCTAAATATTCCTTGAAAATTTCATTCAAAATGCAAACCATCCTGGAGTAATTAATGACAACATAAAATAGTGGGTCTTACAGCTTACTCAATTAAAATTTAGTACCTATGCTTTACCAAATAGTATATTTATGTTGTTTATTTATTAACCCCTCAAAAAAGGTGGTTTGATAAATTTTAGAGGAATATTTGTGACTTTTCACAAATATATAAATTAGCAAAACCCTGTACTCCGTTTATCATCAGTGTCTTCGACTTTATAGATAAGTTGAAGTTATAAAAAATTAATTTAAGCCCAACGGAAATGTGCAATACAAAAACAATACTTCATTTGCAAATATAAGAACGCTATTGGACGGTGATTTTACCCTTCAACTACAGCACTGGTATGACATAACCTCACTTACCTTCGAAAACAAACTTCTGGGTTTAAATCGTTTCTTTTTCTGCAAATAAAGCAAGTTCGCACCATTTTCTTAAAGTTTTTTAAACAGATTCTTGAAAATAGCCACACAAAACACTTGGATTTCCGAAAAACACTTATTTCACCAACTAGAACAATTACAACGCCGCGCATCAAATAGGTCGAAATCACCACTCAATCACACAATCGCACCCCTGGTTCGTTAAAAACCAATCTACTACTAAAGCCGCCATTTTCCGAATCTGTCAGTTCTTGAGTTTTTGATAATATTTAAATTTACTGCCTTGGAGTTTAATTTCGTAAGACAAAAAATAGTTTTGATCACTTGAAAGCTAAGCCATGATATATTAGCATACAAATCATACGGTAAGTAATCAACAGATGCCAAAATATTCAAGACAATCATGAAAACATGGAACCTCCAAATAGGCAGCGAAGGTACGAAACTCGTAAAAAAATCCTTCAAATTAAACAAGGTAAGCTAATCTGTTTAAAAAATATTATCTATGTCATATTATTACGAAACCTGTATATTTTAGTTATTAATGAATCATTATTTTTAATTTTTTTTATTACTAAATTTATTTAATAAATCATTATCACATAACAATAACAATATCACAATTCAATAGTTCTAGCCTAACATAATGATATGCACCTAGGTGTACAACACCTGTATGCGCAACGAAATTTAATTTGTAGGTATTAATATATCGTAACATACTTAATTTGTTATAGCTTGCTATACTTAATAGTTTCAGTAATTAGTTTTATTCAAACATGATTATCACAGAATGTGGTTTACTGTAGCACATTAATTAATTAGACAGAATTAGACAGTAACTCTAGTAAATGTACATCATTATGATAAATAAAATGTTTACATTTCTTAACAAATACAGAGTATTTAGTTACTTGCTTAATATCATGTGGTAACAGATTAAATATAAAATATTAAATATATAATTAGGCTGGTTTACCTCAGTTAGAGAAAAAGCAATATATACTGTTTTATTAGTATTTAATTTTAATTTGTTTTTATCTAGCCAATTTTTAACTTTTTGAAGCCCCATACTAGTCCTTGCCCACACGGTATCTCAGTTCCCACCCCTGAATAACAAGACTGTGTCATCGGCATAGGAAATAGACACACCATTAATATCCAGACCCAACAAAGAATTTATATACACTATGAAAAGCAAGGGCCCAAGTACTGTGCCCTGTGGAACTCCCGTTTGAACAATTAATGGGTCACTGATGGTGCCCCTATACTTAACCATTTGTTTTCTGTCCGTCAAATAACTGTTAAAGAGATCTAACACTGTACCTCTCACTCCATAATGCACTAAAACCTCCAGAAGGAGATTATGTGGTACAGTGTCGAATGCCTTCGCCAGATCAAGAAAAACAGCTATACAATTATCTTTTGCATCCATATATTTTTTTACATTATCTACTAATTCAAGCTTGGCATCATTTGTGCCAATACCCTTCATAAATCCGAACTGCATTTTATTTACGGCATTTATTGATATTAGATAGTCATACAATCTACTCTTTAGACATTTTTCGACTATTTTTGCAAATGTTGTATTGAACTGATGGGTCGGTAGTTAGAAATGTCAGTTTTGGTTCCTTGCTTTTTATATATTGGAGTTACCACAGTGGTTTTCAGTGACAGTGGGATCTTACCTGTGGAAAAAATAAGGTTTATTATGTGTACTAAAGGTTTCAAAATATGTTGGTGGTATGTTTTAATTAATTTAGAAGTAACACCGTCTATCCCAGGGGAACAGTTGGTTTTTAAACTACCTATATGCAATATCAACTCTTTTTCGGTTACAGAGCTTATTGTCATAGATTGAACAGGATCGGGATAATTATTATTTAACATGTTTGCTATGATGGGATCTGATATTTTGTTAGCTAAGTTTGCTCCTACATTTATATAATGATTATTACAATAATTTGCTGCCTGAGCGTCACATGAAAAATGTTTGCCATTACTATCATTTATATATAAATCATTTCTTTTTTTCTTGTTTGACTCATTTGCAGCCTCATTTATCACTTTGTAGATTTTCTTTAGATTGTTACCGCTTTCAGTGAATTCTTTCCTGATTTGATCATTTTGTTAGAAGTACGGGAAAACATAAAACGCTATCCTCAAAATGTACTTCTTTTGAAGAAATATTTAACAAAGTTGTGAATATTCTGTTTAAATATTAATTAAATTATTTGCTATATGTTGCAAAATTCTATATTACGTATTTTATTTTTAAAAGAAAAGGGGGACCTATGTTAATATCTATTCCATCTATTCTAATCCGGCACCGCGGCTGTTATGCAACCACATAAACATCATACATCTATCCGCCTTTGAAACGGGGCGCGCCTTCCACAGAAAAATAATATAGGCGAAATGCGTTCCTCGGGAGAACAAAGCGTTTTAAACTTAGAGTAAGAATAAAAATCTTACTCTAGGTTGTAAATGCCCATTGGGAATGGCCCTCCCTATTTTAAGAATAGGACAGTATTTTATTTAATTTTGGTCTCTCGTAACCTAACCTAACTTTTTTAGTTCACAAATACACAGTAAACAAGGAAGTCGAACATCTGATGGATCACTTGCGGAAACATAGCAGTGGTTTAATAATGGTGTATTTAAGTATTGCAAAATTGAGCATAATTCCAGTAATTATTTATTTAGGAACCAATTTAAGAATAATATTTTCTATTCATGGACAGACTAAAGAAGCAATAAGGGCAGTTGAATCTAGATTATCATAATGGTGATACCTGAGACTGTTACAGGTAGGCATGAATTTGTATATTTTTAAGCAAATAGAATGTACTTGCTAAAATTATATTTCATTGTCTATGTCGAGGTCTACGTATAACTTGTAAACAAAAGTATTCCTTAACAGGTATTATCAAAGAAAATTTATAACATAGCTTTTATTTTCTTTAGTATATTTTTTTTGACTGTTGAGGGCGAAATGAAATTCTTGGTTTTTCTTTAAAAGAACTATAGTTGGAATTATATAATGTTATAATTATTAGAGAAGGGAAATAATTAGTTATATTATATTACACAGTATGTGGTGTATGGCACATTTATTGATTATAGCAATATTTTTACTTTTTTGCAGAATATGACACTAAAAAGAAGAGAATGATACAATAAATGATGTCAAGTATTTGATACAGTATTTTCATTTACCTTTTACATACTTAGTCAATATAAGGAAGAACAACAAGCTGTTTTGTTGATTCAAATTTGAACTCGACCACTTTGATTGTAGAAGATATATACCTGTGTAAGTATTAATTGTGATTACTTTATTTTTTTTTTATAAACTTACTATAATATTAGACTTAAACAGGTTACGCTAGTATAATTCATAAGCTTATGTTTAGCAAAGTCTACTGCAAAACATACCTATGAGTTCGTTATTATAACAAATCATCAGTTTACAGTATCAAACAGGATTTAACACTTGAAACCTTGTTTGATTTGACCAATTGTTTTTGCACTGATATTCTGTCGGAAAACAGCAGCGATTAATTGCAATTTTTAATGTGTATTTTTAAATTGGTCTTTTGTTCAAATCTATGAATCGCTTTTTTAAAAAAATAACTATTATATGACTTAATAAGTTCATTATGTTTAACGGAATTTATTTGTTTATTCTTATGTAAAATTGTTCAGGGTGCCTGGTTATATTTCAAATGGTAACCTAGAGGCCTTATTCTATGAGTTACCAAAAAACTTTAAATACTAATGTTTTTGGATTTGAACAAAATCATCTTTCATTAATCATTCTTGCCGATTATAAATATACTAGGTTTAAACTTTATCTCTAAAGATAACAGAGAAATTTTAGAAAAACCCTGCCTTAAGAGGCAATGTGTAAGAGAGAGATGGATAAAGCTCCAATATAGTGGAGTCAGTGGGAATACATTCCTTCTTATGATAGAGTTTTTCTTAAATTTCTTGATTATCTTAAGAAATAAAGGTCTTAAACCTAGTCTATTATTAATAATCAGCAAGAAGAGACCATTTGAGGTGTATCTACTATACAGAGTGTGCCTTTTAAAATAACGAAGTCGATGCCCATTTGCTAAATTTCCGGTTACCTTTTGTTTGTTTTTCTTGTAAATTGCCCAAACCTAAATAAAAATTTTTGATAATTCATAATAAAGTCTCTAGAGTACCGTTTAAAATATAACCAAACATCCTGTACATTTATCCAAAATGCAAACCATCTTGGAGTAATTAATGACATACATAAAATAATGGGTCTTACAGCTTACTCAATTAAAATTTAGTACCTATGCTTTACCAAATAGTATATTTATGTTGTTTATTAACCCCTCAAAAAAGGTGGTTTGAGATATTTTAGAGGAATATTTGAGACTTATCAGAAATATATAAATTAGCAAAACGCTGTACTCCATTTATCATCAGTTTCTTCGACTTTATAGATAAGTTGAAGTTCTAAAAATTTAATTTCAGCCCAACGGAAATGTGCAATACAAAAACAATATTTCGCTTGCAAATATAAGAACGCTATTAGACGGTGATTTTACCTTTCAACTACAGCACTGGTATGACATAACCTTACTTACCTTCGAAAACAAACTTCTGGGTTTAAATCGTCCCTTTTTCTGCAAATAATGCAAGTTCGCACCATTCTCTTAAAGTTTTTTAAGCAGATTCTTGAAAATAGCCACACAAAATACTTGGATTTCTGAACAACAATTATCTCACCAACTAGAACAATTACAACGCCGCATATCAAATACGTCGAAATCATGAATGACTACGACCGTCTTCGGTGTCTTCCGAATGATCCCGAAAGAAATCTGTGGTATACTCGAAAAAGGTAGAATTTCGACGTTGCCGATTATTCTGGGCTTTATTTCTTGAAATAAGGAATAATAATTACAGAAGATTTAAATTACATTTAAAACAGATTCGGTTTGAGTTAGAATATTCTATATGGAAATTTATACTGGGAATTTCTGGAATTCCTTGTTTATTTAGGTAATAGTATAAAGGATGATATCCGTTATAATTTGGCCACAGTAACGGTTTGGCAAACCAGGGTTAATGTTGGATTCCTCCAAAATGTAAACAACTGGGTCTATGTTATTTCCATGTCGTTGGTTAATACCGCTCAAGCTGAGTATATCATAATATACACGTAGCGGACAGACGCCACGACATAACAATTACACGAAATTACAAGAATCTAAGGAGCCTGTATAACTTTTGCTTTTTTACTCAGGCTTGCTCTATCTGATTTACGGTGATTTAAGGTAAACTTAGCAAGCGATTTAATGACTAATGATGGTTTTATCGACGCTAGCTAAGTTAAAGCTAACCTGACAGGTCCATCCGACAACTTACATTTTGTTAAAAAATCCGTTTTTTAATGTAGGCTTGGAATTATGTTGGCTCGCTACGGTAGGCTTTCTTTACAGCAAGTCTAACCAGTCCTAACCTAATCAATATTTTCTAATTGTGTTTATATATAAAAAAAGTGTGAGTGTTATGTGATCCAAACAAAAGTATTCTACCAGGACCACCAAGATAAAAAGCCTACGCTCAACAAAAGTTGTTTATACTAATGAAATAAACGCACCATTAAATAATCTACGTTCTGATTGGTGTGATTCGTCGGCAGTTGTAGTAGTTAGGCGAAAAGAATACGCGCGCTAGCAGGCAAAAAAAATCCGAATCTATATTATAAACAAGCATTTAACAAAATCTATACTGTTAGGTGGATCTGCCCCATTAGCGTTAGGTTAGCTCAGGTTCGTCAATAAAAGCATCATTAAAGCCGTAATACCGCAAAACATCGGAAATCAGATTTGAAATACACGTGTACTAAAATGTTGTGATAGATATGATTCTCCGGCGGTTGAAGGTCTCATACAATGGACGACCCAAGTCTAAAGTCAGGGTGGGAAGAGCTTAGCGACCCTTTCCAAACAAAAGAAAAAACTCGCGGCTAGTAGCCAGAGGCAACAATTGATCCTGTTTACCCGAATGTGCCCGAGTATCGAATGACAACGGCTGTTTTGTTTGAACTCTAGCGCTCGACGTGAAATAATATGGAACTTTTAGTAGTGGCATATCGGTATATTAATGTATGCATATCGGTAAAATTTTCATCTTTTCGCAGATTTGCTTCCAAGTATATGTGGCCACCTACAAAAGGCATTTTCTATTTCTGTAAACGTGTTTGGGTTTTTCATAAAGTTGTATGTCGAAATAGAATAGAACAAACAGACATTTGCCGTTTTTTATTGATATAAATTTATAATAATTATTGTTTACTATATTATAAAAATAGTAATAACAATTTTTAATAAATTAAAAAATACCGTGAATAATAAAATTAAAACATTAAAAAACATGTATTTTAAAAATAAATGGCATCAAGCAGGCACGGACTCTAGAAAACAATGGAATATAATAAATTCATTTATAAATAGTAAAGTAAATAAGGAAAGTGTACAACAGTTAGAAATAGATAATAAAATTGTCACAGACAAAAAAATTATTGCCGATACATTGAACGCATATTTTTCTGAAGTGGGTTCGGTGATTGTTAGGGACGTTGAGACTGAAAGAAATATAATAAATGTTAATAATATGTTTAGTGAAGTAGAGTGTGAAAAAAATATTTTCTTTAATCCTACTACTGATAGAGAAATTATAAACATAATCTTGAGTCTTAAAAAAAATGCGGCACCAGGTCATGATAATATTGGTATGCAAGATCTACTTAATGTTAAGGAGCAGTTGGTATATGCAAATGTTGGTTAATAACGTTCTTGGTTCAGGTGTATTTCCAGACGAACTAAAAATTGTCAAAATATGCCCTGTGTACAAGTCGGGATCGACCACATCGAGGGGTAACTACAGGCCAATATCTGTAATTAGCGTCTTCTCAAAAATAATTGAAAGGGTGATTAAAATAAGAATTAATAAATTTCTTGAGGAATTTATAACTCATGATGCATTCCAGTATGGTTTTTTAAACAATAGCAGCACTTTAAGTGCTACCACAGATGTGGTAAATTTTATAGCAAATAGTCTGGATCAGGGCAATTTAGTAGTGGCGGTTTTTGTAGACCTGAGGAAGGCCTTCGATGTGGTTAGTCACGATTTGCTTATTTCAAAACTTGAAAAGATGGGCTTTAGGGGTTTAGCTAAGGATTTAATTAGTTCATATTTATCTGGACGTATGCAGTATGTAAATTTGGATGAATGTAGCAGTAGCATATTAAATAACTCATGTGGAGTGCCTCAGGGCTCAGTGTTGGGCCCACTATTGTACACTTTGTTTGTCCTGAGCCTACGCTGCTCTGGTTTACGTGCACAATATTATACCTTTGCTGATGATACAGTCTTAGTATACAGAGCAAACAACATAGAGGAGTTAGCTCAAATAAGTAACTATGACTTGGATAGATATTACATCTGGCTTTTACAAAATAAACTAAAGATCAATCTAGATAAAACCAAATACATTATTTTTAAACAAAAAAATAAAAATATAATAATAATAATATACAAAAGACAGATAAAATTAAGTATCTGGGTCTTGTGTTAGATGAACAGTTAAATTGGGGTGCACACTTGGATCATGTCAAAAGAAAAGTAATTTCATTAACAGGTGCTCTACATAGATGTAACGATTTTTTAAGTAATACTGCTAAATATCAAGTATATAATGCCTATTTTCTGTCAGTGATAAGATATCTCTTACCAGTCTGGGGTAATTGTAGCAAAACAAACTTTAATAAATTAAAAATTATTCAGAATAAAATTCTTAAATTGCTATTTAAACTTGATAATCAAACACACACAGATGTATTATATCAGATATATTAAGGTCCAACCAATTGCAAATATATTAAAAATAGAACAATCTAAACTTATATATAAAATAATTAATAATAAACAAAAAAGTAATACAAAAATAACATTCGTTAACCAGATACATGAACATCAATTAAGAAATATAAATGACATTAGACTGGAAAACGCCAGAACAAACAGGGCATTACTGAGCCCAATAGCCGTAGCCTCAAATATATTTAATCAACTGCCTTCAGTAATTAAAAATGAAAATAGTTTTGCCATATTTGTAAAAAAGTTAAAAAAACATTTTGATTAAGAATTTAGGGTCTGTAAACTTCATCGGTGCTTCATTTAACTTATGCAGTGTTGTTAATATTTATTTCTCCGGTACCAGTACTCGCTAGGTACTGTTTAGGAGTTTACCTATATTTAGACAGTTATGTATTTTATATGTATATATGTATATTGTATATGGATAAATGTCTAAATAAAGGATGTTAAAAAAAAAAAAACTTT
Source organism: Kuschelorhynchus macadamiae (assembly GCA_030620095.1). Taxonomy (NCBI): domain Eukaryota; kingdom Metazoa; phylum Arthropoda; class Insecta; order Coleoptera; family Curculionidae; genus Kuschelorhynchus; species Kuschelorhynchus macadamiae. The sequence continues at coordinate 363,232 of JAUTXW010002476.1, forward strand.
ATTTTATTTTTACTTCTGTTTTTTTTAGGTAATACTAGAATATACAGGGTCATCAACGTCACCTTTTTAAATGGACCACCCTGTATATTATTGCATTTTTGGACTCTAAGGAAAATTCTAGATATGTTTTCTGTAGGATGTCCTATATCTTTCTTCAACTGTTTGCGAAATATTGACACTTGAAAAAAATGAAATTTCAGCGACAGATCCATATCCACCTTAAATATTTTGAAAAGCACACTGGGCACTTTAAATAAAGTTATAACTTTTTGATTAAGAAACACGAGAAAAGTTATATTTTAATAAAAACATAAATACAGTAAAAGGCACAAAAAACTACATTTACTTTTTGTAGCCGAAGTACTGCAGAGAACGCCCTTTACAATCTACATCAAAATTATCAACAAATTCGAATTCCTCACCTCAAAAAACTCCCAAACTCTAAATTTCCTGCAAAAATATTGCTTAGAAAATAAATTAATTAGGAAAATCAAAAATGAAAAAATTACTTGGACATACTGTATCTCGGTTATAAATTATTAACTTTTGAACCAAGCTAAGGTAGGCCAATTCTCAATACTTTCATCCAAGGAATCTGCAGTTCTATTTTGTACCTTTGATTTTGGGACACCCTCTATATTCTTCTTATACGAACATATTATTAATTTTCCTCCCAAGTTTTCAATATCAGGATCAGGCCGTTCCATATATTTAAGAGAGGATATATGGCGTGAAGGCAATTGTTTCAATGTAAATATTCCTGTTCCCTGCGACCCGATTTTAATTTTCGGTGAAAGGAAATTTCCACAGTGCGCATGCGCCGATTTTGATGGCAATGTCAAAATTAGAAAGTTAGGTTCAGAGTTGCAAACTTAGTAGATTTTCTACTAAATCTGGTAGATCCAGGTCTTCATTTGGTGGGCAAATTTATGTTTTAGTGGACAGTAGAAAATCTAGTAGAATCAGAATTATTATTAAACGACCATCTTGTAAGAAATCATGGTTCTTGGGATTAGACCGTGTCAAAATGGAATCACTATCCCACGTTTCGCCTTCGATTGCACGAGGCTTCTTCAGAGATCTTTACTTCACGAGAAAACTGAATGGGCTCGGAGAGACCCAGGCTGGCTATTTATAGTCGACCTGTGTTTACCGGAGCGTGACTCGGTGTAACGATCGGTTTCCACGTATGATGAAATTATCTAAATAAATCTATTAAAATTGTTAGGATGCTTATAAATTTCAATAAATTCTCTAATTTTGCGTTTATAGAATCCCGAAACCGGTGCAAGAACTTTGGTTTCTTTTATATTTATAACATGTCCAGTAGACTGTTGGTGTTCAGATACAGCAGATTGTACAATTTGTTTCTTTCTGATACATCGTTCATGTTCCTTAAACCTGATATGGATCGTCCAGTTTCTCCAATATAGACATCACCACAAGAACAAGGAATTGCACATACTCCTTCCGTTTGGAAAGGAATATTGTCCTTTGGCGATCGCAAACATTCTCCAATTTTCTTGTGCGTGTTGAAGGTTGTACGTATGTTGGACCGGCGAAGTAACCTTGTAATCTTGTCTGTGGTTCCGTGTATAAATGGAAGAACTACACTTCCTATCTGTAATTCCTTATTAGTATCATTTCGTGTAGTAGGATTATTATGTTTTCTAATTGATCGTTTAATATCCTCAGTGCAATATCCATTCCCTCTTAAAGCTTAAGTCAATTTCTCTGTTTCCGATTGTAAAGAATTTTGGTCACAAATCGCGAGGGTTCTGTAACCTGTAAACTAATGAATTAATAACTGATTGCTTTTGTGCTGGATGATGATGGGAATTTACATTTAAGTATCTGTTGGTATGCGTTGGTTTTCTATATACAGAATGTCCCAAGGAACCATTCCCTTGCCTTTGTACAAGAACATCTAGAAAGGGAATCGTACCATCTTATTCAATTTCCATTGTAAATTTTATATTAGCATGCTGTTGATTCAGATGATCAAGAAACCCAGGGAGGTTTTCTGGACCATGTGGCCATATTACAAAAGTGTCGTCTACATATCTGAACCATGATTTTGGTTTTAATGGAGACGGCTCTAAGGCTTCCTCCTCAAAAGCTTCCATGAAAATATTGGCTACCACTGGTGACAGTGAAGATCCCATGGCTGCTCCTGAGGTTTGCTCATAGAAAGTTCCTTGAAAGACAAAATACAAAATATAAGACATGCTTCAATTAGATCTAAAAGCGAATTGTCAATATGTCAATATTATGGAAATTGAATCATTTATAGGCACATTCGTATATTGCGATTCTACATCGAAACTGACTAAGATATCTTTGGGATCTAATTGGATTGATTTTAGTTTTTCTACAAAATGCGTAGAGTTTCTAATATATGAATGTGTTTTCCTGTAAAATTATTAAGAATATTTGAAAGATATTTACCAATTTTGTAAGTAGGAGATCCTATTGCACTGCCGATAGGTTGAAGTACATTAAACTTGTCTATTTTTGGTAGTCCGTAGAACCGCGGGAACCTGGAGCTGCTTGGCCTTAACATGTTCTTCTCCTCTGCTGGTAGGTTGGATGCGTTTATAAGTTGGTTATCCGTCTCTCAATTTTGTTGGTCGGGTCTGCTTGAATTACTCTGTAGATGTTGTCGTCCAAAAATAGTTGTATTTTCTTTACGTATTCTGTTTTGTCCATGACGACAGTGGCATTTCCATTGTCCGCTGAAAGGACCAAAATGTCTGTATCGTTGTTTAATGTTTTTATCGCCGTTCTTTCCGCAGCTGATAGGTTCGTCTTCGGCGGGTTAGAATTTCTGATGTAAACTACAGGCCTTGCATACAGCCAACAAATCCAACAATACTTGCTGTTGTCAACCAAATCCAACAATACATGTCATGTCAGAGTCCACAGTCAGCATAGACTGCCAGAATATTTTGGAACTTAGTTGAGACTTAAGAGTGCAGACATTATAAAATAAAACAAAGTATTTCTTTTAAAAGTGATAACATATAAGTTTCTATATTCATTTTTATTAAGGGATGTTAGCATAGCAATACCTAGTAGATTTTAAAAAATCATATTTCTCGTCTAGTAGATTTTTAGTAGATTAGATAACCTCAATTACTTTCGGATGTGTTGGCAACATGTTTATTTTGATTTGTGCCCTAGTTCGAAGTTTGGATGGTTTTACATTTTTGATTTTTAGTCTTCAAATTCTGTATTTTCGTTTTAATTGTCAGGATGGACCTTGGTTTCAATTTCAGACGAAATAAAGAAAGGAGGTTTCAACATGCGACGCTGTACTTTTGTTTTATGAAACTTGTGTTGAAAATGTGATATTACATAAATCATAGGGATCAAAATGCAATCAGTTGGAACTGCGCATGCGCATGTTCGCAATAGTTCGCATACGTCACGTCAATTACGTTTGTTTACTTGTCAAAATGTCAAATTTAAAAATTTGTACTGCATATGAAATCGGGATCAAAGTTTTTTTGAGGTTTGGAGGTTTTAATTTAAACAATTACCGTTTTTAGTAAAGTAAATTGGAAATTATCTAATTGCATAATGATCGAGTACGTCCTAAGCCGTGGCTGTGTAATTCCTTAATAGTATTTGGAGCACTGATGGAGATGTAGTCGAATTTCCTTAAATGCTTAAAAGTTTTTTACAGCGGGTTTGGGAAGAAAGAATTCTTTCGAATATGACAATATCAATAAACTAAAAATGCTGCTACTGATTTGATTGACTTAAGTACAGGTAAAGAAAAAGAGAAAAACGAATATTTTTTGAAGAGTTCTAAGTTCTAAGAATATTTTCATGAATTTTTTTGTTGCAGGTTCTATACTGATTTGTATAAAAGTGAAAGGAACATCCGTTTCAGATTTGACATGTATGTAAGTAGTAATTATTATAATAAAATGGTATACTCTTTGATACGGCATTAAATATTTAGGTAATTATGCCGTAAACGGTTTTCTGCGAATATTTCACTTTTTCAAAAAAAAATTGCATGAATTTCTTCTATTCGTTGATCTGATGGTCACCTCGGTTGCAATTTTTAATAATTTTATTGATTTTCCAAATTATAAACAATTTTTCATTTTGTTGTCAAATAATCGCCACCAAAATGTAAATCGGGTATCATTACAACTACAATAAAAAGCGATAGCGAGAAGAATATTGACATTTCTGGAATATTAGATAGAATAGGTAGGTAAATAAACTTTTATGATTTAGACAAAGATGCAAATATAACTTCGGGATCCCGACAATGGTAAACTGCCCCGGATATTGTCTTGTAAATTCCGGAATTTTCATATAGAATATAAAAGAAATTGCGATGTTCCATCAGACATAGTAGAGGTGGGAGTTCTAGTTCATTTACTTGAACTAGTTCATTGGTTCTCGTTCGTAAAAAAATATAGTTCAAAAAACTAGTTCATTAGTTCATATAGAATTTTTGCGAACGAGAGTGTGTTTTAATTTAAATAAGACGCAATTGTCCCTGGATTTCACAAGTTTTATATTTTACTCATTAGATTAAACTATAAATTCTGAAAAGTAAGACATAATCTTATAATAAAGTCTACATATGTAAACAATTTGCTATAAACAAAACAACAAGCAATAAGCAAAATATAACTAACTAAATAAAACTAAACGTAATTAGGTATTTGGTAAGTAGATTCTAAAAAAATATATAAGGAACTTAAAAGTTACTATTTAAAAATAATATTTGCGAAACGTTCTTAGATTTTAGCTGTGATCCGTTATAAATGGTCCCGCCTTTGAAAAAATTCGTTCGAAATTTATCGTTCGCTGAATTTCGTTCACGAAAAGAGAAAGAGACGCTGCTGTTTTTATTTCGTTTGCAATGACAATGAGCTACTGAACGAGTCTTTCGGACCATCACGAGTAGTTCATCTCGTTCACGAAAGAAACTAGTTCATTTGAACTAGTTCGTTCACGAACTACCCATCTCTAAGACATAGTGTGCAATTAATTGTGATATAATAAATAAATTAGTGCAGTAAAAAAAGTGTTTCGTGTGCATAGTTCTGAAAGTGATGGCGTGCAATAATTGTGAATACTCTTTAAAAGATTTTATATTACTTTTATCAAACAGAAGACAATTAGTTGACTTTTTAGTTAATCATGGACTTTTGATGAGATACACTATTTGCAAAACTTGTAATAGTAGAATAGAAATTAACATAAATTCGTTGTTCTATACTTGCGGGAGAAGCTACAAAATAAATCGAAGAAAAAAATTGACAAAGTGGGAACTTGGTTTTATAAGTCGGAGTTGCCATTGGAAAGTGTGGTTTATTTTACCGGTGTGAAGATTCCGGTCGAAGGATACAATAGACGTAAAACAAAAAAGTCTTAATTCTACAAAAATAAATTATATACCAGATTATACTCACAAGAGTATTGTATACCCCTTGTAGAAACTTCCAGTTCCAGTTAGAGTCCATAATTATAAATACCTAAAAGGGTAGGTTGCTGTTTCTGGGGTAATTGGGGTGGCTAAATCATTTATATCGATCTAGTTTTTGGGGATAAAGGGTGCGGGGCTAAGAAAAAAATTAAATACCCAAAAGGGTAGGTGGCTGCTTCCGGGGTAATTGGAGCGGCTGAATGATTGCGGCCTAGTTTGGAGGTACGCGGGCATACAGAAAAGTATTTCTATCGATCTAGTTTTTGGGGATAAGAGGTACGGGGCTAAGAAAAAAATTAAATACCCAAAAGGGTAGGTGGCTGTTTCTGGTCTAATTGGAGCGGCTGAATCATTGCGGCCTAGTTTAGAGGTACGAGGGCATATAGAACAGTATTTCTCTAGATCTAGTTTTTGGGGATAAAGGGTACGGGGCTAAGAAAAAATTAAATTCTCAAAAGGGTAGGTGGCTGTTTTCGGGGTAATTGGAGCAGCTGAATAATGGCGGCCTAGTTTGGAGGTACGAGGGCATATATAAGAGTATTTCTGTCGATCTAGTTTTTGGGGATAAAGGGTACGGGGCTAAGAAAAAATTAAATACTCAAAAGGATAGGTGGCTGTTTTCGGGGTAATTATAGCGGCTGAATCATTGCGGCCTAGTTTGAAGGTACGAGGGCATATATAAGAGTATTTCTATAGATCTTGTTTTTGGGGATTAAGGGTACGGGGCTAAGAAAAAAATTAAATACCAAAAAAGGTAGGTGGCTGCTTCCGGATCAATTGGAGCGGCTGAATCATTGCGACCTAGTTTGGAGGTACGAGGGTATATATAAGAGTCTTTCTATAGATCTAGTTTTTGGGGATAAAGGGTACGGGGCTAAGAAAAAAATTAAATACCCAAAAGGGTGGGTCGCTGTTTCCTAGGTAATTGGAGCGGCTGAATCATTGCGGCCTAGTTTAGAGGTACGAGGGCATATATAAGAGTATTTCAATAGATCTAGTTTTTGGAGATAAAGGGTACGGGGCTAAGAAAAAAATTAAATACCCAAAAGGGTAGGTGGCTGTTTACGGGGTAATTGGAGCGGCTGAATCATTGCGACCTGGTTTAGAAGTACGAGGACATACAGAAGAGTATTTTTATAGATCTAGTTTTTGGGGATAAACGGTACGGGGCTAAGAAAAAAATTAAATAATCAAAAGGGTAGGTGGCTGTTTCCGGGGTAATTGGAGCGGCTGAATCATTGCGGCCTAGTTTGGAGGTACGAGGGCATATATAAGAGTATTTCTATAGATCCAGTTTTTGGGGATAAAGGGTACGGGACTAAGAAAAAAATTAAATACCCAAAAGGGTAGGTGGCTGTTTCCGGGGTAATTGGAGCGGCTGAATCATTGCGGCCTAGTTTAGAGGTACGAGGGCATACGGAAGAGTATTTTTATAGATCTAGTTTTTGGGGATAAAAGGTACGCGGCTAAGAAAAAAATTCAATACTCAAAAGGGTAGGCGGTTGTTTCCGGGGTAATTGGAGCGGGTGAATCATTGCGGCCTGGTTTAGAGGTACGAGGACATATAGATTAGTATTTCTATAGATCTAGTTTTTGGGGATAAGGGGTACAAGGCTAAGAAAAAAATTGAATTCCCAAAAGGGTAGGTGGCTGTTTCCGGGGTAATTGGAGCGGCTGAATCATTGCGGCCTAGTTTAGAGGTACGAGGGCATATATAAAAGTATTTCAATAGATCTAGTTTTTGGGGATAAAGGGTAGGGGGCTAAGAAAAAAATGAAATACCCAAAAGGGTAGGTGGCTGTTTCCGGGGTAATTGGAGCGGCTGAATCATTGCGGTCTAGTTTCGAGGTACGAGGGCATATATAAGAGTATTTCTATAGATCTAGTTTTTGGGGATAAAGGGTACGGGGCTAAGAAAAAAATTAAATACCAAAAAGGGTAGGTGGCTGTTTCCGGGGTAATTGGAGCGGCTGAATCATTGCGGTCTAGTTTAGAGGTACGAGGGCATATATAAGAGTATTTCTATAGATCTAGTTTTTGGGGATAAAAGGTACGGGGCTAAGAAAAAAATTATATACCCTAAAGAGTAGGTGGCTGTTTCCGTGGTAATTGGAGCGGCTGAATCATTGCGGCCTAGTTTGGAGGTACGAGGGCATATATAAGAGTATTTCTATAGATCTAGTTTTTGGGGATAAAGGGTACGGGGCTAAGAAAAAAATTAAATACCCAAAAGGGTAGGTGGCTGTTTCCGGGGTAATTGGAGCGGCTGAATCATTGCGGCCTAGTTTAGAGGTACGAGGGCATATATAAGAGTATTTCTATAGATCTAGTTTTTGGGGATAAAGGGTACGGGGCTAAGAAAAAAATTAAATACCAAAAAGGGTAGGTGGCTGCTTCCGGATTAATTGGAGCTGCTGAATAATTGCGGCCTAGTTTACAGGTACGAGGGCATACAGAAGAGTATTTTTATAGATGTAGTTTTTGGGGATAAAAGGTACGAGGCTAAGAAAAAAATTCAATACCCAAAAGGGTAGGTGGCTGTTTCCGGGGTAATTGGATCGGCTGAATCATTGCGGCCTGGTTTAGAGGTACGAGGACATACTCCTACCCTTCTGGGTATTTAATTTTTTTCTTAGCCCCGTACCCTTTAGCCCCAAAAACTAGATTGACAGAAATACTCTTCTATATGCCCTCGTATCTCTAAGCTAGTCCGCAATGATTCAGCCGACCCAATTACCCCAGAAATAGCAACCTACCCTTTTAGGTATTTAATTTATTTATAATTATGGACTCTAACTGGAAGTGGAAGTTTCTACAGGGGGTATACAATACTCCTACTGTGAGTATATTCTGCTATATAATTTATTTTTACACAACTAAGGCTTTCTTTTGTTTTACGTCTGTTGTATCTTTCAATCGGAAGCAAGCTGTTAAAAAAACAAGTAACTGTTTAGCATATAAACGTTCACAAAATTATAACAATTAAAGGTAATATGTAGAATCGATTTTTACATTTCGAAGCAGATCTGAAATATTCTCACTAGACGGTTCTCGACATGAAAGTGTATTTTATAGGTAATTTAACTAAGCTGTCAATAATTAATCATATTTCATTTAAAATATATACCTGATAAATAAAATATCAGTGCACCACTGATAGCGGCCGTCCGTCGGCAGCATTCGGGGCTTGAGCGGCTAGAATTTGGCGGCCGTCTTCACACCGGTGTTTATTTTACGGTTTTGTGGTTGAGGATAGGATTTCCTAGACTACGTTTCATTATGAAAGAACTTAAATATAATAGTCATGTTGCAGTTGATTGGTCTTCATTCTGCAGGGAGGTATGCATTCAGTGGGTAGTTACCAATTCGCGACAAATCGGCGGAGTTGGAAAAATTGTAGAGATAGATGAAGCCAAATTTGGAAAGAGAAAATATAATCGGGGACGTAGAATCGAAGGCAAGTGGGTGTTTGGAGGATTTGAACTCTTTTTTTAGTTCCTGTTGAAAATAGATCTACAGAATCTTTGCTGGCAGTTACCAAACAGTGGATACTTCCAGGCTCCATTATTGTGTTCGATTGCTGGAAACCTTATGATGTTTTGCAGAATGAAGGTTTTCAACACCTACAAATTAATCATTCACTTAAATTTGTAGATTCTACCAACCCACAAATTCATACCCAAAATATAGAACGCAAGTGGCGGGACGTAAGAGGTGCAATTCCACGATATGGGAGGAAGGAAGCACATTTTATTGGATATTTAGCAGAATTTTTATTTAAACGTTCATTTTTATTTTCAGATTACATCCATTTATCCATAATGTTTTTATTCAAATAGCTCACTTATATCCACCTAATTTAGGTTAAATATTTTTAAAACTTGTTAATTTTTGTTTTAAATAAATAAATATAAAATTACTTATTGTTTTTACTTTAAACCTTATAACTAATTAGAGAAAATAAACTATGGATTTTTAAGGTTAGCTTGGTTAGGTTAGGTTTGGTTAGGATGGATTATAGGTTAAGATAGGTTTGGTTAGGATAAGTTAGGTTTGGTTAAAATAGATTAGGTTTGGTTAGGATAGGTTAGGATGGATTATAGGTTAGGTTTGGTTAGGATAGGTTAGATTTTGTTAGTTTAGCGTAAAATATTAGTATAATACATCTAGGAGATAAATGCTATAGCATCTATGATTCTAATTTCAAGATTATAATCTCGAAAACCAGAAAATATTGTAACCAGCAATTTACTATTTCAAAAACATTTTTTCATATGTACCCGACAAGAACTGGGGAAAATTTACTCTTATCCGTTTACCCTTCTTTCTTAATCTTGCGATGTTGCCACATTTTCAAACTTCTTTACTGACGTGATAATTGTGCAATATTTAATATTTTTATACATTTGAGGTTATGTTGTTGAATCTAATTTTTCACGTTTTTGTTAAAAAAAAAAGCATTTTAAATTCGATTTTGTGTAGAACTACTTTCTTACTTAGTGTAGTATGTACAGAGATACTTCCTTATATATTATACCCCACCCTCACTCCATTTCACTCCACAAGTCCCCAAAGTTTCTCAATTTTGTATTAATTAATGAAGCAATGTTTTTGAAAATCGCAAGCGGATTTGTAGTTTCTGTCAACATTCTAATAAGTGAGTATAAATGTTTTTGCAAAAATCCATAAAATAGCAGAACACCGGATACTGTTTCCTACAAACCTACAAACATTGAACTAGATCAATGTTCGAAGGTACAAACACTTCAAATTATTGATGATTATCAGAGTAACTAAAACCACTAAGAGATCTTGATGCTAATATGTGTTTCTCATATTATACAGGGTGAGGCCATCAAAAACTTCCCACCCACAATATTTTTGTATAACCAAACAAAAAGTGTTCAAACCTGTCAATTATAGTTTTCAGAATAGATTTTTTTGCTATATTCATCCCCCTAACTGGATATAGATATCAATCACCACTTGATTTCCCACATATATACCTAATTGTTGCTAAGAAAAGAGTCTATGAATCTGAACAAAAGCCGGGTTGAAAGTTTTCGGTGGCTCATCCTGTAGACTTCAGGCTTTTAAAGTTACTTGGAAAGAAGGCAGTGGCGGCTATTCCTGGTGAAGTGCTACTTCACCAGGAAAAATAAACGAGCAAACATCTAACTTTATTTATTATATATCTCTTAAAATTTAAGTTTTTACATCCATTTATTCACCTAATTGGCAAAAAATAAACTGTACGACTCGAATAAATATTTTACTTGACCGTTGACGGCATGTCTTTTTAAAACTTTCAGTCGAACTTTATTATAACAACTATAACAGTGGTGCAAAGCGCTTCAACTTTCCTGGAGGTGCTATTTTTAGTTTACGATTTTCCTACTGCGTTGCCATGACAACGCGTACGCGATGACGTTGAGCGCATAGAATAATAATAATAAGAACGTCGGAGAATTTATATTCTCTATTGGATCAAATTTTGGACCAATTTGACTATAATTATAAATTAATAGGGCAATGTTACGATGGCGCAAGTGTGATGTCTGGCCATCTAAATTGCCTTAAAAAAAAAAGAAAAAAAGCGCCTCAGGCTGTATTTGTCCATTGTCTTGCTGCTATGAAGGATAGGAGAATTGATTTAGTATACAAATTTAGTTAAGTCGTAAAAGAATATTCTACCCCTTCCACATATAAAAAAAATTATTGCGATATTTTCTTGCTTCATTTGCACTTCACTTAATTTTTCACCCGCAAGCCGCCACTGAAAGAAAGTTCAATGGTGGCCTTACGAAGGAATATCAAGAGGCCCTATTTCAGTTCTTGTTTTAGAACCTACTGAAGAGACAGCTGTTATATTTTTAAAAATTGCATCACAATAATTTTAAATGAATAAATAAGGTGTCTCTACCTAAGGTACTGCAATGCTTTGCCATAACAGACTATGCTATGTGAAATACTTGTGGTTTACATTTTATTTATTGTTATTGTTTGAAAAGTTTCTGTTTAATTTAGACCAACCTGCCTATTTATGTGGCTCATCTGCATTTGCTGACCTTTCTTGATCATCCCAATCTATTCAGACTTGACTCAATTGGCATAAAAAATATCAGCCGTTGCTAAAATATTGCCTGAAATTTTTGAATTTCCCAGCATTGCCATCTAAATGGTACACAAATCGGATGGAGTGTACTAAAAACATTAAATAAACTTAAACTTAATAGGTGATAAAAAACTAAATAATTGGCCAAATAATTGAGGCATTATTTATTTAATGTAATATTTTTACTTAAATCATTATTGAGTCTTTCACTTATTCTTCTAGTTTAGATATTGAAATACTGGCCTGCAAAATGGAGTCTAAGGAATCTGTGTGCATATTTTAGATGTTGTCACAGTTTTTATGTGTAGATACTTAAATATTCCATTAAGTCACATTGGAACAACATTCTCTTAAAATTAACTTGTCACAAGTATTGGAAAATGCAGCATTGCCCAAGAATAAATATATTGATTATTATACGAAAAGATGAGTTTATAAACAGGATAAATATCATCAATAAGACTGCTGGTCATGATCCATTCAGCCTATGTTTAATGTTTTTATAATATGGTTTAATTCTAAAGTGTAAGGGCACAATATTGTAAATTTTAGATAGATAGTCTCTAAATGGCCTTATGTTTAAGGATGAACTGCAAGCAGCTGATGAAAAATCATAGACAAGGTTCAGTCGCGTTCAAACAAATATGAAAAGGCCAGAAAAGGTAGTGTTGGAAAAAACAAATATACGACGGACCGTCTCCTGTCTACATCGCAAGAAAGCGCGAGCCAAAGCAATAAAATACAATTATTATTTGACCGGCGCCCCGAATATTTTTTAGGAATTTACGTATTTAGTACGGCTGTCCGTTTGGGGTTTATAATTACCTGTTAGCCCTTGCATATTTATATTTTGTAATGAGTTCGGCCGTTTATCGACTGTGATTTCGATGTTCGGATGGTTATCGTTATTCGATTTTCGATTTGCGAATTTATAATTTATTAGTGTTTTGTGTTATTTGTTATTGACTTTGCTATTAATATGCCACGTAAATATTCTAATCGTAAACTTACGCCTGGTAGCAGACGAAAAAGGTCAAAACGAAAAATGAATATTGTAAGGTAAGTACCGGTGACGACTCTTACTCTAAAATTTAGGGTCGGCCGAGGCTCAAAGCCAATCAAGGACGGTTTCACGTTGAGGGGCTAATGAAGTAATTCTCCTCCCAGACCGGTCCAATATCATGTGTAATTTACACATTTTTACATGAAAATTACGGTTAAAAACTGGGCTATGAAACACTATAGCACCAGAGCGATCTGTTGGGTTGGGTCTCTTGCATATCCATAGATAGAGTATTGATGTAAATATAAACAATGTAATTAAAAAAATTGCTGCAGGAAAGAAATTGGACGTTATTCTAGAACTATTTATTAGAGGCTGTTTTTATTTCACTTATGCATGCCACAAGTATGATAAAAAATATGGGTATTTATTTTGTTCTCATACCATTTATAATAAAATACATTAACAAACTTTTTTTTTAAATTAACACCCCCTCAGAAGGGTTTTCTAAAATAGCCCTTGAGACCAATGTCGTTTTAATTGGTGCCGCGTCTAAATATGGTCAAATACTAGTCTTATTTTTTTCCCTTTATTTCTTCAATGATAATTAGGTAGGCACCAACCTATATATAGCAGATCTAGGCTAGAGTATACATTTAATAAATAAGAAAAAAATGTTAGTAAAACGCTCTAGTCAGTCAATTTAATTTTTTGATATTTTAATGTATCTTGTCTCAAGAGGGATAAAAAGCTACATACATAACCAAAAAAGTATATTGTCCAGCCAGAACCACGATAAAACAAATTGCAAATGATATTACAAATAAAACATTCACTTCACATTTCCTCACCACATTTAAACATGTAACATGGAGAGAAAATTACTAATATAATATATTGACCATCATTAGTCATGACTAATGTAAAGAACTAACAAATTAATTTAAAAATAAGTAGTATCATTTTATAATAATTACAATTATTACCTGTAAAATGGTAATATTCAATTGGGAAAAATTCCGGGGAGACGGCCACATCGAGACAGGCCGGTGTTAGGTGATATAAACTATGACGAACGTTATAACCGAGGTTATAGCATTGGAAATATGTTTGCGAACGCACTAGGTACCGCGTAAATTAGTAGATGAAGTCTAGCGTGTGAGATGACGGGATCGGCTGGCTGAGCCACCCTCTATAATAAATATATTAGAATATCTGCGGAAGGTGGCCCGCAGACTGCTGTTAATGGCGTTATTTGTATGTTAGTCAAGCAACGATAATAGGGATACCTACCTATTTTCCTATGTGCCTATGAAATAATAAACTATATTTTGGTTTTGTGCGTTTTTGGGATGTTTGCAAAATTATTTTTGAAAAATATTTACTTTTTTAAAAAGAGACTTTTCCCTGTATATTCCGACCCTGCCGCCCCTGAGGAGCCGTCACTGGTAAGTACGTAATTAGTACTAAGTAGTTAAAATAGGGGAGCGCCTCCTCCTCCTCCTCTTCCTCTCTCTCATGTCCCTCATTCTTATCTTCCTCCCCTTTTATTCTCATTCGCATCATATTTTTAATTTTTTCTCTTTGTCCTCTCACATTTGATTTTGCATTCTTAAGTTTTATAAATAGGTGCATCAAGATCGTTTTAGTATGCTAAGGAACGAGTAACTGTTAAAAGAAAAAAAATCTGTTGAATAAATCTATTAATAATATTAAAATTAAAATGAGTGAATCAGTTGGAGAAAGAAATCGATCCATTCCGCTTCAGACAATTAGCCTCGAAGAAATTATACCACGAGTTCGAGAAGAAACTATACCATTAGTTCGAGAAGAAGAAAATGGGATTGTTTTAAAAAATTTGAACAAAACTGAGAGTGAAGAGAAAAAAGTGTTTTGTGCTATTTGTTTTGAAATAACCGAATATTATGATTCATGTAGACCAAATACATGTTCCCACATTTTTTGTTTAAAATGTATTTTAAGATGGAATGATGAGAATTGTTCTATAATGGTAAACAATTGTCCTGTATGTCGCACTAGATATTACTATTTGGTACAAATCTTCAAAGATGTAATTAGACATCATTTTGTTGTAGTTTTAAAAAGAGGATAATATTTTTCATAATTTGTGTTTGTGAAAACTCTGGTCAAATAAATTTGTAAAAAGTAAATGTAAATACATATATATAATAATTGACACACAAATTTTCCTTTTCCTTTATTATATTTAAAAGACAATATTCTTTAAGTGTTTTAATACATACTAATTTGTTATGGTTTGACATTTTAAAATAAACAGTGGAAATTAAAAGTTATTATTTTTTAATTATACTAATAATATTAATATAATTTGCATCAAGTAAGAGAAAACTCAATTGAACACAGAAACAAGTGTTAACAAAATTTTATGGTAATATATGAGCGCTTATAGTGGCAGTTTACATAATCTACACATTATTTTTCCATATGATTAGCTATTTCATTTTTCGTTCTTGTTGCAATAAAAAAAATACAGGGTCAGATGTTAGAATAAAAAGAGGTATTTTGCATATAGCACTAGCATCTTCTTTCTCTCCCTTCTTTCTTTCTTCTTTTTTATTTTACTCCTTTTCCCTTCCTTCCCCTTTTTCCTTCCTACTCCTTTTTTTTCCTTTCTTCTTTTTTAATTTAACCTAACCTAACCTAAGATCCCCCTTAACCCCCCACCCTCACCCCATCTTTTTCTCTCCCTTCCTTCTTTCTCCTTTTTTCTTTTTCTTCTATTTCCTTCCTTCTCCTTCTTATTTCCTTCTCCTTTTTCCTTCCTACTCCTTTTTTTTTCTTTCTTCTTTTTTAACCTAACCTAACCTAACCTAATCTAACCTAAGATCCCCCTTCTCTCCCTTCCTTCTTTCTCTTTTTTTTCTCTCCCTTCCTTCTTTCTCCTTTTTTCTGTTTCTTCTTTTTCTCTCCCTTCCTTCTTTCTCCTTTTTTCTTTTTCTTCTTTTTCATTCCTTCTCCTTTTTCCTCCCTTCTCCTTTTTTTCCTTTCTTCTTTTTTAACCTAACCTAACCTAACCTAACTTAACCTAACCTAACTTAAACTAACTTAACCTGAAAAAGGTAGCCTGTAATTGGGGAGCCGGGATTTGAGTCTCGGGAATTCAGGGGTCCGGGGGAGGGGAAGGGGGGAGGGGGTAAGGTCGTTGCTCGGCTTGGGAAAGTGGTTGTCGTTCAACTTTAAGTAGGACATATGTGATCAACTTTTTCATATAAAATCGCCTCAGCGAAAAGACGAATGCAATTGATTTCTGCATTCACACTGTGCAGGGCTCGCGAGTTTTCTGGTGTTTTCATTGTGTCTATTTGGTAATTTTTTAATTTTTATTTATATTTCTAACATTTTTAGTTGGCAAAATTTAATTCTTATTTATATTGGTGACATTTTTATTTATATTTGGGACACTTTTATTTGGTATTTTATTTGTTATTACGATTTTCTTCATAATGGACATTTTTTTGGCATCGAGTAGCAAAATAATTGACAATGACTTTGACTTATACACATGTACTCAAATGCAAAATTTTGCAAACCAACAAAACAATGAAACAGACGTATTTACAACTAGTCAACAACAAACTATTCAGGACTTGAATGAAATTATTTACAATAGCCAAGTTCAGAATAATGCCAACAAACACAACAACGAAAAATATTTATTTACAGCTACTCAACAACAAACTCTTGACGATCTTAATGACATTATTGACAACAAAACGGACTTAATTACAACAAAAACTAAACAAACTCTTGAAGAACTGAATGACATTGACGAAAATCAATTCGAAAATTCTAGCTATGAGGATATTGTTTGTTTTCAAAAATCTAATCCAAATTATTTAACATTAAAATCGCCAATTAATTCTCCGAGACCAATTTGCTCTCCCTTTTTGTTTAGTGAAAATTCTGATTCGGAAGAAGAACAAATTGATCAAAATTTAAGTTCGGCTATATCTCCTATTAATTCACCATATGATATTGTAAATTCTGATTCGCAAGAAAAACAAATTGAAGCAAATTTAAGTTCGGATATTTCTCTTAATAATTCACCAGTTGAGCAAAATTCAATTTCGAAACCATCATTTATTATTAAAAAAAAAATTAAAATTAATAAAAAAAATAAAAAACAAGTAGCAAACCTTAAGTGTCTGGGTTTCGCTATTCAAAATTTAACTGATTTGATCACAATTAAACAGGGAGACGTAAGTACGGTGAATTATGTTAAACAGGCCTTTGACAAAAGTTGACTCATTTGAAGAAATGGATTCATAAAGTCAATTAATTTCTATTGCTTTTTTCAAAATTTGACTATAACTAAATAAAAATGCACAATATTAATTTTATTATTATTATCCAGAAAACTTCAAAAATGCAATTGCTTTTTTCAAAATTTGACTATAAACAAATAAAAATGCACAATATTAATTTCATTATTATTATCTAGAAAACTTCAAAAATGCATAAGTGTGTAACATGTAATAAAGTCTTCACTAGAAAGGATAATTTATTGCGACATATTAAAAAACATGTTTGCGGAAATTCCACAACACTCACTAGTTGGTTGAAACAACTAAAGCTTATTAAAGGTAAGAACATTTTATTTTTCATGTTTTATTTTGTAAAATATTTTTTCTTAATTTATAGATTATACAAATATTGTAAAGAATGCAAGAAAAATATAAACCAAAGTCTATGGGGTGGACATCTTCGATCTAGTGTGCACAAGAACAATTCCAAAATAGGCTTGGAGGAAGGTGTTGAAATTATCAAGTCGGCATTCAGGGAACGAATAATATCTTATAGGATTTCCTCACCCCAAAACTTCATAAATGTGAAAGAATATTTTCAACATTTGGAATACAAAATTGTACATCTAATAGATCAAGAACTGCAGAAACATAAATGTATCAAGCTAAATATGGAACTGTTCGGTTTCTATTTTAACCCCAGCAGCGACAGCTATGATGTCAAATCTTTTAATGCGCCGTTCCAAGTCATTTGCCAGGGAGATCAGACAAAAGAACTTTTAGAGCAAATCTGCACCATTATTGACCAGAAAGCTGATGAATTTGCAGAAAGAGATTCAGGTAAAGAATCTACTTTCTATTTTATAACAGCAACAAAAAAGTAATTTATTAATTTTTACGTTGCAGGATGGGCTTTGATGAATTTACTTCATTTGGAATTTAATGTTAACAAGCACAATCCGCTGAGAGCTTCATCTTTTATCGAACTTCCTCAAGAGATCAAGAGACGTCAAGCTGTGATCAACATTAGGAATGATGACAACTTTTGCTTCGCCTGGGCAGTTGTGTCTGCTCTTCACCAACCAAGCGGATTAGATTTTGAAACTTCATTCTACCCACACTACTCTTCTGTTTTGGATATGTCAGGTATAGAATTTCCAATGTTGCTAAAGAACATTAAGATTTTTGAAGAAAAAAATAACATTTCTATTAATGTATATGGATTAGAAATTATAAATCCTAAAAAGGGGTATGAAGTAATTGGTCCACTTTATTATTCATCGAATAAAAAAAATCAACATGTCAATTTATTGTTAATAAGTGATGACGATGAAAAAACTTTTCATTATTGCTATATTAAAGATTTATCAAAATTAGTTTCTACACAAATGTCTAAACATCACGGAAAAAAATATATTTGCGACGGTTGTTTACAATATTTCCCTACAGAAGAAAATTTATTACAACAGAATAGCTATGATTGTGATCATTTACGAATTAACCTACCTTCTAAAGAATTAATAAAAGATAAGTTTGGAAACTATTCATATGATAATATTTTGAAATTTGTAAATTATCATAAACAAATGAAAGTTCCTTTCGTGGTGTATGCAGATTTTGAATGCATTTTAAAGCCTTTAAATAATGACAATGTTGACAAAAATCCTAATACTTCATACACCTTAAAACAATATGAACATATTCCACATTCATTTGCTTATTATTACATTAAATGTTCCTTCGACGATAATTATTCTAAATTTGAAAGATATAGAGGTCAAAATTGTGATACATTATTTATAAATTCTTTAGAAAGAGACGTGTATAACATATACAATAAATTTTTAAAGGTTCCTAAAAAGATGATTTCTTTGAACGAACTGGACAAAATTTATCATAACTATGAAACAGTTTGTCATATTTGTAATAAACCTCTTTTAAATGACAGGGTTGCAGATCATTGTCATATAACTGGTCTTTATAGAGGTCCAGCTCATTCACTCTGCAACATAAATTACAGAATACCTAACTTTATTCCAGTTAGATTGCATAATTTGCGTAATTATGATTCTCATCTATTTCTTAAAAAATTATGCTTAAACAAAGAACAACTAACAGTTACCGCACAAAACAAGGAAACATATATTTCATTTGAAAAGGTTATTCATGTGGATAACTATTTTGATAAAAAGACACAAAAGGCTAAGAAAAAAAATATATCGTTAAGGTTCATTGATTCTTTTCAATTTCTATCCCATTCTTTATCAAAACTCTCTGAAAGCTTAAAAGATGAACGATGTAAAGAAATAAAAAAAATTTAAATGATGAAGAAAAATTTAAACTTATTCGGCAAAAAGGTGTATTTCCTCACAATTATATTGATGATTATTTAAAATTAGAAGAAACAACTTTACCTCAGAAAGAGCAATTTTATAATACTTTAACGGATGAGCACATCAGCGATGCAGAATATCAAAGAGCTGTAAAGCTTTGGAAATTGTTTAAATGTGAATCTCTTGGTCAATACTCCGACCTTTACTTACTCTCTGATACTCTCTTTACTTTTGGCAGATATTTTTGAAAATTTTAGAAGCACTTGTTTATCTACATATAAGCTCGATCCAGCTCATTTTTACACTTTTCCAGGTTTATCCTGGGAGGCGTGTTTGCGTTATACTGGAATAGAGTTAGAATTGTTAACAGATCCAGATATGGTACACTTTTTCAAAAAAAGCGTTCGCGGTGGTGTGAGCTCTTGCATTTGTAGAAAATCTGAAGCTAATAATCCATTTCTTTTAAATTTTGATCCTTTAAAGCCAACTAAATACATAATTTATTATGATGCAACAAATTTGTATGGTTATGCAATGTCACAGCACATTCCAACGGGAGATTTTGTTTGGTTAACAGATAAAGAAATCAATTTAAATATTATGAATATTTCTAAAAAATCTAATAAGGGATATCTTTTAGAAGTTGATTTAGAATATCCTACAAGTCTACATTCCTATCATAACGATTTTCCGTTTTGTCCTGAAAACTTTAAACCGCAAAATTCTAAATGCATAAAATTAATACCTAATTTAAATGATAAATCAAAATATGTTATTCACTATCAGTTATTAAAACAATGTTTGGAACATGGACTCAAGTTGACTAAAGTTCATAGAGTTTTACAGTTTTCTCAATCTGATTGGTTGAAAAAATATATAGACTTGAATTCAAGATTAAGAAATGATTCAAAGAATGAATTTGATCGTAATACTTACAAGTTGGCAAATAATAGTATTTATGGCAAGACTATGGAAAATGTTGATAGGAGAATTGATGTAAGACTTGTTACAGAGTGGGAAAAAAATAGAAGAAAAGATGGTGCTGAGAATTTAATTGCAAAACCATATTTCAAGGACTTAACAATATTTTCTGAAAAATTGGTAGCTATTCAAATGCAAAAGATTCAAGTTACTTACATTAAACCAATATATGTAGGCTTCTCAATATTAGATATATCTAAAACTGTCATGTATGATTTCTTTTATAATTTTTTAAAACCTCTTTATCAGGAAAATATTTCACTTTTATACACCGATACCGATTCGTTCATTTTAGAAGTCACAACTCCAAATATTTATTCTGACATGATAAAAAATATTCACAAATTTGATACATCCAATTATGAATTTGGTAATATTCATGAAATGCCTATTACAAAGTCAGTTATAGGAAAATTCAAAGATGAATATACTGGTGAACCCATTACTGCTTTCTTTGGTACTGGAGCAAAAGCATATCGCATTAAAACAGAAAATAGTTTAACAAAAAAAGCGAAAGGTGTTAAGAAAAGTGCCATTAAAAAGCAGTTGGATTTTATTCATTATAAAGATGTTGTTGAAAATCATTCTAAAACCTTTTATTCAATGTATGTTTTTCGATCTAGACAACACACAATTTTCACCGAATTAATTAATAAATTGGCTTTGAGTTCTGAAGATGATAAGCGGTATAAAATTCCCTATAGTTTTAATACATTAGCTTGGGGACACCAAGATATTGCTTTGTATCAATGGAATGCAGAACATGAAGATTTAGATATATTTATGTAGATATTATAAGGTATTTAAATTTGTTGTTTTTGAAACTAAAGTTAGTCTTCATAAGTCTCACAAAATGTGCTTAGAAACTTTTGTCAAAGAAATTGATAACAGTTATTTTAAAACATATGAAAAACGACTTTCCACTTTTAAGAAATGGAAAGGAAAATTGAGGCCAGAAGTGTTGGCTGGAGCTGTCTTTTACTATATTTCAATCAATGATATTTGTAAATGTTTTTATTGTGGTATTGAAATTTTTGATTGGTTAAGTTATGATGATCCTATTGTGGAGCATAAGAAATTTGCTAGGAATTGTGATTTAAATAACTGTTTATGGAAAAATAGGAATCGAATAATTGTAACCATTCAAAATAAGTCTTCAAGCTACACATTTTATATAGTATTATTAATATCCTTATTTATGAACTTTTACATATCTTTAAATTAAGTACTTTATTGTTCTTAGTATCTGCTTAATGTTAATAAATTTGGAATATAATTATTAATTTGTTTCAATGACTATCAGTAGATCGCAATTCATTCTTCTTTATTTTATTTTCCAAAATGTTTTTTATGTTCATCATCCCCCTGGCGTAACACAGTGTGAAACATGTTTTTGTAATAAAACAGACGTCACTCTAAGTAAATATTGTAAATTTATGAAAATTGGATTAATTAACAATAGTACAATTAGTTGGATGGAACGAATAAATGGAGATGAAAATGCAAGTAAATTTTTTAAAATTTTGTATCATTATCCAAATCGATCTATTTTTGATACAAATTGGATCGAAAAGTTAGAGTTTAAAAATAATCAGTTACAAAATTATTATGACGGATTCAAAAATTATTACTTTTCCATCATTAGTGTTACATTAAACTTTGCATTATTTTTATACATTACCATTTTAATTATTTATCTTTATTACAAATTTCAAACTGGAAATCTATTTTTTCATTAATCCATTTTAATCGAAACTTTAAAGAAAGTGGGGATGAGAATATTTAAGTACAAGAATAACGCAATATGTTTCAGTCTCGTTTAGTCATTATGAACAACGCCGTGGTTCATAAGCCTTTAGAAACGCTTCTTAATTCAGAAATTTATTTTTTAAATAATTCTTTGTCAAAATTTGTTCTTGTTGGCATTAGTTTAAATGATTTTTCTCCAAAAATTGTAATTGGAAAGACATTTGTGTTCATCAAGAAATTATTGTAAACAATTTCTACTTTCCTCAAGTTGATCAAACCAGTGTGAAGATAAACAACATTCATCTGCAGGTCCAGAAAATAAATGATATCCCTGTTCTGCAAATTACAAAAGGCCCACACTTCATATACTTAGGACAAGAGTCTTTGGACAATTTGTGGCGATTGAAGGAAATGATTGATTATAGATTATCTATAATTAAAAGGCAAGAATTCAATACATATTTCAAAATATTTCAAAATATTATTTCAGCTGATTGTGGCGACTTGTGTACGCATGTTTATAATATAATAAGTCCAACACAAAATCCTAACAGTGAAAATGTTTCAACTATGATGGAATTACTTGCTTTATATCCTGAAGAAATGGAAAACAAATTGAAGCAAAATGGAACAAAAAGAAAATATTACGAAGAAAACAATATATTTTCTGGAAGAGAACAATAAGGTGCATGTGTTAGTGAAGTGGAGCTTTGCTTACAGACAAGCCCGTAGGAGTAACTTTCAGATGTGGTACTTAGATAGACTCCGTTTTGAAAAAAGAATAAATGATTGTAAACTTATTCTAGATTCGATATTATCTGAGGAACATAGAAATAAAATATATTTGACACGTTTTAATAAAAATTGTATTTGATGTTTTACTTAATAAAATTTTAATTTCTCAAATGTGAATTTTATTTGAAATGAATTAGCACATAAGAGTAGGTACTTTTCGGACATTGTAATTTGTGTCAGCTAAAGCATAAAGTGAGGAACAGAAATAAAACATTTAACTAAAATTTAATTTCAATTTAATTAAACAATATTTTTTTTATCAATCCATGTATTATATTTTTTATCAAGTCCTAACCATTCACATAAACTTTGTTTCCTTTCCTTCTCAAAATCTTCTCAATAAGATACACATCGGTATGCTTTACTTTTAGTAATTCTTGCTTATAAAAACCACCCAGAATGTCCTGATTATCTTCGTCTTGAATTAAATATGTCCAGGGGTTTGTCATCTTAACTTCTTTAATGTGGAATATCTCATTTGACCAATTTGGTGTGTAACCTTTCGAAAATGCCTCTCGATGCTTGCTTATGCGTACGTGATCACCCACTTTAAACTTTGGAGATTTTATATCTAACGTTTTAGCATGAGTAAATGCAGATCTCAAGATTCTCTTTTCATTTGTTTTATTTACTTGTTTTGGCTTCATTCCTATTGAAGAATGTTTTGTATTGTTATATTCTTTTACAATATCCGCTAATATTTTAAACCATTTGTAATTTCCTTGAATGCTAAATATTTTCCACATATTATTCTTTAAAGTCCTGTTCACTCTTTCTACCATACTCGCTTTCAAATTGGAAAACGTGCTATAATGGTTAATTCGAAATTGTTGCATCAAATTTTGAAAATTTACATTGAAAAACTCTCTCCCTCTGTTTGTTTGCAAGTTTTTTGGTGAAGTTTTTGCACTGATTAATATTTTTTTCATTGCCGCTGTTACGTCTTTTCCAGATTTAGATTTTACCGGTTCGGCCCAAAAATACTTAGAAAATACATTTATGGTAATCAAGATACAATGTGTCCCAAATTTGGCTTACATGCATTGCTATCTCGTAAATCGCTATAGCTACAGGGTGGGTTAAATTAGGAAAGTTTTAGAGAATTTTATTACAAATTTGATGACGTTTTGAAGTTTAGGATATCTTTTGTGGTTTTCAAGATAATTGGGAAAAATCAAAATGGTGCATTTTCAACTTTTGCCCGTAGCTTCTAAACGACTCGTATTATGGTTTTATGGTTTATACATTATTAGGGCACTTTTATTAGAGGAACATTATGCAGGTAAAACGAAGTTTCTAGCTTCAATTGTTTTTGAGATATTGGCATCAACTTTTTATTTTCTTACCGACGCCATATTGGATTATTGTATTTTTGGAAAGATCTTTTTAAGAGCTTTCCAATGATTTATAACAAGGTAAGATTATTATTTTTCTTGAGCTCTAAAAACCAAAATAATTGTTTTTTTTTTAAGTAGGCTTTGATTACGCATGGCGGCCATAATGAAACAAAAGAATGCCGCATGTCAACAATCATTTTTTGTTCCTGAATAGTACTTGTTATCATTTTCTCATTGTGCCGAGTTTTTACAAAGTTTATTTGAGTTTCTTATACTACTTAAAATGGAGGGTAATTATTCCAATGAAGAGAATTTGGGTATGATAGAACTTTATTTTAAAGCAAATAGAAATACACAAGCAGCTGCGCGTTCATACGAAGAACAATTTCCAGACCGACATCAACCAAGCCAAAGGCACTTCAGATTTCTAATTGTTAACCTGTTAACCTACAGGTCTTTTTTGAAACCGAAACCAAAGACCTATTCAATAGATAATGAAGCAAGAAACCCAGCTATAATAGAAAGTGTCAGGGACAACCCAACAACCTCAGTAAGAAAGATTGAAGAACAAACGGCAATTCCCAAATCAACCGTCCAACGAGTCTTGAAAAAACTTCACTTTCATCCCTATAAACCTACTATTGTACAGGGTCTTCAGGTAAATGATTTTGCTAGAAGAATCACGTTTAGTGAATGGTTCATCAACAAATGCCAGCAAATACCCAACTTTCATTCTAAAGTACTTTGGACAGATGAAACACGATTTACAAAAACTGTGGAATTTTCAATAAACATAATACTCATTACTGGGGCACCGAGAATCCTCATAATTTAGAAGAAAGACGTTTACAAACAAAATTTGGGTTCAATGTGTGGTGTGGCATTATAGGTAATTCCAAACAATGCACTTCTGCTTTAAATCACTCATAACAATTTGTATTTTAGATAACCGTTTGATTGGGCCGTTCATTTCCCAAGAAAATTTATCGGGTAACAGATATTTGCAACTATTACGGGAACAAATTATTCCAGAAGTTATAAATTCTGTTCCCCCAAACGACCTGCAAAATATTTGGTTCCAACAAGATGGCTGTCCGGCTCACGGTACCAGAGAGGTGATGGCGGTCCTCAGAAATACTTTCGGGGAAAATATTATCGCTAATAATGGCCCTGTTGCTTGGCCGGCAAGGTCACCGGATATTACTCCTCCCGATTTTTATTTATAGGGATACGCAAAAAATGAGGTCTACGAATTTTCTCCGCCAGAAAGTCTCAGAGAGCTAGAAGACAGAGTCCGAGATGTTTTTGCTAATATTAACAGGAACACCTTAAGAAGGGTTACACGGAGGGTATTGGAGAAATGTCAAAAATGTGTGGAAAATGGAGGGAGGCATGTGGTGTAACTTATATTTTTTTTATGTGTTAATTTAAATTTAGTTTAGGTATTTTCAATAGTGTGATAGTTACATTTTAGTCACTAGGTATTCACTGTTAGTATAATATCTTAGTTGAAAATCTGAAACATCGATGGTTGAATTAATATTTTTACCCATAAGCTAACAAGTTTACAATTAGAAATCTGAAATGCCTTTGGCTTGGTTGATGTCGGTCTGGAAATTGTTCTTCGTATGAACGCGCAGCTGCTTGTGTATTTCTATTTGCTTTAAAATAAAGTTCTATCATATCCAAATTCTCTTCGTTGGAATAATTACCCTCCATTTTAAGTAGTATAAGAAACTCAAATAAACTTTGTAAAAACTTGGCACAATGAGAAAATGATAACTATTCAGGAACACAAAATGATTGTTGACATGCGGCATTCTTTTGTTTCATTATGGCCGCCATGCGCAATCAAAGTCTACTTAAAAAAAACAATTATTTTGGTTTTTAGAGCTCAAGAAAAATAATAATCTTACCTTGTTATACATCATTGGAAAGCTCTTAAAAAGATCTTTCCAAAAATACAATAATCCAATATGGCGTCGGTAAGAAAATAAAAAGTTGATGCCAATATCTCAAAAACAATTGAAGCTAGAAACTTCGTTTTACCTGCATAATGTTCCTCTACTAAAAGTGCCCTAATAATGTATAAACCATAAAACCATAATACGAGTCGTTTAGAAGCTACGGGCAGAAGTTGAAAATGCACCATTTTGATTTTTCCCAATTATCTTGAAAACCACAAAAGATATCCTAAACTTCAAAACGTCATCAAATTTGTAATAAAATTCTCTAAAACTTTCCTAATTTAACCCACCCTGTAGCTATAGCGGTTTACGAGATAGCAATGCATGTAAGCCAAATTTGGGACACATTGTATATTTAAATCCCTTATTAAATTTGGCATAGGGTAATATTCCAACCAAATTAGCTTAAAAAAGATCATTTAACCCTTTCACCACCACCCTTCTGCGTTTGTAGTTTTTTCTAGCAGGTTTATGTAATTCATTAACGACTTGTTTAACGGTTGACATGACAACAAACTTGTTTATTCAATTTAAAGGAAGTTCAATTTCTATGTTGTGTAATAATTCGAAATATAACTTTTATATGTTTTTTCCCATTCATTCAATTTATCAATTTGTATTGTATAACTTTTTTCATTTAAAACTTTGCTAATTTTAATAATCTCCCTTTCTAAAGCATTAAAGGAGTTTTTTATCTTTCCAGTTAAGAAAGTAGTTGATCTACTATCACTATTTTTGAATTCCTCCTCTGTTTTATTTAATTCTTGTTCTAATTTCTTAATTACATTAGACATTATCTTTCCAAAGGAAATATATTGTTGTTTTTCTTCCAAAGAGAGTTGGTCAATTGTTCTACTGTTAAGAATGCTATTTTGATTTCTTTTTTTTTTCATCATCTAACCTTTTTATAAAAGTTCTTAATTGTTTAATCTTTTCCTTGTGTTTTTCAATTATTACTTCTCTTATATTTGTTTCCATTATTTTATTAATTTTGTTGATATCATCACTTAATTTTTTGTCTTCCTTTTTAACATGTTCATTTAAAAATTGCAATTCTTTACTTATTTGATTTAGCGTTAGCAACTGTTTATTAACGTTTTCAATTGAGGTATAACATCCTTTAATCTGGTTTTCATACTTTAAAAAATTTTCATCAAAAACCTTAAGCTTTTTAGCAAAGATTTCATTATTTGTTTCATTTTCACCTAATCTCCTTTTTAAATTATTAATGTCACTTATTCCCTCTTGATTTTGTTTAACAAAATCTAACTTAAAATTGTTGAGAATTTTACTTTCAATATTTGAATAAATTGTATTTTCCAAAGAAGCAGAATTTATTAATTGACGTTTTGAAATATGGCGTCCAAATTTATCAACTGTCATGTTGAGCTTTCATTAAACAATAAATATGATTATATTTAATAGCTGTTTTTATAGTATAACTTTATCTTCTCTTAATTCTTCAATAATAGAGATAATCTCGTTACTATGAGCATTATTTCCCGCATTTTTGTTTACATTATTCCAGTATACATAGTCTGTATTTGATCTGTTTATTTTCAAAATTAATTTCTTTCCTGTTGTTTTGGCTCTAGTTGTTCTAAACGGAGGTTTTGGTTTGTTAAATGCTGTAACTAATCTTTGCAAGGTTTTTGTCTTTGTAATCCCCTTTCTTTGTAAATATGGTCCTATTATTGTAACATATTTGTGTGATGTATTTCCTTAAACTTGTTCATTTGAATCAAAATTCCTACGATATACATTTGTTTTAGCTAGAATGTTCATGTAATTATCTAAATCTTCCTTCTTATAACCTTTCGGTTCTTTTTTGAAAAGCAATTCGTATAAACCTGGCGTGCCTGTGTACGTTATTCCTTCCACTTTAATGTATTTCCAATAATTTCTGCCGGTATCTGTGTTAAACCAAAAGAAAACTTATCCGTTTCGAGGTCATGAACTATTCCATAATAATGGTCAAATTTATGTTGTGTATCTTTCACACTCTCATCAATATATGATCTGGGTAATTCATGAAATTCTGCTAAGTAATCTTTATATGACGGTGTACCAACATAGGTTTGAATTGTTTTTCTAGTTTGTTCCAATATGTTTGACAAGTTTAAATTTGTTGTTGTGTCACTAGAAGGATCTGAAGTTTCCGCTATAACAGTTGATGTCAATGGTTGTACTACAGAAGAGGAAGAAGTGATACTACTGTCATCTAAAAATGTTGGTAGTTCTGTGGGGAGTAACGGAGTTTTTCCTGTTTTCTGAATAGTTTTCGTCGGAGTTGATGTTTTAAAGCTTTGTAGGTGTTTTGAATTCTTCATACTTTGAAACTCTTTCTTCTTTTAAATCGAATGGTTCGAATTTACCAATATTTGAAATTAGCTGTTTAAGAGGTTGTGTTATTGGTCTATAAGTTTGTTCTAGTTCAGACTGAGCGGTAGAAGTAGCTAATTTCAAGCTTCGATATTTCTGCTTCTCGGCTTGTCTCGATTTTATTAATTCTCTAGCTAAACGTTTATCCATGCTGTACAAGTTTTAAATGAAATAAAACTGCAAATTTTTCACTTTTATAAATATATAAAAGAATCGAATTTACTCCTGTATCTGCCGTGATTTACTTCACAATCTTTGTCAATTACAAGAAAGCCATATGGATCCCTCCAACAGTTAGCACAAATATTTTTAAACTGATCAAATGTCATATCCCATATACAGTGGTCGTTATATATATGTTTTAAACTCAAACAGTCCTGTTTAAATAAAATTAATAAATTGGAATTTTCTCTCTAGACGTTTAAGGATTGAGGAATATCCTTGAAAAATAAAAAAACAATCAGTGTTTCTATGCCTTCCATGCGTGAAATAGTCCCTAATAAAAGATTGATTATGACAAGGAATATCGTCAAAAATGATAACGGAATTTGACTTTATCTCATGAGGTGAAATAATGTTCTCATCGCTATCGTATTCAAAGTATCCAATTTCTTTCATAGGCTTTAACAACTTTCTTAAATATTCATATTTTGGTTGATCCTATGACTTTGAATAAACATAGACATTTTCAAACCTAATTCCATTAGGATGCTCGAGCAGTGTAAGCATAACGTTGGTTTTACCGCTACCACTGCAACCAACTATGAGTTCTCTTTTTGAACCACCGCAAAATAAGTCACCATGCTTTCTCAACTGTTTACTTAAAATTTTTTCGCCATGATTATTTACTGGTAAAGAGAATTTTTGTTTTTCAACCCTCATTCTTAATCACACTAGTAAATATTTTTAGCTGTAAAAGTATTTATACCAGAAAAATGTCAATGTGTTATTAGTATAAAAAGAACTTCAATGACTGTGGGTCGGCATAAGTTGAAAAAAACTATCAAAAGACGTAATAGAAAAAGCTCTGGTTTAGTAAATAAATTAATTAATAAACTACCCTTCGAAGTTCATATACCAGGATATAATTATTGTGGTCCAGGCACCAACTTGGAGAAAAGATTAACTAGAGGTGACGTTGGTATAAATCCATTGGATTCCGCTTGTAAAGAACACGATATATCATACTCTCAGACTGAAGATTTATCAAGAAGACACATATCTGACCAAATATTAGAAAAAAAAGCCTGGGATAGGGTAAAAGCTAAGGATTCTTCTATTGGTGAAAAAATTGCAGCTCTAAGTGTTGCAGGAATAATGAAGAGTAAAAGAAAGTTCGGTTTGGGATTTAAAGATAAAAAAGGGGGTAAACTTAAATCGAGAAAAAAACGTATCATTCGAACACCCAAAAAAGTTGGAGGATTTCTACCCCTTTTGTTTCCCATTCTTGGCGCCCTGGGTGCACTAGGTGGAGGCGCGGCAGGAATTGCTAAGGCAGTAAATGATGCTAAAGTAGTTAAACAGCAACTAGAAGAAATACATAGGCATAATATTGCAATGGAAAATGCTTCTAAAGAAGGCAAAGGATTATATATTAGACCATATAAAGGAAAAGGACTATTTATTAGACCTTATAAAGGAGGATCAGTCAAAATGAAAGCAATCAGACAAAAAAAAACTCAAAATAAGTTTTCCAAAAAGAGCACTTACGAACAATGATATTATTAAATATGTAAAGCTGTTAAAAATAACTGGCTTTAGAGGTGTTTTTATGCTCGATGAACTTCCAAAAAAAATTAATCTGAAAGAGTGTGGTATTGTAAATTTGGATAAAAAACAAAATAAAGGATCTCATTGGACTGCTTATATTCAAAATAACAAAAATGTAATATATTTTGATAGTTATGGAAATTTAAAACCACCTTTTTAACTTCTCAAATATTTTAATTCGAATGGCAAAGTGGATGTATTTTATACTTATGAAAACAAACAAAAATTTAATTCATATAACTGTGGTCAACTATCCCTAAAATTTTTGCAAAAAAATATATAAACTCATTATTTGTTGTAATATCTCATTCATAAATAAACTACAATGTCCACCACAATTGCCATATCAGGAAACAGTTCTGTTTTGTCTGCTGATTTTAATCCGCCCATATATTTAGAGGATGGAAAACAATATTACCTGGGTTTAGCTGATTTTGAAACGTTTATGACTATTCCCAATATAAAAGAAGGATATAATAAATTTTATATAGATAATAAAGTAATTGTTATTCCCGACGGAACTTATGACATTACAGATATAGAAACATACATAAGAGAAAGTATAGAAGATTTATTTCCGAATGAAAAAATTTTTTTTCTTTTGAAAGCAAATGTTAACACTCTAAAAACTTTTTTAATGTGTAGTAGAAAAATTGATTTTACCAAGGAAGATTCGATAGGAAAAATGTTGGGTTTTAATAGCAGGATACTAAAAACTATGAAAGAGGAAGAATCAGATAATGTTGCAAAAATAACTAAGGTGAATGCTATTTGTATTGATTGTAATATTTGTGTCGGTTCTTACAGTAATGGTAAACCTGTTCGTATTATTCACCAGTTTTATTCAACTGTAGCTCCAGGCTATAAAATAGTGGAATCTCCTTTGCCCATTTTGTATTTTCCAGTTAGCGTCAAAGCAATTAACAATATAACCGTTAAAATAGTTGATCAAGACGAAGAACTTATCAGTTTTAGAGGAGAAACTATAACAGTAAGGTTACATTTACAAGCTAGTGACATATAAAATGGTTGTTAGATATAATAGAGCCCTTGGAATGAGACTTGCACCTACCACTATCAACAAAGTAAAAACTTATAAAAAGAAACAGTTCAGTATCAAATCCAACACCAACAAGTTAAGACGAGATAATCGTAAATTTCTCACATCTTTGGGTTTCACTGTTTTAAAATAATGAATATATTAAACGTAAACGAAAAGCTTTATGTAGACAATTCCATCGTTAGTTCAGAGCTTCACACATATCAACCATATATTTCTTCAAAATTCAATTACAATGATGAAATAAGGATCCCAATTCAAGAACTCGATGCTTACACTCTACCATCAGATAGTTTACTTTATATCGAAGGAAAATTAACTAATACAGAAGATAAATATAAGAAAGAATTGCTATTTATTAACAATGGTATAGCCTTTTTGTTCAGAGAAATCCGCTATGAACTAAACGGAATTACTATAGATTCAATAAGAAATGTTGGATTAGCATCAACCTTAAAAAGCTACCTTTCCCACAATACCAACGAAAGTTTAAAACTGGAAAATGCAGGTTGGTTTCCACATCGAAAAGAAGGTGATAAAATTTTAGTTGATAATGATGGAAAATTCTCCGTATCCATACCACTAAAAATGGTTTTAGGATTTTTTGAGGATTACAGAAAAATTATTATGAATATGAAACAGGAATTAGTTCTTATTAGATCAACTGATGATTTAGATGGTGTTATCTTCAAAGAAGATCCGGCACACCCCGTTAGTGCTCCTGACACTCCATTGGTTACTTTCGATAAAATTTATTGGAAAGTTCCTCACATTCTAGTTGATATGCCACAACAACTTGCTCTATCAAAAAAATTAGAATCAAATAAAGATATATTGACAGGATTTAGGAGTTGGGAACTTGTTGAATATTCTTCTCTAACCGAAACAACCTGTCACACATGGCCGGTAAAGACAACTAGTAAACTAGAGGCTCCTCGTCATGTTGTGATTGGCTTTCAAGAAAACAGAAAAGGGAAAATTGCTAAAGATATGAGTAAATTTGACAATATTACCTTGTCAAATATTAGAGTATTTTTAAATTCTGAAAGATATCCTTATCACGATTTGTACTTAAATTTCGAAGAAAACAAATTTTCTGCTTTATACGAAATGTTTGCCAACTTTATACAGTCTTACTATGGTGTTCCAAATGAACCCATTTTTAATCCTGAACAATTCAAAAACATTAGTCCTATTACACATATTGATTGCTCCCATCAAAAAGAAACAATTCAAACGGGATCCGTAGTAATGAGAATTGAATTTGAGACACACAATGCAATTAAAAAAGATACTTCTGCTTATTGTCTTATTTTACATGACAAATTATTTAGCTACAACCCTCTTACTAAAATTGTGAAACAATCATAAACTTTATCCCCACTCTTTTCATACTTCGATTTAATTTAAAGGCATTTTCAAAAGCTTTTAGTTTTAGTCATGACATCAAAACGACAACAACAAATTGAAAATTCTATTTTTAAAATTAATCAACTGAAAGAAGAAATTGCAAATTATTCAAGTAAAAAAATTCTCATTAAAAAATTTGCTGCTTTGAAAATATGAGATTGGTTATGGATATTCAACGATTCAAGGATGAAAAAAATTAATTTATACCAAAAGAGCTTGCAGCTTTTGATGGTTATGAAATGACTCATTACATTTTTAAAAAGCCTTTTCCAATGGATTTCTTTCACCTGATTGTCACAAGCAGGCGGTATGGCTAATGAAAAATCATCATTGTATACATTGGAATAATGGATTTACTCCATTACATCATTTCCCAAAAATAATTGAAACACTTACGAAGAAAGCAGATCTTGTTTTTGTAAAAAGAAACGAAAAATAGGATTTTATAGAGAAATATTCTAAAAAGCCTGTGATTGAAATAGATGAACAACCAGCGCTAAAGCTAATGGAACCAAAATGCTTCTATCATTCAAAATCACCTTGTATGTGTGCTTTGCCAAATGTGTTATTTTTATATGACAATTGTTTTATGAATGAATAAAAATAACAAAAAAAACTTAATTACATTTTTATTTTGCATTAACTAACCATGATTTAATACAATTAATATGATACCTTAAATCTAATTTTCTAAATTCATTTAAAAGTTCATACTCATTTTTATATTTTAAATAATCATTACAAAATTTAGCAGCTAATTTATATTGTTCCATTCGGTCTATATTCTTAACGTATGCTGACAAATCTTGTGCCTCTGCGTCTTCTTCGCCTACAATTGATAAATATTGGAAGTATGCAGCAGATATAATAAACTCTTCATACATTTCAGTAACCACTTGCACCATTGTGAATATTATTAAATTTATTCTTCCTTCTCAATTTCTTGAAGAATAGTATCCTCGTCAATAAATTGCTTCAAGTCTTTTAAATAGTAACCAAAGCCAATATCTTTTAGATCTCGAATAAGTTGAAAAACATTTAATGTTTCAAAATATTTGTTGCAACAGAGGGCAGCCTTTACGAATTCCGCAGCTTGATTATAATAAAAGTCTATCCACTCCGGACCACTTGCCATAGAATATGAGAAATAGGTTTTTGAAAGATTACTAAATTTGTCCTCTAATAATTTAACTGCAATCAGCAACTCAGCCATTTAATTTATTTAACATAATATCTTAAATATGTGGGGGGACGTCTCTTGCGAATAGGATTAACTTTTCTTGATGATACCTGTTTTTTATCTTCGTATAATTGAAACCTCTTTTGGGTTGCAATAATAGTAGGTATAAATTGGCAATCTTCTCCTATAAATTCTAATAGGTGGCTTAATTCTCCTACAAAGTATGATTACCCAAATGTATTAAAAAACGTAGTAAGGCTTATAATTCCTTCTAAATAATCATCACAACAGTCAATTGCTTCCAAATAATCTCGTTTCAGTGGATAAAACAGCTTGGTGTATTCATCTTTCGAAATCACTTCAAAGAAATTGAGATATTTAACTTTTAACTGTCTGATAGATGTAGCTAATTTTTCGCGATTATACATAATTCACTTATTACTTGACACATTTTTTCTTTTTGTTTTATACACAATTGGTGGAAAAATTCAAAAATAACTTTTTACGCAACTCGAGCACAGCTTAGTAAATGTGCCTCAGCATACTAAAATGATCTTGATGCACCTATTTATAAGACTTAAGAATGTAAAATCAAATGTGGGAGGACAAAGAGAAAAAATTAAAAATATGATGTGAATGGGAATAAAAGGGGAGGAAGATAAGAATGAGGGACATGAGAGAGAGGAAGAGGAGGAGGAGGAGGCGCTCCCCTATTTTAACTACTGTACTATATTATGGCAGAATATTAGACAATGTGACAGGGTGACTTGTTTTTAAAATGATAGACGCCATAAACAATCTTTATAAATTGGGTCGGTGGATTTTCAGTTGTATGCTAAGCTCTTAGCAAAAAAGAAACAAGATTTGAAGTATTTAGCGTATTTTTTTATTACCTGCCTAGTGCTTTCAACTGGGTCTCATTGAAAATTTATTAGTAATATTTTGGTGTTAAATAGGAACTATGAGAGCAGATATTTAGCTCTGGTCAAATATGTTTTAAATTTTTCATAGCTCTCTTCGTTTCTCAGATACGGGGCTAAATTGAAATCATTGCAATGTGAGACCTCACTCATATTTCGACTATGCTTTACCTTATCGAAAAAAAACTAGGTTAAATAGTTTCTTACGTAGAATCCAGTGTTGTAATCAGCTTTCAAGGCCTTTGCTTTTGAGATACAATGTGTTATTGTTTTAGAAAAATTCTAGATTTTTTGTTGTTCCAATATGGTAAAAGCTATTTAGTTAAAACATAGAGCATTTTAATAGATATTTAAGGATTGCATTTGGTAAGTACTTATAAGCTAGATTAAACTCAACCATAGGCATAGTTATGGGTAACCTTGAGAAGCTTTGCGATGCGATTGAAATAGTATGCCACTGATTTTTTTGTCAGATTAATAGCGCTAAAGAAAAGAGAAGGTAAAAATACATATATTTGTCTGGTCGTTCGAGGAAACTTTTTTTTTTAGTGCGGGTTAAAGGTTAAAGTTGCTCAAATTCCAGCGTTTTTTAATACATTTATAAATATGCATGGGATAAATGTACTTTTTTTTTCAACTGGGATGTTTCACTTTTTTGTAGGTATGTTTTGAAAAGCCAACAAAAGTATTGTGTATGGGTAATTTGAAGAACTTTTTTGAGTAAATTTGTTATACTGTTAATTTTACTCCTATATGAAATTACTACCTTTTCTAGTTTTTTTGTATGAGAAGGAAGTGGAATAGTCTATTTTTTTTAATGAATGTCGGACTTTAAGCAAGCAATAAGAAAATTTATTTAAAAAAATGCATAAAATGGAAAACTTTATTGTTTTGAGAAATTAATATTAGTGGTAAAAGAGCGATCTCAAACTTATAAGAGTGAATATTAAACATTGTTAAACTCTTCCTGCCCCCTATGTTACTTAGATCGTGTTTTCCCTGTTCCCTTATATATATATATATATATATATATATATATATATATATATATATATTTTTTTTTTATATCTGGAGTTTCTTAGACATTAATGAATTATATTTAGTTAGAAATTTTCTTCGGCCTTTGGTATATAAATTGAATTTAAACACTAATATATAGGGTTACTCACGCTCACTGGCTTGGACATAAACTCTTTTTTTAAAATGTTTTAAATTGTGCGATATTGCCGCTTCTACTTGGTGGCATAATTCGATTTCTAAATGGCATGTCTTGTATATTATTGCTTTTTTGTATTGTCTTGAACATTCTAACCCTTTTTGTGTTGTTTTCTATACCTAACTGTTTTCAAGAAAATGTCGCTTGAAAATTGACATTTTTGACCCTTCAAAGCTCTGTCTATCATCTATCCTAGTTTTCAATTATCTATTTCCTCACACCAATTTCTGATTTTACACGAGGTGTCAAATTTGACATTTCCTGTCAAAGAAGAATTTGATGTCAGAATATAGACGACCAAGATAAGAAACTGCAATCCATTTCGTTGCAAGTAAAGTTATTTGGGAGTACAGAGCCTGAATGGGTCACAAAAATCAATTTTAAAGCGCCATTTTCTCAAAAACAGTTGAAATTAGGTATAGGAAACATAACCCCAAAAAGTGTTTAGAATATCCAGGACAATACAAAAATATAATAATATACAGGTCAGTGCATTTAGAAAAAGGATGTTGCCTCCGGTTTTCGATATAAGCGCGGCTACACCGCATAATTTAAAATATTTTTAAAACAGAGTTCATGTTCATCTATGGTGAGAGCCAACTTTTCTAAATCATCT
Source organism: Kuschelorhynchus macadamiae (assembly GCA_030620095.1). Classification (NCBI taxonomy): domain Eukaryota; kingdom Metazoa; phylum Arthropoda; class Insecta; order Coleoptera; family Curculionidae; genus Kuschelorhynchus; species Kuschelorhynchus macadamiae. The sequence continues at coordinate 399,810 of JAUTXW010002476.1, forward strand.
ACTCATTGGTTTAACAAATACTTCTAATAGGCCACTGAGCTTGAAAAACCCTGTATATACAATATGTCCGAGGATGGCTTTTACAAGAGGTCTAGGGGACTGAGAATTGAAAGATAGAAAGAAAAGTCACTCTTGATAAGTATTTTGCTTGAAAAATAAATAAGGTTCGCGTTATCAAAAATTATATTTATTATACAGGGGGCATGAAAAATACAAAAATGTTATTTTGCCTGAGAGTAAAAATGTCTCATTTTGCGAGATAGATAAAAAAGTTACTCTCGATAATTTTTTTTTTAAATAAAAAAGGTTTGCGTTACTAAAAATTTAATTTTGCGTTAGAATAAAAATGTCTTATTTTGAAAGATACGAAAAAAAGTCTATCGATATAAGTTTTCGCTTGAAAAATAAATAAGGTTTTGCTGTATAAAAAATTAAATTTTTTATACAGGGGCCATAAAAAATACAAAAATGTTAAAAAAATAAATTCAATAATTATTCCAAACTCACATTTAAATTTTCTGCAAAATTTAAATTCAATTGAACAAGATTTTTTTACGTTGATTTTTAAAAAAATGTATTTGGTCATTTTGTTTCGACATCTTAAATTGAAACCCATATTATCAGTTTTTACCTACTCCGTTGGTCCGCAGATATCCCAGATATTAAGTTTCTGAATGGTTTACATTAACGATCCTCTTGTTGTTATGTTAAAGTGGTGTATTAGTTGAGGATAGGATCCAGTAAAAAAACCAAAGGCCATATTTTAAATTGCCGACGTTTCGCCAATTTACTGGTGCATCATCAGGACACATAGATTTTATATCCTGCATGAAACCCATATTAGTCTTTAACTACTCCATAGATCCGCAGATATTTCCTAACCCCAAATAATACACCTCTGTAACATAACAACAATAAAATCGTTAACGAAAACCATTTAGAAATTCAATATCTGGGAAATATCTGCGGGCCAACGTAGTAGGTAAAGACTGAAGATATCTGTTTCATGCAGGATATAGAATCTATATATGTAGCCTGCGGATGCAACAATAAAGTTTCGAAACGTCGGCAATTTAAAAAAGTCTTTGGTTTTTTTTACTGGATCCTAACCCCAAATAATACACCACTCTAAGATAAAAACAAGAGGATCGGTAACGAAAACCATTTAGAAACTTAATATTTGGGAAATATCTGCGGACAAACGAAATATGTAAAGACTGATAATATGAGTTTCATGCTGGATATAGAATCTACATGCGTCCTGCAGATGTAACAATAAAGTTGCGAAACGTCGATTATTTAAAAATAGTCTTTTGTTTTTGTTACTGGATCCTAACCCCAAATAATACACCACACTATAACAACGAAAGAATAGTTAACGAAAACTATTTACAAACTTAATATCTGGGTAATATATGCGGAACAACGAAGTAAAAGTACTGATAATATGTGTTTTATGCATGATATAAGATCTATATATGTATCCTGACGATGCAAACAATTAAGTTGCGAAACGTTGACAATTCAAAAAATACTTGTTTTTTTTTTACTGGATCTTAACCCCAAATAATACAGCACTCTAACAAACATTTGTTAACATTATTCCTCCATACTGCATTTTTACCAAAATATTATTAGGTCATCCCCATAATATGAGCCTTAATTTTTGGTCAAAATTTGAAGTCAATCGGGTAAGTAGTATTTAAGCTATGTCGCGAACTGACACACAGACGGACCGACGGAATTGATAAAACATGTTTTTTTGGCATCTAGGGACGCTAAAACGTGAAGATATGTAAATCCTGAGAGGGTGATTTTCTTCACGATTACAAAAATTTGGTCGCAATTTTGTTCTGCTATCTTGAATTAGTAACACATTTTTACTAGTTGAGCCCTATACCACAATTAGTTATGGCACGCAATTCAATCAATCAAGTAGCAATCAATCAATCAATTAAGTAGTTTTTTCAGGCTGAATTTTTAAACAATTTATTATACAGCCATTTTGTTCCGCCGTCTTGGATTCGTACCAAAATTTTACCACTTGATTTCAACATAATACTTGCTGTTTTTGCAAAATTTGAGATAAATTGGATGAGTAGTTTTCTAATAATAATTTTGTTTCGCCATATTGGATTTTTACCCAAATGTTACCAGATCATCCCCATATGACCCTTAATTTTTGACCAAAATTTGAAGTCAATCGGATAAGTAGTTTTTTAGCTACGCCGCGAACAGACAGGCAGACCGACGGAATTGAGAAAACATGTTTTTCGTCATCTAGGGACCCTGAAACGTGAAGATCTGAAAAAATCTCGGAGAGTGATAGTTACAATACTTCTCTTTTACGAGGGAAGTAAAAATCGGTAAATTTCCTATACCCTGAAATTCCCTCGTTATGAATCTTTTCTTTTATTAGGAACAGTGGTGGAACGTGACCAAATTTAGTAACATATATATATGTATATATATATATATATATATATATATATATATATATATATATATATATATATATATATATATATATATAACCACTAACTGCAATGTTTATTTGTCGTGTCGGTCGACCAAGCTCTTTAATTTTAATCTTGTCTTCATATGCCAAAGAGTTAAAACTATGAGTTTGTGAATACTCGATTGAATTTATATCTATGCGACGTAAACAGAACCAATAGAAGGAACGATTCAACAAAATACGGCCGCGCGAGTAATTCGAAATAAAAAAAAGTAACTCTTTTCTTCTTTCGCCATGGAGTTGCAAATCATCAATAAATCTCCGTATTAAGTAAGCCACGTGCGGCGCTCGACCAATCCAATGTGTCATTTTCAGAAATCGTTCGCTGTACTGAAATTATTGTCAGTAATAACACCCGCGCTAGGCGAATTTACTGGAAACGATACCCATACCAGACAGCTAGAGATATAAAACTTCTATTTAGTTGGGACGCTGTTACTAAAAATCCTCATTCGCTTGCTAAATGTCGAGCTCGTCGGAAAATGAGCCTACGCTGGAGATCTATATATATGTATCCCTATATAACATTTAATTGTTCGGCAAAAGTTCTTTGAATAAGTTGATTTTTTTTTATTTTGATTGGTCGCCATTTTGTTTCGTCACCTAGAATTTGTAATACATCTCTCTATCACATTTAATGCTTGCACAAAATTTTAAATACATTTAGTAAGTAGTTTTTTAGTAATAATTTTTTAACGTATCACTAGGCCACCATCTTTTTTCGCCACATTTTTTGCCAAAATATTACCAGGTTATCACCATATGACCCATAATGTTTGACCAAAATTTGAAGTCAATCGGGTAAGGAGTTTTTAAGCTATGCCACGAATTTGCAGACAGGCAGAACCGACGGAATTAACAAAACATACTTTTTGGCATCAAGGGGCCCTAAACGTGAATATATGTAAAACCTGGTGACTTTTTTTCACGATTACAAACATTTAATTTGGCCGCCATTTCGTTCGGTCATCTTGAATTCCTACCACAATTTTACCAGTTCATCTCTATACCATAATTAATTATTGCATAAAATTTCAAATCAATCCGTTAGGTAGGCTGAATTTTAAAATATTTTATTAAGTTGCCATTTTGTTTCGCCATCCTTGATTCGTACCAAAATTTTACAAATTGATTTCCACAAATTACCTGATTTTTGTGCAAAAGGTAAGATAAACTGGATAAGTAGTTTTTTAGAATTAATTTCTTTACCCTTTTACTAGGGCGTTATTTTCTTTCGCCATATTTAATTTTTACTAAAATGTTACCAGGGCATCCCCATTTAATCCTTAATTTTTAACCAAAATTTGAAGTAAATCAGATTCCTTTACGAGGGAAGTAAAACCAATTTTTTGAAAAACACAAAATCTAGTTGGAATCGCAAATACAAATTTTTTTTATCCTAAAATTCCACCTGTTTTACATTTTCCAAGATTATAATACTTCTCCACATTTTTATTTTTAATCAACAGAAATTTGCTTTTATTGCACATTACCCATAAGTATATTTTTCGCGTTCTTTCAGTGTATCGAACGCTACGTAATAACTACAATTCGAGACGCTTCCTGTACGCCAAGACTTGAAAAATTGTGCTGTGGGTAGGCAACTTAAAATACTTTTCGGTTAAAAACCTGTCCAAAAGGGTTTACGCGCTGCAGAAATACAAAGACATGAGTGCGATTTAACATTTCAAATTTTGCAGTTATGTAAACAAAGGATCAATGTAAGGCGGTAAAGAGCCATTTTGCGGGAAACAAGTTTATATGTGGCGGCATTTCCGGCAAAAAATGGTCGAAAATGGACAACTTTACTTCGAATTTTATCATTCTAAATTCGATTTATTTAAAAAATACGGATTTAGCGCCCAACTATACATGTTTCCCTATTAAAATCACATTGAAGCTAATTACCTTTTATAGTTTTTACATAATACTGCAGCCGCGGAAGGCTTGCAAATGATTCGTAATATAGCGTGCAGTAGACCCTTAACGAAAGGCAATAATACATATTACCAGGCAGTACTCCGTGTTAAGTTCATGACCTAGGTCATTTTTATAAATGGAAAATTGAGCATAAGTCTTAAGATTGTTTTTTTGAGCCACAAATAGGCTTAGCATTATTGTTTTATTAGCTCAAGCCCTACCTAAACTACTCTGCCATAGTTAAGTACAGATTCTACAGGAGAACAATAGACCATTCTAAGAGTTGTTAGCTGTAAGATATGTCATACAGAGTTATATATTAATTTTCTATTCATATTCGATATGATTTCTCCAATTTAGATTCTGATCTATTATTATTTGTGCCACTTAAACAATATATTATGTACAATTATGTATTTAATAAAAAAATAAAAAAATGGTGTTGAATTTATTTATTACAAATCTTATAGAAATAAAAAAATAGAATAACTTTATTTTACTAGTACTTTCTAGAACTAGTTTACTACCGCAAAATTGTAATAAAAATACAATCTTTTATAATTCAGTCACATACGTATACAAATAATTATTGGCATTTTCGAAAATAGCATTTTTGATTGAAGACTAAGAATATAAACATTTTTTTTCCGAGTCCAATTTTTTATTAATAATTCAATATATTTAACTTTTTTTTCAAAATAAGTTTTCTTGTATTATTTAGTTATTTGTATGCTGTTCTAATAAAAATATTATTAATATTATTCTTATGTTGATCTTTATTTTATAGATCACTCAGTTTCTGCCAAGATTTGCAGCAATTTGTGTGAACAATTACTGTTCTGTAACAGAGAATTTCTTTTATTATTTTCAAAATCAGATTTACATTGCTACTGCCATGCAACTTGGAATAAAGAGAGAAGGAAAAGACATGTTATATGTGAAGTTATGGACTACTTTGGTAAGTAAGCCTTTTTCGGACGTTATGCAAGTATGAATTTTTTACTCCTTAAAAAAGAAAATAATATATTTTTAATTTAGATCTAATTTAAACAGTAAATAAAACAGTTTCAAACACGTTTATTTTTTTGCAGAGTTGTGGGTTTAATCTCAGTTTGTACCCAGTATTTTTCTCCCTTTTATTTCACTTTCGATATCTAAAAAAAATAATATATTTATAACAATTTGGTTATTGTAAATGTTAATGTTAATGATCAAGAGCTTCATCAGAGCTAGCATTCAGTAGAAGTAATGCCTTGTGTATTAAACACTGTATATGCTTGAAATTTAAAATTTGCTAACTACTAAGAAGCCTAGCCTGTAACTAAAATTACAGAATTAAAAAAAAACAGGTTTTTAGCCATTTATTTTAAATGCTTAACTTTATTATAAAGGAAATAAAATAACATACACATAAATAAGCCTTTCTTTATTTATCTGGTGTATACCTAACATATTACATAAGTTAATTATTTTATATATGTTATTAATTAATTATTAATATATTTAAATTTAACATTAATTAATTTATATATTATATATAAGTTGCGAATCTGAATTTAATCGTCTTAAGTTTTTCTTTTATATATTTTTTTTTAATTTATGTAATAACAATATTGGATAATTTAGGACAACTTTCGTTTTCAGTTTTCTGAATTACTTCAAAAAATTACTAAAATTAGATTTGTACTTTTTAGAATAAAATATTTCCTTATAAGAGAAACCACAAAAATAATTACATAAATATTTGAAATTAATTTCATTTTAATTTGGAGGAAGTGACTCATGTTTTGGAGGACTATTTACATCAGGTAGGTGAGAAACATGTTGTGAAGATCTAGTCTGCAATAAACGAAATATATACATTATAGAGGGAAAATTAAAAAATATACATAATAACAAATAAATATTTAAAAAATCGGAAAATTAGCGATTTTGTAAGGTCTTAGGGAAAACCTTATAACTTTTTTACCTTTAGAGATAGCCATTCTTAATGAAAATTTAGTCATATTTTAAAAAATATTTATTCCTCGTCAATATTAATGTGTTTAATGTATTTCTCAGTTCAAAATACCTATATAATCATACATCTTTAAAGCATTCTCCGAGAAAAATAGAAGTTTTTTTTTTGAAAATGAGGCGTATTAGACAAATAAGAAGGTAATATACCATGTATGTAAAACTTTATAACTAAAGACAATATTATATATAAGCATTTGATTTATACTAAACTTAAACAGTCTTAACATATCCCTAAACTTAGAATACCTATTAACTTCAAGATAATTCTTAAATTATGTCTCTGTTTTGCTACTATACTATAATACTAATAATATTACTTTATTATTAATTATACTACTATAATATAATGTCGAACAGTACTCAAAGTGAGGGGCTATTATGGTCTTGCACTGTTATTCAAGAGTACAAAGTCAAACATACCTCTACTTATTCTAAAATAATTTATTTTTTGCAATTTTTATCTAAAATATATGTTTATCAAACTTGAGTTTATCATCAATTAATTAGCCTAGATATTTACATTCAGAAACATACTCGAGTTGCTCCTCAAGAATATAACATTTTTGTCCCAGACTTATCTGTATTTTTAAAAACAATTACCTTTGTTGTTTTTGTATTTAGAAATAAAAAGTTAACATTTAGCAACTTTTCAAATTCCTATAACTGACTGTAATTTTTCTTGTACTTGTTCTCTATATTCCTTAAACATTCTAAAGAAATTTGAATGGGACTTTTACTGGATATTTGGATGATATTCACAAAGCATTACAAAAATGAAAAAAATCTGTCCAGCAGCTGAATTCAAACTAGCACATCTAAGACTATTATTCAACCAACTCCATAAACAATCACCTAGACACCTCGACTATCCACCTACACAAATGCTTTATATTTAATAATGTAGATATCCTAATCTATTTCAATAAAGTTAAAGTATTTAAGTCATATACATATTAACTACTTGATTTTCTATGTATATGGTTTCAGCAGTTTTGAAAATATTTTACTAGGTTTGGGTTACCAATTTTTGAAAATTTGAGATTTCTTTACCAATTTGAGGATCCAATTTTGAAAAATCCCGTCTTCTTAACTGGAAAATTACTCCTAAAATTTTCTAGCTCTAATATTGTTTACTGTTCGTGACGAATGAGTACTCTGATGTTTGCGGCACCCTGCGTACTATAAAAAAAAATCTAAAATGTGGGAAAAAATAAAATGAGGTCTATCCATGTTTCAGCACTCTTTTCAAAATATTTTAATGTTTTTGAGATATTAATTTATAAAAATTTGAGGGGTTACCCCCTTTTTTCTGTAAGTTGAATTAGATCAGTATCAGTCAGGGCATTGCTCTCTATATTAGAATAGCTATATATTTAAAACTTACCTCATGATTTATTAACTTCGATTATTGTGGGGACAGCACCTTTTTTGAGTAGTTTTTTAGGTATCGGTAAACTATGTTGACACTCTTAAATCCCATTTATTTTTGTTTTTATCCACTATTCAAGGAGCCCTAATTGAGAAAATGTGTAGAAAACTCTCATCAGCACTCAAAAATTACTCTAAGATGTGATAATTATACAAATTAAAGGTAATTTTGATTTCAAACATCTTTCCGACTGTTCCCATTGCCATGCTTATTTTAATTTGATGTGCGACGTTGCGCGAATGCGGAATAGGTTAGGTTAGGATTGGTTAGGTTTTCTGTAAAGAAAGCACGTGGTTGCGCCAACCGAATTCCGAGTCTATATTGAAAGGGGGATGTTTCTGTAACAAAAACTATATTGTTAGGTGAATCTATCCCGTTAACCTTAGGTTAGCCCAGGTTCGTCAATAAAACCTTCATTAAAACTATAATAGTAACAATAAATAATTACAATTCTGTTGTCCAAATCTTTTTCAATTGCTCATTTCATTTCCTTTAACAAATTGGTAAATCTAAAATCTGGCAACATTGCTAAATTTTTCGTTTTAAGGCTCTCAAATTGTGACCGAGTGTGATTTTTAATTAATTTTTTTTTAAGAAAATTTGCATATTCCGCCTTTTTTATTTTTGAAATGCAATATTGCAGATGGGTACTTTCTGGAAAAAAAATAAAATATGCAAAAATCGTCTGACAGGATAGTTTACCGGATACGTCTTTTATCTTCGTAATCGGCATCAGTAAAATGCCGACTACAAATAAACATATTTTTCGTGTTATCCTATTTCCTATTCCATCTTGCAGGGGATCTCGCCGAAGCATTTCTTTTTTCCTCCCATTATAAAATGAACAATAATACTTTGCTTACTAATGTCGTATACTTACAATACAAATTGACCAATTTTTGTCAATAAAAAAATTGACGGCTTTTAATTTAATTGATTTTGGAATGTTCAACAAAAATTTAATATTTTAAATATTATGAATTAGAGGTGAGCGATATTTCACTGCCGGTAATTTAATCACCATGATTTTAAAATTACCGGTAACTACAGTGACCAAGAACCTAAAGTAGCGGCGATCGTCAAAACGTGATTTTATTTTTTCAGGCTTTTAAATAATCAATACTAAATTATTGTACTGGCGACGGCGACCGACGAACGGTGCAATCAACAGTTGATTAGGCGCGATACGTCTGGCCAACCGTGGTCTGCACTGCACTACTGTAGTTTACAGAATCCAGATGGATTTTTACTTTAGCAGTAGATTCCTTCACAAAAAAATCAGGAAATTGACAAAAATATCAGTAGATTTCTTAAATTTATTTAAAACATTTAAATATATAAAAACGTAACTTATTATTCAGATTCTGACAATTCTAATACTCTATGTAAAAAATCAATAATAATAAAAATGTAGGTAGGGGAATTCGGGCCAAAGCGGCCCCCGGGGGCAAAGTGGTTTTCTTTGATATTTCCTATATTATAACGACATCTATAGGCGTCTTCACGTATATCACTTCCCTTGCGGATGTAGAGCTACCCAGTATGCATTTCGTTACGGTCGAGAGAGCACGCATTTTTTTCCGGGAAGTGAAAAGTTTTTAACCACGTGTTTGTAATTTTTTAGGATGATATTATATATATATATATATATATATATATATATATATATATATATATATATATATATATATATATATATATATATATATATATATATATATATATATATATATATATATATATATATATATATATATATATATATATATATATAAAAAAGTGCCTACTTTGCTCTATAGCAAATGTTTTTTTTTCAGGGCTGATTTCCATTATGGTGCGTAAATATATACGCAAAACACAGCCACATTCTTGGTCGGAGGAGAGTATGTTTGCAGCTATACAGGACGTAAGAAATAATATATTTTCTGCGAGAAAGGCAGCAAGTCAGTACCACGTTCCTTTGACAACACTTCGCAGACGAGTCAAATCGAACAAGGACCCTGAGGCAGCCTCCAAAAAAATCTAGGGCGATTTCGGCCCATTTTTTCGGCACAGCAAGAAAAGGAACTTGCGGATTTTATATTAGAAATGGAAAGTAGGCTTTTCTGTTTGGGTACGCGGGAACTGAGACACCTACCAAAGGTCACAGCTAATATAACATACAGCTCCCCTTCTTAGGGTCGGCACCTTTATTCTGGCGGTCGAAAACCAAGTGAGATGAAATTGTCGTTTCCTTTTCTCGCTGGTGGGAAAAGTCAGAGCCAGACTAAACTGATTTTGAATATTGTAATAAATAACTAGTTTGTGACGGACAGTACCGGAGTAGGCAATGTTTAAATTTACATTGATATGGTTATTGTAAAGCGATTTAATTGAATAATTAGAATATTATTAATGATATTAAAAACCAATAACCGACATAGTCTTAATAAAGAGTAGCGTAGAGTTGTATATACCGGGTGTCAACGATTCTATTAGACAGGCCATAACATGTAAAGTATTTGACGTATCAAAAAGAAATTTGGTATAGGTAAATGATACATAAAGGAGAGAGTTTTCGCATATTTTTTACTTTCCGGTCACTTCCGGTTTTACCGGAAATGACTTCAGTTTCAATGTTTTAAATGAAGCACTTTGAATATTTTTACATTTTTGGATTCCTGAGACAATTCTGAATCAGAATATGAAATCTTTTTACGCCTACTTGATTTTTTACAGCCATTTTTAAAATTGCATCTAGGTGGCCATAACCGGACGCAAATTAATCTAAGGACCTAAAATAATGAGAGAATAATACAATCGCTAAGTTTTAGTGATTAGTCTGATAACTAGGAACAAGACAAGTTGATAAAATCAAATTTTTGTGTCGTAACTTTTTTTTCCAAATGGCGACCCTTTTTAGACAAGCACTTTTTAAAAAGAGGATTATTTTGCGAATCTAACGGAACAAACTTTTTTACGATTGGATTAGAAATAAGCTCAAAAATGAAATATAACTTAGGAAAAAGTATGCCATGGATAGCCATGCTGGATATTAAGTAAAATTTTTTGTCTTGACAGTGACACAATCGTATGTCTGCTCAGAAAGAATAGGTGAGTGTCACTGTCCAAACAAAAAATCCTACTTAATATCCAGCATGGCTATCCATGGCACACTTGATAAAATTTAATAATTGATTATCAAGTATTTTTCTAAGTAATATTTAATTTTTGAGCTTATGTTTAATCCAATCGCAAAAAAGTTAGTACCGTTAGATTCGCAAAAAAATCCTCTTTTCAAAAAGTGCTTGTCTAAAAAGATGGAAATTTGAAAAAAAAATAGTTAGACACAAAAATTTTATTATTATCAACTTCTTTTGCTCCTAGTTATCAGACTAATAACTAAAACTTAGCGATTGTATTATTCTGTCATCATTTCAGGTCCTTAGATTAATTATTAGCGTCCGGCCATGGCCACCTAGTTGCAATTTTAAAAATGGATGTAAAAATCAAGTAGGCGTCAAAACTTTTTAAAATGTCATAATCTGATTCAAAATTGCCTCAGGAATCCAAAAATGTAAAAATATATAGAGTGTTCCATTAAAAAAACTGAAACTGAAGTCATTTCCGGTGAAACCGGAAATGACTGAAAAGTGAAAAATATACGAGAACTCTCCTCTTTATGTACCATTTAACTATATGAAATTTCGTTTTGATACATCTAATACTTTACAAGTTATGGCCTGTCCAATATGTTCGTTGACACCTGGTATGTATACTAATAGATAAAGGAAAATGATGTTAAATAAAATTCCATGGTATTTTATGATTTCAATGGTTATTATTAAGTAAATGAAAAAGAAAAAATTACACAAATGTTTAATAGTAAAAAATGCTTATGGAGTAAACTAAACAGAAATATTTTTATAAATTTTTCCATATTATTAATTTATTCCTGCTTATATTTTTGAAGTTTCCATTTATTGTTTTTAGCGTATAATAGATTCTTACTCTTATATATAGATTAATGACAAATTCTTTGGGAAAGTATTCACATGGATGAATAAAATGCAATGATTTAGTTAAACCAAAAAGATTGCTACAAAGGTTAGGTTTTATTGCAAGTGTTTCAAAGTGTTCTTGAAATATTAGTTCGACTTTACAAATAAACTCTACAAATTTATCATTTGGCATTTGTAGGTTTCCAAACGTATCTTTGTCGGCATTTTCATATGCTTTTAAAAAACAATAAACGGATGAATCATCTAAATCTTTGTGGTCTTTGCTATATTTAATGCAATTATCACAAGAGTGAACTCGAAGGGATTTATTTAAAAGATATCCACACACATACCTTATAAAATTTTTTTCTAACATTTCATCTCGGGAATAATTTATTTTATTAATTTCGAGGCTTACTTCTTTTAGTGAACTGGTCTCTTCCTCAGGTATAGAATCGTCTTTACAGTCGGGAAGCCTTAAGAGCATTTGATCTGCATCTGCCTCACAATTTTCTGCACCTGAGTTAAGTAAGTTAACGCACTGCAACTTTCTAAAAGTTCTGTGAAACTGTATGGCTGTTGGGTTGATGCATTTGCCGTTTTCACTTCTAATTTTACCAAAGTGATTTTCAAGACAATCTTGGTTTAATTTTCGGGTAAATAAATAATCAAAACTAGCATTCTCACGAAGATAATTAAATAAATTTAGAATACTATTGATAGAAATTTGAAGACATTTAATGAATTTAACTTTTTTCGTTAAGTTTACATTATTTCTATCTCTAACTTCAAGTTTCTCTAAAAAAGATAGGCATTCAGTCAAAAACTCCATTTGAAAGGGTTCCCCTTTGAAGGCTGCATTATACCTTTTACCGGGTGAAGTTTGTGACGAATTTAAAATATCAAAGAGCTGGTCTATTCTCTTAACAAACTCTGCAGTCTCAGTGGCTTCTGCAGGTAGAGAACCAAATCTGATGTAAAAACTCATGCCTACAAAAACAGAATTGCTAAATACTTGTGTGGCAAGTTTAACTTTCATTTTTTGAAAATTTGTGGGATATATATGTGAGTCAGTTAATTTATGTGCTGCTTTAACCGGAAATTTTTTATCTATTTCATAAAAGTCAATTATGTACTGCCAAGAAATTTTTTTACCATCAACGTAAAAGTCATACTTCATTAGCATATTTCTAATGGCTTTTATAATATGGGGCACATCAAAAATATAATAAAGGTAACGATTTTGAAGGCAAAAACGGCTATTTTGAATAGAGATATTTAAAATATTACTTAATTTGATATTATTAGAACCCATGTCAGAAGTAACTGCACAAACATTTAAGCCAATATTTTTCAATTTTTGCAAAGCTTTACTTAAATTTTCGTGCAATAATTGCGCCGGACAAGAAGTATGACAAAGAAAATAGGCGAGAGGCTGTTTCCATTTGCAATAAAGTCCTCTTAACATGAACACGCATGCAGTCAAAGCTGGTTTAAAGATCTTCTCTTCTTTGTCATCTATGGCCAGTCCAATTATACAGTCTTGAGACCGTTCATAAAACAAATTTGCTTTAATAGACATCTCATCAAAACATAGTAGGCAATACCTATTTTGCTCTTGAAAACCGTCAATCTTTTTTTTTAACAAATTATAAAATTCAGCGTTTTCTAATCCTGGTCTTATTTTAATAGCTCGAATTTCTTTTAACAATGTATTGGGAGCTGGAAGGCTATATTTATGCATTAAATATTTTTTATAAACTCGGGGACCGGCAAAATATATGGACAAACATTCAGTTTTGAACTCTTTACTATAACGTCTACCCTTTGGATGTTTTCGCCCTTGTGATATCTGCATATTAATAATTTTAGCAGTGTCGACCGAATTGCAAAATTTGAATGTCAGAGACATATATTGATTTAAAGTTATATTATCTAACTGACTATCTAATTGTCTTTCGAGTGTCTGAACTTTTTTTCGCAAATATTGATTTTCTGTAGTAAGAGATTTAATGTTGCGTCTATATTTTTTCTTCCTCGGAGTATCAAAAGATAAGTTGGCTGATGTTTGGGTAGAACTTGGAGACATCAGAGGGGGACTACTAGCATCGAAGGGTCTGGCTTCAGTTTGATTCTCGGTTTTCCCTGGAACTTCAACTTCGGTTTCCACCTCGATTTCGTCCTCGGTTTTCACGTCTACGTCGCGGTCGTCCTGAGTTTCACCCTCGACTTGGACCTCGGTTTCCACCTTGTCTTTGGCCGTGGTTGTAGGCTTGATTCTGACTATGTTTGTTTGACCTACTAGAAGAAGAAAATAACATCAGTTTATAAATAATTCAAAGATCGTAGAAAAAACGTATTTCCTTCACACCAACCATGGTGCAAAATTCGCAAAAAAGATCCTTACACTTTTATTTAGCTGTTACAACTTAACAATACAAAATTATAGAATATCGTAAATACCTGGGTCAGTATTTGTGATAGCTGGAACTAAAATTCTGTCATCCAGAACTCTGATTTTCGCAGGAAGTAGCAAGGGTCTACTATATGCGTGGTCACCCTTAATGCTCTTAGAACTTCCTTCAAGAGATGGAAATAATGTAGGAACTGCAGTGGCTTTCAATCGTGTATGAAGATGACTAGTATACATTTTTTCTTCAAAATGGTCTTCACAAAGAGTGTAGCTATTATGAGCTTTTTCCAATTTGTCTAACAGATCCTCTCGATTGGTTTTCATTGCCCATACCTTAGCTCTGTAAAATTTAAAAAAAAACGAAGATAGTATAAAAAAATAAAAATGTTATTTAGTAATTCCTTTTGGCTCTCAATTTTACCGGAATTGACCCCCTAATTTATTTTTTTTTTAATTAAGTAGAACTAGTGTTTTAAAAAAACCGGCTTTTTTCCAATTGGAAGTATATTAATTTAATTTTAAAGTTTTTAATTAATACATTTTGGTTCTTTATTTTAAACTTTTTAAATTTTCTTTACTAATTTTAAGGAAGAACATTTTTTGTTTCTTAACTTATTTTGCATGTTAACAAAAATAAAAACTAGGATAATTATAAATTGTATTTTTCCATATTTTGTTTTTTTTTAATCTTTTGGAAAAAAACGGATTTTTTCGGGAAAAACCCGGTTTTTTCCGAGGTGTTAAAACACTAAGTAGGACTCTGTATATATTTTTTTGTGCTATCGCATTCAACCTAAACTTAGCTTTTCAACGATATTTTAATTTTTGTTTTCAAAATGGCGACTAGACAGCAATTTTTTTGAAAATTCAACATTGCCGCTTTATAAAAAAAAAATGCATTTATACAGTACAAAATTTAAAACTGTTTTGTTTTTTTTTAGAACACTTCACAATGACTATAAAATAGCCATTTATTTTAGAGAAAGGCTACCTGATTTGTCAAGGATGTCTAGCATATCGTTATCTTGAAAATAAAGTTAAGCATGCGACACATCTTTAAAAACGTAATTTTATGGCGAAAATGACTTATAAAATATACAAGGTACCATTAAAGTAAATGCTCTTTCGATTAAAGAAAAGTAAAAAATTCAAAAAATAAGTTTATTTTGGACTATTTAAAACATATATTTATAAATAGCGCCTGTATTTTTTGTAAAATGCGGCAATGTTGAATTTTGAAATAGGTGTCCAGCCTCCATTTTGCAAAAAGTTAACTTGTGGAATATAGTAGAAGACTATTATAGGCTGAATAAAATAGTGCAAAAAATATACAGGTTTTTTTTCTTTAAATAAAAAGCAGAGTCACCTCCGGCAAAATTCGAAGTAACTTTTAGTTGTTTTTGCATCGGAAATTTGTCTCTTATGGAATTAGACAAATGTTTCAAATTTCAAATAGATATTTTTAAGACCACAAAAATATCAGCTTGTTACTTGTCTCATGTATCACCCGGTCACAGCAAACTTGGTTCTAAAAGCAACACCTATATTTTCAAAAATGATAAAGTTAAAGGGAAAATAAAGACCCCAGCTTGCAGAAAATATTCAGTACTTCTTAGAACTTAAACATCTTTTAAATTTGAATTTCTTCGAAATATACGCACACGATCGTTAGAATCGCTAGGTTTTTAACTAATCTTGTCATTTATTGTGCACGTTCTATATATTTTTTGTGTAGTGCAGACTCTATAGATTGTAAAAAAATCAAAGTTAGGGGCTTTCTAGTAAAAAACAACTATGACTATGTACTATGAAAAAAAAAATTTTTTTTTCAAAAAAACACACATACCTCAAAAAAAACCGCTGCCAATGGAATCACTACTTCCACATCGTGTCAAACTAGTACCTATATATTTTCTTACCCGACCCTTGTTTTCAGACGAAAAAAAAACAAAATTTCCCCTAAAATTTTATTAAAATGATGAACGAGTTTTGAAATTGAAATCAATACCCTCAAAAACCCATAGAACTACGTAACACTCGATTTTTTAAACAGCATAATTTTCATCCCCTAACCTAACCTAACATAGCCTAAACCCTTTATTTTCACAGAAATCTCAAGCAGGACATATAACATGATCATTTACAAAAAATAACTATTTTTTACCGATTAACCCCACCTTTCCCTAAGCCGTTTTTGCATAAAAGCGATCAGAATCATTCTCCTATGGACTGCTCTTCGTGTGCCAAATTTCAGCGCAATAGCCCAAGTTATCGCGTAATCTGACATACAGACAGACAGACAAACAGATTTTTTTCTCGCCGAAATTAGTTTTTTTACAGGTTTTGAGTCATTTAAACTCGGCAATTTACAATCAATAACTATTTTTTACCGATTTACATCCTCTTCCCCCTAAGCCGATTTTTCCCAAAAACAATCCGAACCATTCTCCTATGGACCCCTCCCTGTGTACCAAATTTCAGCTCGATAGCACAATTCCTTCGAGAGTTATCGGGTAAACAAACAGACCGACAGACAGAAACATTTTTTTCGCCGAAATTAGGTTTTTTACACGTTTTGAGTAATTTTAAATCGATTTAGCGAAAATAATTTTTCGGACATTTTTTTGCCGACACCAAAGCCGATACTATACTTCCCCGTCTTTTGGAGATGTGGAAGTAATATCTGCTTTTTAAATTCTAAAACTCTTAAAATTGTGTTTTAAAAAAACTAAGCTAATCTCGCAATCAGAATAAAAAATCTTTTTTCTAAATTTTCAGAACAAATAATTGAAAAATTTGCCATTTTGTTTAACATCCTGTATAAATAAATTTTTGGCTCAAGCGAGTTTTACTCCTAAATCGGTATTATTCAATAAAATTTGCAAGATAAGAAATAGCTGAAAACCGCATCTCAATATCTCTTGTTTTAAAAATATTCAAATTTTACCTAAAAATTCACCTGTCCCGTTTACTCTGTACAACAGTGCATTCGATAATTAATGGACATAGTGCATTTTTTGCACCTAAATATTTATTTCCATTCGTACTAATTATATAACCACACGTTTAAAAGCAATAAAACATCATAAACCAAGACAGTCGCCGGCCCTTTGGAGTTTCGGGATAATAAATCTGTATTAGAAATATTGCTTTTTTTATTTTTCTAAAGGACAGGATTTTGACCATTGGAAATACCTACCAAGAAAATATTTTTATCTGATCGAAAGGCGCCGGCCGGGGTTGTCATTTGCATTTTACTATACCAGACCATTAATTACTTCAAAGTATGGCCTATATTATTCGAAAAAAATCTACTCTACCTGCCCCACCAAATAAAAGCCTTTTTATTGATCTAATATATCTTCCTTTACCTGCAAGATTTATTTAAGTACCTAAATTAAAATTTTAATAACCAAGTTCGAAAATAATAAATTCATATTCTATACTTTCAAAGAGGCGCCTATCCGATTTTTTAATAAATAAAATTTCATTTTAGGCTGAAAAACTGATTAGATGTATTACCAACGGGTTTATTTGTCTTAATCGAAACATTTTATAAATCTATAAGTAATTGAAAAATAAAAGAAACCTCAAATTATTTTAAGGAAAAATTAGCGAATAAACTAAAACTTTTGTCAACCCATGCGGTAACTAAAACGTAAAGAACTATAAAAAACACTATTTACGACTTTAATTATCTTCAACAAACCATCACGTAAATAATTTCAGAGTCTATTGACAAATTAAGATTTTAAAAAATAATGTATTGCAAATTACCCGGAAACTACTAACTTTTAGAAATATTCTTAATGAGATAAAAATTTCTAATAAAAAGCATGGACTCCAGAAATCTGTTAATAGTAATTTTAATTTAATAACCTCTCATCGTCTTAATCTCATAATTTAGTACAGTTGTGGTAAAGTCTCCACAAAGCGAAATCATTTAAATGCATGGCTTTTGTTTAACAAGTAACCATCAAATATAAACCAAAAGTAGATATAAAAAAATGGCGCGGATGACGCCTGACGTCTAGAAAAATATGAAAAAGTTTCAAACTATCACGTAAACAATTTCAGAGCCTAATAACAAATTATTATTTAAAAAGGTAGTTTAGTGTATTGCAAATTATTCGGAAACTACTAACATTTAGAAATATTCTTAAAGAGAAAGATATTTCCAATAAAAAAGCGCGAACTCCAAAAATTCAATCTAATAATATAGTATAGCGAAATCATTTTAATTTTGTTTACAATAATTATCCGACTACAAATATTACCGAAAAGTATAAAAAAATTGTTAATTAAAAATAGACTCCTTTTATGAGAAATCAATAAAATGTTAATAGATCCCGAGTTATTTGCAAAAATCTTCTTTCTTTATCTTAATTTATTAATATCTTTAATGTTATGTGTGTTTATGTGACGTAATTCCAAATCCAATATCGATATTAATTTGCGCATATGTTTAGAAGCAATAACAAGAATTAACACCATTTTGAGTTATTGAACTGGATTAGAAGGCAGGAACTTTCAAAAACAAAAAACAATACTTTTTTAGTTAAAGATAATCGATATTAGTGTTATAAAGCATCAGTTCTTTGCAAATTCCATAAGAGATATTTTATGAAAAATATGTTTTTAACAATATCTTTCATACAACTTTTCATTTTTCCAAAAACTTAGCTTTCGTGGCTGCAATGTGAAAAAGTGTTTTTTCATCCATACATTTTTGTGTGTTACAGTCATTAAAAAAAGATAATGCTTCAAAAACATATTTCAAATTTGTCTAATTCAGTAACACTAAAAGCCAACAAAAGCCCGGAAAACTTTTAATAAGTACTTACCGGTCAGCCTCTTTGGGAAATCGAAAAAATTTCTTCTTGGAGTTATAGCCTTTATTAAAACAGGATCGCACTGCACAAACATGATGATGTCCAATCTTTTTTTCACTCATTATACTGCAAAAACAATTTAAAAATATCTATGTAATTAAACTCTCGCAACGCACGACTATGGCTGCTGAACGCAAAATATTAATGCGAAGCGAATCATGCACGCCACAGTCGTCTTTTCCCACCAAATGGCTGCCAACCGCCGTGCGCGAAGGGATCGGCGCAAACCATTCCCGCTAAGAGAGATGTGGAGCTGTATGTTATATTAGCTGTGCAAAGGTCTTGAAGGTCGTGATTGGATTTATGGGTTTTTAACCAGGAATAGAAATATTTCTTTAAGACTTCCAGAATATACGTCTGCCGCTAGAGTCTCTTCTTTCAATAAATTTAATGTAAGTTCATTATTTAAGCTTCTGGGAGAAATGCTTGAGAAACATAAATTCCTGCCAAGTAGAGTATATAATTGTGACGAAACAGGTGTGTCTACAGTACCAAATAAGCCCTCAAGACTATTCTCCAGTAAAGGAAAAAAACAGGTGGGTAGCCTCAGTTCGGCAGAAAGAGCCACCTTAACTACCGCAGAAATTTGCTTCAATGCCGTTGGATTCTACATTCCTCCATTGGTGATTTTCCCTCGAGTAAGAAAATGCCCAGCCCTTGAGCACGGACTTCCACCGGAATCAATCGTTGAATATCACCCGAGTGGGTGGATGCAGAGCGAAATTTTTTCTGATGTCTGGTTTGATCATTTTCTTAAATATACCAAACCCACTGAGACTGATCCAGTGTTACTCATTTTTGATGGTCATGCAACACACACCAAAAATTTAAGATTAGTTGAAAAGGCAAGAGCAAATCATGTGTACATAATCGTGATACCTCCACATATATCCCACCGGCTACAGCCATTAGATGTTGCCTTTGTTTCAGCTCAACACTTACCATGAACAAGAAACAAAGAATTGTCTACTTAATAACCCTGACAAAGTTATAACTTTGTATCAACTCGGAAAACTATTTGGCAACGCCTTCAAACGGGCCGCAACTGCACAAAACGCTATTAATGGCTTTAAAGCGACTGGAATTTATCCTTATAATCGAAATGTATTTCCAGAAGACCTATTCAAACCAGCAGGGACTAATAACAAAGTACCAGTGGACCAGCGGTCAAAAACTCCCCAACAAATTCTACCTTATGAAAATAGATTTACTCAAATAAATCAGTCTCCACAACCAGGGCCCTCTAGAGTTAGAACTCCGTCTCCTGCAGTCCACTCAATACAAAACTCACAGATCGTAGATCCGATTTCAAACGAGGAAATATCTCAAAACGTTTACTATTCACCACAAGACATATTACCCTTACCAAAAGTAAGTGATGTAAGAGCTCCCAAAAGAAAACTAAAAAGGGGTAAAACTATGGTGCTAACATCAACCCCAAATTATGAAAGTTAAAGGTTGCATCAGAAATTAAAATATCAAAAACCAAAAACGAAATGGTAAAAAGAAATTTAGTAAAAACCAGAAAGGCCAAAGTACAAAAGAAAACAAACTCGGAGGAAGATACATCGTCAGACAGTTCAACTATAGTAGAGTTAGCACATTCAGATGATTCAGATAGCGACCTAGAATTTTATCCTAAAATAAAGGATTTCGATATAGAAGAAGTTGATATCAAAACCTTAAACGTTGATGATTTTATATTGACAGAGCTAACTTCTGACAAAAGTACGACCAAAAAGTTTCTTGACCAAATAATAAGCATAGAAAAATCCACTGAAACTAAGATTACTGTTTCTTTTTTGCGACAATATAGACAATCAAGAGATATTTTTGTCTTTCCTGATGTGAAAGACATTAGCGAAATATTAGAGAAATTTTAGGAAAAGTTAAAGTAGAATTTTTGAGGCATGGGAAAATAAAAGTTTTTTAATAAGTTTAAAAAAATGTTAAACTAAAATGTCCAGTTCTTCTAGTTTTAGAGTTATTTTTTACCTTTGTTATTATTAGTTGTTAGGATTGGTTTTTTTTTTGTATAAAAGAAATGCTTATTTTTGGTTTTTATGTTTTCACTACAATCATAAAGTATTTTTGTTTATTGTAATAAACTTTTGAGTATGAAATACGTTTTCTTCTATCTGGTAATTATTATCCACTTTGCCCCCACATACCTATCCTCTTTGCCCCATATGTAGGGCAAAGCGGCTATTTGGTAGTAATTCACATTTTTCTTTGTCACTTCATAGTTCTGGTCTAAAAATCACAAAATACGTGGAGAAATAGCAGCTAAATCATAATGGAGAAGGCTATAGTCATCTAAGGCGCTTATAGATTTTTTTGAAAAAATATTTATAGGGGGGTTTAGTTAAGGTGACCACTTTGCCCCGACTTCCCCTATATATTTTTTTCAAAATCTACAAAATGGCCGTCAAAAAAAACTTCCGTATCAATATCGGATTCATTTGACTCATTTGTTTCTAATCACAAACCTGTAGGGACGTCAAAATCAAGAGCGATTATAAAATTTCAGAGGTATTCTCCATGGCAGAAACAAAAAAATCTTTTTTTCGGTTACAGTAAAATTATTTTAATACAACATTAACAGAATGTCGCGTCGCCGTGGTTAAAAGTAGCGGTGATTTAATAATCAGTTACTAGAAAGTCGCCGGCATGTTTGCAATAATAATGATATTTTGATATTAGATAAACCGTGATCACGGTCACTGTTTAAAAGAACGGTGATTGAGTAATCACGGTAACTGATAACGACGTTACCGAAAAATCACCGGATCGCTCACCTCTATTATGAATCTGGAGAAACGTCAGTTTGGTAAACGTCAATTTCCGTTTCACCTATCACAAGCACGATATTCGGCGCATGCGCAGTATTCACCATGCTACGGAGGCAATTATTTCCAGAGGTGACGTTAGTTCCTCAGTTTTTCTTTAAAGCTCGCAGTATACTAGTTAATATGTATATGGCGCAAATCATCACTTAACCTTAATTTGGGCGGAGAATCTATCAACTCAGCAGCGTTGGGTCGGCCGCCGACTCGCGAAGTAAGTAAGAACATTCACATACCATTTCTTCCGTGGCATCGCCTTATTAATTGTAGGGATTTTTCGAGAACGCGTTTTCAATCCCAGGATTTTCAAAACTATAAACTGATTTCGAGATTCCGATACTGAAAATCTTAATTGCAGGAATTATTTTTTCATTCAATATCGTTTAATTGATTTGTCTAAAAATATTCAAATTTGTTATGTGAGCCTCATATTACCTACTTATAATGTAAAAAACGTTTGATAATGTTTTTACTTTCCTCGTAATAGGGAAGTATTGTAATCGTGAAAAATTTTCGCTCCGAGATTTTTTCCGATCTTTACCGTTCAAGGTCCCTAGATGCCAAAAAACATGTTTTCTCAATTCCGTCGGTCTGTCTGCCTGTATGTCGGTCTATCTGTTCACGGCATATCTAAAAAATTACTTTCCCGATTTACTTCAAATTTTAATCAAAAATTAAGGGTCATATGAGGATAACCTGGTAAAAAATTGGTAAAAATCCAATATGGAAAATAAAATGGCGGCCTAGTGAAATGTTAAAAAATCATTACTAAAAAGTTACTTATCCAATTTATCTCAAACTTTACACAAAATTCAAGTATTATGTAGGAATCAACTTTTAAAATTTTGGTAATCCAAACATTCAGCCTGAAAAACTATTTAATAGACTGATTTCAATTTTTGTGCAATAATTAACTGTGGCATAGAGATGAACTAGTAAAACTGTGGAACTAATTCAAGATGACGGAATAAAATGGCGATTATATTAAATGTTTGTAATCGTGAAAAAATTACCCTCTCCGATTCACATATCTTCACGTTTTAGTGTTCCTAGTAACATTTGGTATGATATTAAGATAGCAAAACAAAATGGCGGCCTAATTAAATATTTAAAAATCAGCCTGAAAAAACTGCTAATTAGATTAATTTTAAATTTTGTGCAAGCATTAAGTGTAATATAGAGAAAAACTGGAAAGGTTGCAGTACGAATTTCAGATGGCGGTTCAAAATGGGGGCTGTGTGTCAATGTAAAAACTGCTTATTGAATTGATTTTAAATTATGCCCAAAAATCAAGTGTGGCTATAAACTGATAAAATATTGATAAGAATCTAATATGAGGGAACAAAATGGCGCCGAAAAAGACAAGACAGTATATGTGTGTCTAAATGACTATACACGTAACTGGAGTTAAACTTCTCTATTCCTATTAAAATGAAAGAGTCATAACGAGTGAAATTCCGGGAAAAGGAAATTTGCCGATTTTTTAGTTATTATTTGCATGTCTTGTAAATACGTATTGAAAAATTTTCATTCACTGGTTTAAATTTTCTTTTTAACAAGCTTTTGTCAGTAACGCACTAAAAAGAACAAAATAATGTAATGTCAACATTTTTTTTGCGCAAGGTCATTGAACAAAATATATTTTAAGAAAATTACATTATTTTGTACTTTGTAGTGCGTTACTGACAAAAGCGTGTTCTCTAGCTATTTTAAACTATAATTATTATTGAACCGAGTAACACATATGGTTTTATTTATTGGCATTCAGTTTTGCTCGCATTGATAGTATAAAGCATGTTTGTTATGTTTGCATTAAAACTATAATTTTTTTATCTAATCGTAGATCAAGAAACTGGGTCAAGGCTTGTAACAGAGATCTTTTAGATAAAATAAACGATCTCAGTCTTCCGGTTCTTCTCGTCGAAGGCAGACCTCTGTGTTATTTACATAAGTGGTTCCACGTGTTCGGTTTTGCTTCTTTATTTCGGGGGGAAGCGGCAGACTCAACCGCTCAGAGAGGAAACTAACGACTCCGCTAGAAAGGGAGCAGACCCTGTGAACGTGTGAGGCCTAGTTCCTGCATTCTATCCGCTGCAGTTCTACATAGAATAGCGTAATGGCCGCTATGTGGCGGGAGTGGGACGGGTAAGGGGATAGCTTGAAAGAAAGGGTCATCTCGTGAGACCAGTAGTACTCTCAAGGGACATCTAGTGGAAGCCAAGATGCATTTCGAAAATTAAAAAGTTAAACTAAAGAAAAGTATAACTTGGAACAAGAAAGGACGTCCAGGACATGATTCAGAGTCAGACCAAATCCTGGACGTTGAGAGAATGGGCTGGCAAATTATTCCAGTATGAATAGAGCCAAAATCACTCAAGTCAAGTCAAATAAACGATCTGCATAAAAATCAGAGGTTATGTAGCTTACCTCTGAATCATCCTCTCACTTATTTATGCAAATATTACAAAAAATATAAATGAACAGAAAAATTGAAATTGCTGACTACAAAAACTGTGAAAATCAGAAACATAATATTCCATTTTTGCGATGTGAGAGAGTATTTATATTATTGTAATAATTCTTATATACAATATTTACGTTTTTCACACTCACGCCAATGGCAGAAGTGAAATGAATACAAAATGCGCTAAAACTCTTTCTACTTGATACTAAAACACAAGTTCAGCGATATAACTGATCTAACAATAATATTAAATTTTAACCTTGCGTTTATTCTTTCATAAATCTATTAAAACTCAAACCACTCAACACCACTGTACGTGCATAACTACTAACTAACTACTATGTATACACACATTTTTCAATATAAATATATTAAACTTGGTTAAACATTACTCACAAAATATTTTAATAAGGTCCTGCTCAGAATAAAAATATTTCGAGTACATCTCTGAGTTCTCCGCTCAGCTAATTAAGTTCGATTAAACACGTTTATGAATGAAAATTTCAGAAGTTCGGTATCTGATTGGTTATTAATCTGCGACCCAGGGCTATAATGTCCTATTATGTAAATTTAGTTTGTGTTAAATTCTGTCAATATATCCTCACTAGCATGTTGGCCGCTAATAAATAAAACAGACCCCTTCATTAAAACCCCATATCAATCAGCCATGATATGTTTTATGTACATCCTATGTACATTTTACATGGACGAAAAGTACGTTCTGTGAACGTACATAAAAAGACGTAAGACATACATGGGACGTATTATGGACGTACATTTTCCGACAAATAGGACATTTTTTATGTACAGCACACATATTTAGCACATGCTTACTTTGAAAAGTTTTAAAAATAGCTTAAGTTATTAACAAAATGATAGGCTACAACATTTTGACAATCTCACGTTGATATGACG
This sequence comes from Kuschelorhynchus macadamiae, assembly GCA_030620095.1. Taxonomy (NCBI): domain Eukaryota; kingdom Metazoa; phylum Arthropoda; class Insecta; order Coleoptera; family Curculionidae; genus Kuschelorhynchus; species Kuschelorhynchus macadamiae. The sequence goes on from JAUTXW010002476.1 coordinate 425,206, forward strand.
CCCTGTTAATTTTTTTTTGTTTGTAACCATAAGAAGGCCTTTAAAATTAATAAATTTTCATTAAACTCCCTCTCTAGCCGGGGGGGGGGGGGCTAGGAAGGTATAAAATACCTGAGGACTTAGAAAATTACCATCTATAATAAAAAACCTGTTTTAATGACAATAGAGATTGTAATTAAAATTTGGGTGCGGTCTTGGGGCCAAAAAACTATCAACACTTAAAAGTAACGAAGTGTATTTCCCTGAATATGAAACATTTTAAAATGGTACATAAATTCATTTCACACTTCTGGTTTTTCCCTCTTTTGCCCCTCTTAACCACGAACTTACGGCCTCTTCAATCAGTTTTTTATCCGGGGCTTTGCCAGATTTTTCAGCAGCAGCTAAAAATGACATTCATTTGGTCTGTGGGTTTAGGAAAGAAATCTTAGATTAAAGTGCACGGTAATAAAATATATAACTAGATGAATTACATATAACCAATTGAGCAAATGGCAACTCGCAAAATTTTAATTTTTCCCTCCGTCCCCAACAGCTGTATAAGCTGGCCAGTTCATTCGTCATTACTGATTGTAACACCCTTTTTGCGTATTACTGCCTCCCATTTTTGACATTTGGGTTACCTGAAATAATAAAAATTATAATTATTTAAATACAAAGTAATGTAAGTAAAATTACACCTTTGGAAAACTTCTTAGGGTTTTTCAAAAAGTTGTTGAGTTCCTTAAATTGGTCAACATGATGTAAAAGCAAATTAAAACCAGTAAATGAGGATCCTTCTTCATTCTCTGTCCCTTCAAGTATTGAACTGTTCTGTTCTACCATATGTGATAAGTCATTTAAACGAGTTCTGATAATGTGTTGCTGCTTTAAAATTTCCTTAAAGAATTGTTTTAAGTGAGGGCAGCATTGACATGAATTTTCTGAGCATGTGGGAGTAGTGTCTAAAAAATGAAACTGCTCTCAGTTTAAGTTTACTACATAGGTAATCACACCAACTAAAAAACACCAAAGCACAAAATATTAAACTAACCTATAGAAAAATATCCTTATCTTACTTACTTCTAGCAGATTCTAAGTCTAGAGTTATAACAGATGTAATGGAACTTTTTGGATTATGAGTATCCCTATCATTTAAAATTGTATGGTCCATTAAACCTACAAAAACTAAAAATCTTTTTAAATTATCTTGTTAATTAAAATTTCAACAGAAGATAGTTGTAAGTGATTTGGTATATATCTTAATAGTGACTGCACACAGCTTTCTAAACCAAAATGAAAATATTTTCCTGGAAAGAACATGTTTTAACAATACTGTGCAAGGAGTTTGTAATAAAGTTATTGCATCTTTTGGGAGGTCTTGATTATTTGGTTTCAATATTTTTAAAAGATCATTGATGGCTATAGGTGTAATATTATGGTTAAGAGCCCACTGAGACAGTTAAGAAATCAAAGTTGAATTACAAGGTGAACTCGAAGCACTAGGTAAGTTGAAAAAAGTGCCATCATTGGGTAGTTCTGGGGTCTCAATCTCATTGAAATCAGACAAATTATTGGACGAACTATCACTAATAGTTTCGCTACTTTCATTAACAAAATTAGAACAACCAAGAAACGCCCGCTCAGGGATCTTCTCCAGAGAAGAATTTGATTGCTGATCACTAAGCTGTGTATTACTTTCTTTAAGACGTTGATTATTAGGAACATTTTTTAAGGACTGTTCAAACAGATGCACATTTTTTGCGGTTTTTTTATAATATTTACTAATTTTTGATCTATCCATATTGTAGATATTTCCCTGAGATGTATAGATGCACTATTCCTGACTTCTTACACAATGCGTAAACACTACACTCGATAACTTAAATAAACCGAATACTTTATAATACTAATAGCCGACGTAATTGTTTTAAACAATAATTACACAATGAGATAATAATATAATCATACTTTCAAAGAAGCAAAACCCGAGGCAAAGATCTCGTGATGAATGAGGTTAAGTTGACACCATTGTTGCCAGAACATTTTGATAAACAGTAATAGATCTGTGTTCGAAAAGGTAATAGATTTTGGAGAAAGGTAACAAATTGTTTTTGAAGATTATTTTAGTTGAACACTGGGCTTTAACAAAAAAGAAAAAAAAAACGCTTTTATTCCGTATACGGGGATTTGGGGTCATTTAGCCATTCTCCTACATAAATAATTTTTTTTTGCTCTAAAGTTTTTGTAATTTTTTTCATTTCGAGCCTTGAGTAAAAAGGTAATAGATTTAATCAGAAGGTAAAAAAGTAATAAATCTCTCCAAAAGGTAACAGATCTGTTACAATTGTAATAACCTGGCAACACTGGTTAACACTGTTCTGTTGACAGAGTCGAGTTTAATTAAATTTGACAACACCTAGATCAGTGCCGACGGAGACCGCTATTACAGTGGTGTTCCACTAATAAAATTAAGGTATTTAAAAATAAATATAATTAGATAGCCATATCCGGCATCTTGTTGTAAAAGTGCTTTTTTACGATAATATACGGCAATATGTTAGTAAAATATAACGTTTTTCGTAATTAGTGCTAAAATGAGTTATTAAAACAGTACGAAATATTTACTTAGAGCAGAATATACACTCGTGACGCAGAAAAATGTATCCATACCTTTTGTTGTCATGCATTCACAATATTCATTATATGTAGCTAAAATAAGAACGTAGTACGTACATAAAACGTAAACAGGATATTATAAACGTACATACATAAAACGTCCTCGGCTGTACGTACCAGAAACGTACAAATTACGTCCCTGAACCTCAAGACATAAAGTGGACATAATGTGTACGTACAGTGCTGTTTGGGATTATGTACTTGTGACATAAATAGTTGTGTAGTTAGAATCAAGTAGAAGTTTTTATATTTTCAGGAGACCAAATCCACTGTGATAATCAAATTGCATTTTTTTATAAAGATAAATTAAAAAAGAAGAAAAAGATTAATTCACATTTTATTTTTAGAAACTGGCGGCTATTTTTCATAATTATATTTAATTTCCACACATTTTTACCCAGTAATGAATGCATGGGGACAAAATATAATATACTTACTAAAGCAAAATTAGACAGGTGATGCAATTTGATAAGTATTGCTTTGCTTTGATATATAAAAATAAGGACCTTTATTCAGGTCATAAAAAATATGGCATTAAGCAATTCTGACATTGTAAACTCCGTTATAGCAATTTGCAGTATAGGTAGATACTCGGGTATACATATGTTACGTATGTGGACAGGGTGGCTTTTCATCTGGCACTTACCACTATCTTTAACTGTCTTACTTTTTACTCAGTTGTCAACGTTTTTATACACCTTTGTAAGTTTGTTTTGTTTTCAGAATCAGGATCAACATGAATGCCCAAAAACAATTATGTCCTATAGAACATACCATAATTGATTTTTTGATTCCTATAAGAAGTTTAAACATCTTTTGTGCAATTACATGGAACTTTATTTTTGAATTATTGGCATCTTACTATCATTTGAAAATTTAAGACATATAGAATTTAAACTGATAAACTTAAAGGAAAATAGTTAATTTTAAAAATTTTCCATTTTGCTCAACTACGTTTTGGTGTTTTTCTTTTTCACTCTTTGTATATGCTATCTCAAGTTTTAATAGCCTAATAATATTTTCTCGGAAAGAAGAACTTTTTATAGATTAACCTTTTTTTTGTAAAATTGAAAATACAATTTTCTCATATGTACAGAAATTAAGTAGACACACTGTATATAAATGCTCTAAACCTGGTACTAAATTTCTTTACCTTGCCCATTTTCTGTGATGTCAATAGATAGCAGAATGTAAATTTTGGGTGCAAAATAACCAGTGTTTCTAATATTAATATTTGAAAGATTTTCATTTTTTTTTTAGTTTGGTGGTTTTGTAGACAAACACAGAAGTGGACAAGATATACAGTGAACATTAAAAATCGTGTGGGAATACCATAAGGGAGGCTGCCACAGTTCTTCTTTTTTTGAGTTATTTTTAAATTGGAATTGGCTAGTAATTGTAGTGTATTGAATTCTTGTAAAAGTTACACCATTATACCATATCTTATGAGGGAAAACTCTACCTTACCGTGAGTTTTCAATTTAATAAAATTCATCAAATGGTTTTTTAAATTTATATTATAATAAAACTTTTTATACATGATATTACAAAAAATGTCCAAACCAACATAAGGAAAATGATTCTTTGAAACATGAAGGTAGATTTTTTGTTCAGAAAAGACTTGGCAAACTGATAAATCTTTAAAATGTAAAATTTAATTTTAATTTGATTGACGTAAGTAGGGATCGAGTACAATATTGATTAAGGAAAAAGAGCAACAACATTAGATAAATAAAAAAAAGTATGCAAAAAAATTAAAAATATTTTAATATAGATACGAAAGTACGTTACGCTGAAATTAAATCATAGAGGTAATGACAATATATGCTTTAATTTTAATAAAAACTACTGTAGCACTTCTTTTCTTTTCTGTAATATTTCCATTTCTTATTATTGTTACAGTCATTCATCAGTGGAACAGATCAGTTTTTATTTTTTACTCCATATTTAATACTTTTTTCTGTTTGTTCACTCAAACTTTAGTGACATCCTTTCCATGGCAAGATCTCTCTGATCTTGGTCTTAAGAACAAAGTAAAAAATATAAATATATACATGTACATGAACATATAATAATAAAGCTCTACACTGGGGAATATATATAGGCTTGGACGGATCAAGGCAAGTGGACCACTGATTCATAAAATTTCAATAACAACAGTCTATTCAAAATTTCTGATTATTAGAATAATTTAAAAAAGTTTCAAAGCAAATATTAACTTTTCTCAAAATTCTTCAAAAATCCTAACTCATATAATAAAAGTGTACTGTTAAATAGTTGGTTAATTTTCATTTTCTACTTTTGTGATCTTTCTTTTAAAACTCGTGTAAAAATAAAACAAATGAACATAACTGCATTTTTTAAGAGCTGAAGAAACCAGCTTTGCATTAAAAAAATGACAACCAAATCCGTGAAAAAAATCAGTTTATCAATTATGTAATGGAGCCCAGAAGAATTTTGTCCTAAGCTTGACCAATTATTGAGTCATTTGTAAACATTTGTTTTAAATCACTTTGTAACCGGTGTAAGGAAACCTAGCCATCCAGTTTTTTGATTCGTAATTATTACTTTAAGTCATTGTTATTTTTTAACACAGGTTTAAGTATTAAAATTAACAAGTAGGAATGTTTACTTAAGTGCTTAATTCATTTTCCTAAACTTATCACTAATAAGATGATACATTCTAAGAGAACTAAGACTATGATATGTTTCTAACTTTTAAGATTAACAAATGACAGTGGGCAGCCCAACTGCAAAAAAAAAGTTTTGCGCACCGATCTGAGTGAATCCAACTCATTGAGATAACCTGACCACAACTTGGGGTAACTAAAGGTTAAATATATTGATAAGATGGGTCAAAAAAATACATTTTTATTATAACATTTCATACATGAAAATCAACTCTCACAAACATACATTTATAAATTGAAAAAGTCAACTAAAAAAAAAACAAAATAAACATAAGTAGGTCCTAACACTGGAACCTGTGGTGGAAGATAGATCAAAATTCAAAATACACGAGCTTTAACCACACTACACCACAGCTTGTTTCGTACTGGACACGCTTTTCGCTAAGCAAGTTATCATCATCAGCAGATGATATACAGTTTATATCAGCTGGTGATGATACTAACTTGGTTAGCGAAACGCACGTCCAGAACGTAACAAGTTGTGGTGTAGTGTGGTTAGACTCTTGTATTTTAGTTTTATAAGTATGTAATCGGCGCCATCACCCGTTTGAGCGCTCCCAGAGTAGTTGTCGATAAACGCCACTTTATTTAATGATCAATGCTCAGACGGATGAACTCGCCGATTATTAGAAAAAAAACAAACAAATTTTCATATGAAAACACAATAAAACTCACATACTATATTTCTCGCTTTGTTTTATTTTCAGCAACAAACTTTCACCGTCTCCTGATATAGGAGATATTTCTTAAAATCTGTGCAGGTAAACAAAAATTGTATTTCACCAGTAGTTCACCCTCTATAGTTTTTAATGTAGCGTTGTTCCTCTCTTTACACCAGGCATTAAACTAAAAATTGTTTCAGAATCTGCGTTTGAATGTGGTAACGAAACATGATATAATAAACCGAAGGTATGATATCGCGCATCGATCTGATACGTCATTGCGTGATTAACGCCGGCTGGCATTGACCTTCGGCCATATGATTTCAGTGCATTTTCAGTTGATGGTTAAAAGTGTTTTCGGATTTCTGTTTCCATTTTTGTATTTAGTTAATTAAACAACAATAAATATAAGGTGTGCTGTGTTCGGGTGGGACGGGGCTTAATCAGGCAAAGAATATTTATAGGAATATAAGGTTTTTTACTTTCCCTAAAGACAAAAATATTTACGTGAATGGACTTGCTTGTGTAAACGCCAAGCTAAATTTAATACAAATTTGGCGCCGATATACTCAATGCATTTTGTTAAAGATGACTATATATATATATATATATATATATATATATATATATATATATATATATATATATATATATATATATATATATATATATATATATATGATATTTATATCAAAAAAGATAACAATGTAAATCTGGACGAAATAGTCGACATTTTTAATAAAAAAAGAGATTTTTACCCAGAATAAGGCTATAATTTTTTAAATTTTATTTTTTTATATAATTACATATAATATAATAGGGACAACGGCATCTTGTGCATATAAAGGTTGAACTTGTTGAATCTCATACCTTCATTTTTTTTAAATTAGACCTCCTTCCCTCAAATGGGACTTAGTTACGTCCCTATACTTATAAAAAACACAGATATTTTAGCATTTCTTAGTTCTGAATTGAACTAAATATAAACATGTACAACAAAATAACAGTATAAAATTAAAGACTGTCGGATTTTATACAACCTTAACACTTTCTTTAGCGGGTTTTTTGTATTTTTATTAAATAAATTTATAACTACCATGTCATAGGTTTTTTAATTTAATGAGTTATATGTCAATGTTCGTTAGAAAAACATTTTTAGTTTAAAAAAATGGTAATATAATGTCTAAACGCTAGAAACGACATGCATCTCCATAAGCAAATTAAAAATCTACGCACGCAATGACGTCACTGCGCGAGCCAGACGCAATTGAGACCGTCTAGATATCATACCTTCCGTTTATTATATTATGGTAACGAAAATATTATTGCTCTTAAAAAAATCAACCCATTTTTTGTCTGCTTTTCAATTTTTAAATGTTTCATCTTCTATTTTCTGTCTAACGAACTCTTTTAAAACGCAATATTCATTGAAAAGAATTGCCATATTAATATTCTGTCCAAAATTGAAGTCATTTATTACGAACTTGAAATCATCAAAACTTGGAATTTTATTTAAATTAAAAACAGAAAGAATTTTATATTGATGGCTACCAAAGTCAAACCACTTCTGCAAATAAGAAATACACTTTTCTAAAAACGCACCTGCTTCCTTTTTAAGTATAATATTAGCGGAATGAATCATTATCACATTTTTGTAATACATTCTTAGCGACAAAGCCATAGATATGTTCTTCTAAACGATAAGGTAACGATCTGCGTATTGCTGTCATTATGTCATATAAATTTAAAGCCAAAAAAGCATCAAATTTTAATTTTTTAATGTATGAGCATATCATTCCTCCGCCGTTTGACACAAACCCAATATAAGCTTCCGCTAACTCATGCTCAAAGAATTTTTTTAAAATTGGCGTAGTGGATTTAGAGTTCAGAAAATAGTTTCTTATCACACATCTTGTGCTCACATGTCTTAAGAGCTCAGTCCAATCCAACTCACATCACTCAAAAATTTGCTTCAATTCTCCGTTTTTTTTCGTCGAAGAACTAAATTCGTTGTAACATTGCTAAATCAAATGTAAGGACTATTTCTGACCGCAGTATGCAGAATATTGCAACCCATTGGTATTAAATTAGGATTTTATTTTTTAAGTTCTACGGAAATGCTTTGATTTTTTTGCGAATTTTACAATCGAATTATCATCTGCACTATATGCAGTTACATTGTTAGCGCTTAAACCATGTTTTTGTAACTCCGCTATCAAAGCATTAGAAATATCTTTAGAGTTTTCAGAGTGCATTGAAAAAAAAAGGAAACAATTTTGAAGTCACACCTTTTCCCCGGCAACTGAAATATCTGAATGTTAAAGGAAATGTTTTAATATTGCCTTTATTTGAAGCACCAGAAAAATATTTGCAATTTGAAATTTGATTTAAAATCATTTCTCTTGCAATAGGACCTAGAATGATTTGTAATATTTTTGCATTTTGTCCTTCCACAGCTATATTTTTGTGCAATCTGAGAGTCTGGAAACATTGTGAAGAACAAATTAGAGCTACAATTTGCAGATAAATAACTGTGAGAGTGTTTTATAGTACGATAAATAAAAGTGCCTTCTGCTGCAGTAACTTTTCGACTTTTTCATTAGTTGAATCATTTGTCTTAGTAAAAAATGAATTAATTTTGGGTCCCGATGTACTTTGAAAAGCTTGTTTATGTTTTCCCAGTACATACCCCATGCGCAACTGAAAACTATAAGGTCCCAAGTTGCTCATTTTTAAATAAGTACCTATCACACTTACCCTTTTGTTTTCTTTCTCTTTGGTTCACTAGTACTTGCACTTGCACTAGCGGTACTTTCATCAGAGAAATCATCTGGGTCCGACATAATGCAAGATTTATATTATACAAAACGGTGGGCAATATTCAAAACGCACGTTAACGGTGCACGAAATGACCAAATACGAAAAAAAAAATTCAGGGGATTTACAAAAGTCAAAATCGCGCTTCTTGGCGCCATCTTTGTAATATATAGCTCAACAAATGGACTTACAGCGTTGCTTGCTTGTTGTATTATTGACTTATGTTCCGGCTAGAACAATTTGTCAGCTCATTTTGGGATGTGTATGAGATCAGGTCTGGCTCGTAGCCATATCCCAAACACTATTATGTTACACAGTGCTGTGAATATTTCTTTTTCTCTTCTTGTTGTCACTTGCTGTTCTTCTTTCATGTTCTAGGTGGTTAGTATAAATAAACATTACAAACAAAGGGATACTACTAAAACGTCACATATATAGGTATAGGATAAGTTTTCTAAAATGAGAGCGATTTTAGTATATAAGTTTAATCTGTTAATTTTCAACGTAGGCTGGTCAAGGTCAGACATTCTTTATGACTTAGTTATAGCTTGATTTTATTTTTCGTGAGGAACTGGTTCAGAATTTTAATTATATTAAGATTTAAACTGCTTAATATGTTTGTAATGCTAATTAGAGTGGGAATTTTTTCTTTAAAAAAGTGTATATATAGGTCCACGTTAGGGAGTATATTGATCGGGCATTTAAAGAAAATATGATTTAAGTTTTCTATACTGCCGCACTTACAGTTGGGTTAGTCACGTAGTCCCAGTTTATATAAATGTTCTCCAGTCAAACAAACAGTGTCCTGTCCTTAGTCGTATTATTGTTTGTGTTAAGTGTCTACGTTCTATATAAGGGATTTTTTCGAACCATTTTTGGTTAGGAAAGATATTTTGGAACTGACTATATCATTTACCTTTCGTGTTTAGAGATTTTTTCCAGTTAGTAAATTCTTTTTTGGTTTTGTTTTCGATTGCTAAAAATACTTGGGACTTTTCTAGGGGGATAATTTTAGGTATACTGAGGCTGCATCCTATCTTGGCTAGTTGATCTGCCTTTTAATATTAACATTTTGGTTGGCTTCTATCAGAAGTATATTTGTTTTAAGAGATATTTGCCTATTGCACTTTTTGAGTCTGTAAGAATTAAGGTGTTGTCTATTTGTTTCCTTAATATGTAAATTATTGCTTCATGAATGGTTATTATTTCGGCTGTGCAAATGTCTGTATGGTCAGAGAAGCCTAGACGAAAAGTTATATTTATTTTTGGGGCAATGTATTCCATAGTTTGTACGATCTTGTATTTTTGACTCGTCTGTATATATAAAAGCATATACATTTTTTAGTTTTTCTGTGGCTCTAGTAAATTCTATATTTATCTTGTTTTTAATTCCTAAATGTATTATTTTAATTGGTTTTATCTGTGTTTCGAATTCAATTCAACAGCTTGTTGGTTGTTGGAAAGCGTGCTATTTGGAAACTTCGGCGTTTAGCAATTGCCTAGAAGCAAAGCCATAAAGGAACAAGAAAAAGAAACTTTGGCGTTGGGTTTTTGACGCCATCTATATAGAATTTGGCTCAACAATTTGACCTAAAGTGTTGTCGGAATTTGGGAAATTCAACATGGCGCATGGAAATCACGCCTAAAGCGTGGCGTCTAGAAGAAAAGCGTGACATTTGGAAACCTCTATGTGGCTTGTGGGAACAAGTCAAAAAGCTTGGCAATCACGCCTAAATCGTGGCGACTGGCAACCCTACGTAACAACTACCGAACAAGTCACATTAGTTCAGGCATTTTTCGCATAGTAAAACGTCTTTACTAGAAACTAGCAATGATTTCGCCGTAGTAGGTTGATTAAAGCTATTTTTTATAAACTTATTAACTTATAATGGTTCAAAATCAAAACGAATATAAATGCCACACTTGATTTTGGGCATAATTTAAAATAAATTCAATAAGTAGTTTTTACATTGACACACACCGCGATTTTGTTACGTCATGTTTAATTAGCACCAGTTTATCCTTATATCATATTTAATTTTTCTCGAAAATTTACAGCCAATAAGGACTTTTTTTACGTTAATTTTTTTAACATGTTATTTGGCCGCCATTTTGTTCCGCTATCTTGAATTCCTAACACAGCTTTATCAGCTTATCTCTATATCACACTTAATGCTTGATTTTTTAAAAATATTTTATTAGGCCACCATTTTGTTTTGCTATCTTATATTCATACCAAAATGTTACCAGTTCATTTTTATGTAACACTTGATTTTTTTTTTGTAAAATTTGAGGTAAATTGTATAATTAGTTTTTTTAGTATTAATTATTTTATAACGTTTCACTAGGCCGCATATTGGATTTTTACCAAAACATTACCAGGTCATCCCCAAATGAGCCTTAATTTTTTTCCAAAATTTGAAGTCAATCTGATGAGTAGTTTTTAAGCTATGCCGCGAACTGACAAAAAGACAGACAAACCGACAGGCGGACCGACGGATTTGATAAAACATATTTTTTGTCATCTAGGGCTACAACGCGAAAATATGTAAAACTTGCTATTGTGATTTTTTGAGATTATAAAAATTTTGTTTGGCCGTCATTTTGTTCCGCCATCTTGAATTAGTAGTGTAGTTTTACTAGTTCATCTCTATACTACAATTAGTTATGGCACACAATTTGAAATTAGTTCATTAAGTAGTTTTTTCTGCCCGAATTTCTAAATATTTTATTATGCCGCCATTTTGTTCCACCATCTTCTATTTGTACGAAAATTTTACCACTTGATTCCTACATAATACTCGATTTTTGTACAAATTGGATAATTAGTTTTCAAAGTAATATTTATTTTAATGTTTCATTAGGCTGCCATCTTGTTCCGGCATATTGGATTTTAACCAAAATATTACCAGGTGATCCCCATATGAGCCTTTAATTTATGACTAAAATTTGAAGTCAATCTGATGAGTAGTTTTTAAGCTATGCCGAGAACTGACAGACAGACAGACAAACCGACAGACGGACCGACCGACTTGATAAAACATATTTTTGCCATCTAGGGTCGCTAAAACGCTAATATATGTAAAACTTGAAAGGGTGATTTTTCAGATTACAAATATTTTATCTGGCCGCCATCTTAAATTAGTACCACAGATTTATTGGTTAATCTCTATACTACAATTAAATATGGCACACAATTTGAAATCATTTCATTAAGTAATTTTTTCAGGCCAAATTTTTAAATATTTTATTAAGCCGCCATTTCTTTCCGCGATCTTGGATTCGTACCAGAATTTTACCAATTGATTTCTAAATAATGCTTGATTTCTATGCAACATTTGAGATAAATTGGATAAGCACTTTTTTAGTAATAATTTTTTAGCATTTCATTAAACCGCCATTTTGTTTCGCCAAATTGGATTATTACCAAAATGTAACCAGGTCATTCCCATAGGATCCTTAATTCTTGACCAACATTTGAAAGTCAGTCGGGTAAGTGGTTTTTTAGCTATGCCGCAAGGAGGGTGGTTTTTTCACAAATACAATACGTCACTTTTATGAGGGAAATAAAAACAGGGCACCTACAAAAGGCATTTTCTATTTCTGTAAACATGTTTGTGTTTTTCATAAAGTTGTATGTTGAAATAGGAAAGAAAAAGCAAACATTTTTAGCTGTTTATTGATATACATTTTTAATAATTATAATTTATTATAGTATAATAATAATTTTTAATTTTTGCTGATAAAGTTTGGAGTAATCGAAATAACTCTTAGGTTAACGGGTTAACTTTAAATAAAAACACGTCGATTTTTATTTTTATTTCTGTATTTTTTAGCTAATACTAGGATATACAGGGTCATCAACGTCACTTTTTGAAATGGAACACCCTGTATATTATTGCATTTTTGGATTCTAAGGAACATTCTAGATATGTTTCGTGCATGGTGTTCTATACCTATCTTCAACTGTTTACGAAATATTGAAATTTGAAAATTGTCAATTTTAGCATATTAAAAGGCTGTAAAATCTAAATTTTCAAAAATTAAGGAAAACGGTTTGTGCACATTCCTATCTTAGTTTTTCATTTGACAATAACTTAAAATTTAACCCGAAGTTATAAAATGTCGGTTAAATTTAACTTCGGGTAAAACTCGTAAGTTGATGTTGATCGCTTATGAAAAATTAAGACAGGACTGTGCCAATCGTTTTCCTTGATCTCTTTAAGTTTATATAGTATATCATACATGAAATATATCTAGAATTTTCCTAGGAATCCAAAAATGCAATAACATACAGGGTATTCCATTTAAAAAAAGTGACGTTGACGTTAATGTTACTTATGTATGACCCGGTATATTCTAGTATTATCTAAAAAAATAGAGAAACAAGAATTTAAATTGACGAATGTTCTAGCGTTTTTATTCAAAGTTAACGTGTTCATAGATATTCCTATTTTTCCAAACTTTATCAGAACCCTGTATAATAACACTGAACAAACAAGTTGGTACCTATTATTAAACGGTTTTATTTGAATGCAGTAAACAAATGGCAGCACTTTGCATTTCTCCTTCGTCTGGCTTCTTAATTATATCTTGTTTCTGTTTCTTGTTTTTCTTCTTAATCTTTATGGACCACAGCCGTCGCTGAACTTTAATTTTTGTGTTGTGGGGAAAGTGTGAACTCGTACTAGGAAAATTTGTAGCAGATTCGGCAGCAGCTCAAGTTGCAGATATAGGAGCTAAGGCTTTTTTTATTATGTTAAGTTTAGTTGGCGTATGAATCTTATTCAGCTGCCTTCGAAATATGCACATTAGCTTTTCTTTCTCCACTTCGACTGATGAGTTTTGTTGAGTTATCTCTTCAACAGGTGCGGCTCGTGGTATTAGAAAGGGGTGAGGCACATTTGAAGAAAATTATTATTAATATGTTTAGATCTCTAAGTGACTCTAGTGACCACCCTACTTCGTTAATTGCATAATTTAAATTGTTAAATTTATAAAATTTTGTTTATATGAAAATCTGTACCTATTACGCACCTATCCAGTATGGTGGGAGTAGAGAGAAAAGGGTTATTCGAAGGATAAAGATGATTAATGCGCTTTTTAGTTGATTTATATAAAATGTATTGGGTGGTCAAATTTTTTAAAAGCTCATGAGGAAATTCTTTTGCAAAAATGGAGAATTTTCAAATATTTAGGAGATCAAAGAAATGTAGTTTCTATGTCACAAAATCTAACCTCTATTTGATTCGCTATAATATCAAGAACTTCCAAGAAAATTTGTCTTAACTGTTGGGTTTTATTTGACATTTCAAATCCTTATGACGTTTCATAAATTGAATCAAAATAAGTACTGTTACTCCTAAACTCACGAATTTTAGTTAGAGTAGTCAGTAGTATATTTCTTGTTTAACAACATCTGTATTTCTATTTTGTAAACTAGAAAAACGATATCGGTTTGGTGAAAAATTAATTCAAATCTTTCTAAAAAAAATATGTTCTGAGGATCCTCTAAAAAAATGTTTAAACCTACTGCTTCTGTAATTGATTTTTGATCGAAATCGCGACTATTAGTAATAAAATTAAAAGTCTCAAGTAATTTGTCCTTATTGTTATTAACTGTCAAAACTGCGCGTGAAGTAAAATTACAACGAGTTACTACATTAGTAGGTATATGATTTCCTCCAATTTGTTCTAACACTTGAGGCCGCTTTGTAGATTTAGAAAAATATGATGAAAAACCTGATAGGGTTGAGAAAAATATTTAACTTGATGAATTGAACTGCACGCATTAATTAAAACCAAATTAAATACATGTGCATAGCAATGAGTAAACAATGCTTGTGGTGCTACAGATTTAATTTTTATCTGTAAACCGTTTATTTCTCCCGACATTACGCAAGCCCCAAGATATGTTTGAGCCATTAATTTCGAATGCAAGTGAAATTTTTCAAATTTGGTGGATTGAAAATTGAAATAAATCTTGCGCAGAACGCCCAGAACTTACGTCATAAAATCCCATGAATCGCATCAACAGTTGACCATTTATAACGTAACGAAAAATGACGGATAATTGTGAATGGCAGTTTATGTCAGTGGTTTCATCAACTTGCCAGGACAAAAACAACTTGAAATTTCCTCCTCAATTTTTTTATTTACAACATAAGCAACTGAATTAATTCACTTTGAATTGTTTTGGATGTTCCAGAAAAAAACTGATCTATTATCATTATCATGTTCTAAAAATGTTTTTAAATTTGTGTCATATTTACTAATAAGAACAACTAGCTCTTTGAAATTACCGCAATTTAAAGATTCATTTGATTCATCATGCCCCCTGAAAGGTAACTCTTGCATACAGAGGTGTAATGTAATATCAATGAGACATTTTAAAATTTGTCAGTTCTCTTTAACCCTAGCATTAAAATTTTCAATTTCTGTTTTAGGAGCATTGTCTATTGCTGTGGCGATATTTTGCTTTTGTTTTCTCTTGAGAGTAAACTTGCAATTTGAAGAAATATGTTGAGAACTTTTATTGTATAGTAACAGACCCCGAGACAAATTTTTTAAATCACTATAACCACTTTTTGACCAAACTTTGTCGCTATTATTTGTTGCAAATAAAATACATCGCCAACAAAATAATTTACTTAATGTTACACTACCAGTGAGCCAGTCCTACTTTTCATACCAAATGTTATGAAAGCCCCGATTTGGTCTTCCTACCCCACCTATAGCAACAAGACTACTTAAATCTGAAACAGGTCGCTTTACTTCTTTAAATATGTATAAATATATATATATATATATATATATATATATATATATATATATATATATATATATATATAGCATAGGAGTGACTGGAAAATTCTGCTTATTTATAAAAAAATCACAAGCATTGCGAATATTTACATTTACCTGGGGAAGTTGTAACGCTGCGCTAGATCCCGCTAAATCCATTTTTCTATAATGGGTAAGTGGAAAATTTAAATCAAATTAAATCCGAAAATACAGACACCGCTATTGAAACTGAAAATCACTGACCACTCCACTGTTTACACTTTACTTAGTTAATAGCTGATATAAATATGTAATCCACATTAATAAATTAGAATTAAGAGAACACTGCGGTAATACGCTAGACAAGGAAGCGCGAGGCACGCCTCTTACAATAACTCTTCTAAAGAAGAAATGAGATGGACTCATAGAACCCGTCCGATATGACGATTGACGATGCGCGTTTGGATTGGAGCGTTGATTGAAGGAAAAAGGACGATGCGCAACCTTATCAAAGTTTACTAAATAATATCTTCTGCTGATTTCATGCCACTTATGTTTCAGCTGCTGTACCGTGGAGCCGCTCTACGGCAAAAGTATAAAACACCCATTCGCAGTCGTTCGGCTCTCGCTGTGATGACCGTCGGCTGCGGAGTTGATCGGAAAACGATGAGATTTGTGGAAGACGGCGCCGCGCAATATTATTATGCTTTATTGATCACTCAACGTAACAACAATAGGAAAAAAACTTTGTGTTATTTTATGATTAAAAAATAAAGGAAATTATTTTAAATCTTAGTTTAAATCTAAATTTTACATTTACAAAGTATTGTTACTTACCTTTTTTTAAGACAAAATTTATTTTTTACATTATTCTGAACTAATAAAGGTACAGGGTGTCCCAAAATTGAGCGTTTTTTCCAATGTTTCTGACTAATAAAACCCTTCATCAGTGCTTCTTCATGATGAGGAACGAAACATCGGGTCAAAAATCTAATGGTAGTGCGTATTTTCCCCTAAACTACATCGGCCCAAACAGTTAGTGGACCGAAACTTCACTGGCCCTAACAGTCGAAATCCCGACAGATTGGAATGTGTGGAATGCGGCGCTAGCCCGACACTTTAAATAGCGAATTGGCGAGCTACGCTACTGGCTAAAAATTCTTTAAATGGGCCTCCTGTGTTGTCAAGTTTTATTGATAAAAATAAATATATTGTTTGTTTATTCATTTTTAATCAAAACTACACCATGAAAAAATGATGTTAGCGTATTTCCCTGTATTCTAACTTTGAAGTGAAAATATTTTTATTGTTTTTTTTTGTTTATTATAAAGCATTTGTTTATCACAAGATAATTTCTATTTAATGGAATAATGAAGATTGAATATTGAAAAAAAAAAATGTTGGAAAGCCCAGGAAGAGGTTATTGCTTTTTTGCATCGAGATGATTTTAAACCTTCTACTTTTAAACTGGGTATGTTTATTTTAGAATAGTGTGAATATGGTATAAAGTTGCAACCATTTCAGTTTTTACACTCAGATAGTCTTATTTGTTGATGTTGATGTTGTTCCCTACCTAAAGATAAAACAAAAGACCATATAAAAATATACAAAAGCCTTTAAGCTTGAATATATATCTTTCAACTATTTTGTTTTGTGAGCTTTTTGAGACACATAATTTCTACTTTTTTTTAAGTTTTTTTGGTGTTTCATTTTTTATCCTGATCCTAAGCAAATACCTATCTAAAAATCAGTTTTTATCAGTCACATATTGATTAGGGTTTTATAAGATTGTTAATGATTTTCCCTAAGCTTGTTATTCATGCAGGTACTTTATTAATTATAATTTCTTTTAGGACCAATGCAAGTCTTGATGTTTGATATAGGTATCGTAGACAAGGCTTAGGAAGTTAGTTCTGCTCATATGTATGTGCATTGCAGATATTAGTGATGTGTATATTATAGTCATACTTGAGTACTCTTTGTTGCCCTGTTTGCATAGGAAGAAAGAAAAGACTTTAGTTACGGGTATTGATCTGAGTGTCATATAGCCCCAGTTATAGCCCATTCCATCAATGTAATAATTGGGCCTCTTTGTTATATGGAAGCTTCAAGTCTGCACTTTAAATTCTACTAAATATGCTTGTCACATAAAGTGGATAAATTTACTAAATATGCTTGTCACATAAAGTTGCTCATTTATAATTACTGTTGCTGAGAAAGTGTGTAGTTTGAGAAATAAAAAAGATGCACCATATGATAAATGTAGTGTCAACTTTATTTTTAATTCCATGTTGAATAAATTTTTTAAAGTGTATTACATATTTTGTATATTAATTAAAGATATATAGCTAAAGTGGATTAGAAATTTAAATAATTTTTCCCCATATTTTAAAAATATTAACTGTGGCCTATTTATATATTTTCTCCAGTTGGTATACACAATTCAGTAATAAGTTAATTTAGTAAGTATGCCAGATATCGCACATCACATCTTCAATTTTTTTTTAAATCTACGTATGGTTTAGGAAGTAGTCAGGCCATGATATAATTTTAAATGACAAAAGTCTTTCGAAGATACCCTCAATTAATTTCATGCTTTCAGATTCGCGGTGTTTATTAACTGGTATAAAGTAGTTTAGATCTTGTAAATTATTTTATCAATTAACTTTTAAAATACAAACTTTTATAGCCTAATCTTATAGAATTTCCAAAAATATTACATCTTATTGTTGACTTTACCATATGTTGGGAACTGACCGCCAAACTTATAAGAATGCGTATTGTTAAAAAAAATTGTGGTATATCTTTTAGAATCTTTATTCAAGTAAATGTTAAGTTTTCTAAATAAATAGTTCCAAACCTTAAGGTTGAGACAGTGTTTCAAGAAGGGATAGACCTTGACTAAAAGCATTATCCCTTATAATACCTGTAGTGCTTTGTTTATGTTGGATTAGTAAAATAATTTGTAATTGAGAAAAATCTAGTTTAAACAATATCTTATTTAACTGACTTTGACATAATGTCATTATTTGTTAAAATAAACTCATAGTAAATGGTGCCAAGGATATATAATCAAATCCCATTGGAATTTAAGAACAAATCATATTATATAATTACACAAAAATACTTCAAAAGGAAGTAAGCATTTTATGATGGCATACGAATTTTGATTGATCATAAATTAAACCTTCATTTAACTTTTTTGTTGAAAGGGGTAGAAAAAAATGGTAAATGCAGAAGTTGTAGATTTTTAATCTACTAGTTTCTATGTATACTGGGTGTTTTTTGGAAAAGCATGACAATTTTTTTTTGTTTTGATGGTACACCCTGTATATGTCCATCAAATGGGTCTTTTCTCTTGCTAATTATAATTATATTAGGTTTGACACATTGAACACAGGA